>JARYHS010013631.1:23133026-23655546 GCA_031002005.1 Vandiemenella viatica
CCTGGTATGCGGCAGCGAAAGGGAGATGTTTCTGGACTAAAGTAGTGTGAGAGGCGTTGGGTGGGGGACTGCAAGAATCATAAGGTAGCAATAAACTTTCAAAATCCGCGTAAACGACGACGGGTACACGCTCTTGGTGCACAAAATCCTTAAACTTTAAAGTTTTATCGTCGTTGCCGGGTAAATCCACTCTTACAGGATCAACCCTTGCACAGTCGATCTCGTGGCGGTCCAGGAGATCTTTGCGTCCAAAATGTTGCAGACATCTGTCACAAATAAATATAGCACCATGATGGTTTCTTAAAGAAGAACTGACTAACGCCGACAAGTTGTGAATCCAACAGTAATGGAATTTTTTCCCACTGCCGTCGGTAATCAACAACATGTTTATATGGTTACCGCGTTTGTCTGCAGTGTGATGGAGGGCCCCGGAAACTACATGTTTACCTTTAACTTCATCCAGACCGAAAACATTTACAGAATAGTCTGGATTTTGCCTCTCAAATTTAGAAATGTCGGAGAGTTTTACCGGAAACTCAATACCTGAAAAATCGAAAACGGTGGTTGGTGAAGGCTTCCATATAATTACTGACTAGGTACGCATGTGTTTTCGGCGCCTTTACTTGAGCTGCAAGAAGTGTCCATAGAAAGCAGTACTCGTCATTCTTGTTTTCAACATTGATGACGGCCCTCTTTCTACAGATATCAAGTGGCAGAGCAACATAGGATGACCCCCGATAGAAAGGTTGAAAATTAGAAATACTAATGTCGAGGGATTCTATTCTATCGAGAGTTTTGCCACTTGTCCTTTCTTGAAACTCACACAATTTTACTCTGAGCTCCGACTTCACATATTTTTCATACCAATCCGACAGGCAAGTGCTTGTTGTGACTTCACGCATTTTAGTTAAAAAGCACATACGGGCGGTTTCCAAAATCATTTCCTTCTGTATTTTATATGTGTTAATCAGTCCAACCTGCACCTTTACAGATGGGGAGGACCGATTATCCACAATTTCGCGAACTTTATCGGCAACAAGTTTAAAGCAAGCATCAATGAAATTCATTGGATCTATGAAATTTTGAGAATTTGAAATTGTCCCGGAATAAATTCTATTTTTAAATGCACTAAGCCTGTCTTCAAGGACTAAGCACGATACTGCTGACTCACCTATCGTTGCTGCATGATCATGACTGCATAAGGCTGCCGCTGCACCGGCATACTGCCGACTTGGCCCCGACGATGGGCTGGCATACTGCCGACTTGGCCCCGGCGAAGGACCGGCGGACTGCCGACTTGGCCCCGGCGAAGGACCGGCGGACTGCCGGCTAGAGCCGGGCGATGGACCGGCATACTGTCGGCTGGAGCCGGGCGATGGGTCAGCATACTGCCGGCTGGAGCCGGGCGATGGGTGGCTGGGTCCCGGCGATGGGTTGTTGAAGTGGTGGCTGGGCCCCGGTGATGGGCTGTTGAAGTGGTGGCTGGACCCGGGCGATGGTCGGCTGGGCCCCGGCGATGGGTCGGCATACTGCCGGCTGGAGCCGGGCGAAGGATCGGCGTACTGGCGGCTGGGTCCCGGCGATGGGTCGGCGGACTGGCGGCTGGGGGCTGCTGTGGCGGGCATCCGGCTAGGTTCCGATGTCTCCCATGGTCGCCATATTGGTGGCGGAACTGCCTCGTTGGCCGGGCGTCCCTCTGAAACATAAAAAAGAAGAAAAATATTTTAGTATCATGAAAAACATAATTTTGTAAGCATAAAATAATATAGGTAAATTACTGATGTACTGGACTTACCGATATTCCAGTGTGCTGGTGGTTGCGGAAGAACCCATTGTGGCGGTGGAGTTGGCGGCATGCTATGTGGTGGTGACATGCTCTGCGGCACATCCACGTCAATACTCCATTGTGAGCAATCACAAGCTCTTTTTGGGCTACTTAATTCCTGAGAAGAATTACCCTTACGCTTCTCTGGGCGTGATGGTTCATCTGAAAAAAGAAAAAAATGTATTAGCAATAGTTATAAAGACATGGGAAAAAAATAATCTATAGATAAATACGTACTGAAATAAAAAAGGTCACTGCAGGAAATATCCAAATCACCTGCGAACAAATAAATTAATAATATAGACTACTGCTTCAGCACTATACATTTTTTCATAAATCTAGTTACTTTAAAAAGATATTATCATTACCGAAATCATCCGCAGCGAGAATTTCATCAATGTCTGAAGCAGAGAAAAAAAAACTCATCAGTATATGTGAAAGAATTTAAAACAGCCAAAAAAAAACAAGTTAAATAACAATAATTTACTTACCAATATCGCCGAATAAGCTAAGATCCTCAGAAGACATTGCGATGATCGAAGTGTTCAGCTCGGCCGCTCAGAGAAGACTGGATAGCAGAAGGGGGGTCTCTGCCCTATTTATACACGAGTCTGGAGCCTTGGCGTGAGAACGCAGTGCGTCCCCCGATAATTAATGGCTTCCAGCTGCGCGCGGCGGCGCGGGAGCCTTTGATAGCGTGGGAAGCGCTTGGCGTGAGAACGCAGTGCGTCCCCCGATGATAAATGTGGCACAGCTGTGCTCGGCGGCGCGAGAGCCTTTGATAGCGTGGGAACACGACGCTTTGCCTGTGTTGTCTGGCGACATTAATCTCCCGAGGGATCTAAGGCCACATTTCTCGGGGTAAATTATATTCCTCCCGCACAATCGTAAAATACCGTGAAAGTTGAAAAAATGTTTTAGCTTTTAACACACACATACCTTCCGAGGAGGCCAGGAGATATTTATGAGGCCTGGCGCGCGGATAAGGGAATATTTATGAGTGTCGGCCCTGCGAGCCGGCTACTTAAAATTCAGGCCGGGAGGGGTGGCGCGGGCGGATAATATTTATGAGTGTCGGCCCGGCGAGCCGGCTACTTAAAATTCAGGCCGGAGGGGTGGCGCGGCGGATAATATTTATGAGGCAGGTGCGCTGTATCGGGCGGCTATCCCTTAGAAGCTCACATTCGTCCTGAGAACGAAACAGCGTTTAAAAAACATATGCTAATACTAAAATTCATATCTCGGAAAGTACTTATCCGATCTTTTTCGGATAAATACCTCTGTAACGGCCAGAAAAAATCCTTATTACTTGACATGTAATAACGCTATTTTAAAATTATAAATTGTGTTATAAAAATATTGAACCAAGGTCCTCAGAAGCGAATATTATACCGCATTTCGAATTGAATTTGAGGTTTATTACTCTGACCGCGTGACAAGTTGGCCTTCGATACGCTACACCACAAGAATGTAATGTAAAGTGAATATTGTACCGTAATTGAGGTTTAAAAAATAATTAATAAAGCCATTTAGACGATTTGGTCACACGACACTCATTAGCATACAATTTATGACCCGTAACAACGTGGCACGTGGCCAGGCGAACACCTGCGCGACGTGGGTGGTCTGGCGGCACGTGCGCGGCGGGGGGGAGGGGAGGGGGAAAATCCAAGATGGCGGCGCACGCCCCTTATACATCTACTGTACTCTATAAATAAAATTGTATACTATTATTGATACAGTGAGCCTACGTTAACATTCGGACTTGACACTCACGAGAACGACGGTTCGGTACCTGATTCGGTTATTCGGAATTTGGTTTTCCATCGTTTTCCGGAATCATTCCAGATGAATGGTGGGATGGTTCTATCAAAAGCCTAAATTCCTCCCCTTTGCTTTCTCATAGTCCCCTCCCAACTCTGAACGATCTCTTCTTCGACTAAGCTCAAAAGCATCAGTTAAAAAATAATAAATGCTATTCCCATCTCTATTTTATTCATTTACATCATCAATTCCAAAAGTGTGTTTAAATATTAAACGTTAACTATGCAAAATTGGTTTATGTTTGACGCAACTCGCGGAAGTTCTGTTGGCAGTGGTATAACAACTGAATTTATATTTTTCCGCCCCCCTTTCTGCTTACCCTCCACTTTTTAGATAACTCCATTTCGACCAGCAATTAGCCTGGTAAAAAATCGGCCATCATTTCTTTATGTAATCTTGGTTGTCCGGGTTGAACCGCGTCAATTTGTTGAAACCTAACGTTTCGGCCATCATTTTGTGGCCTTCTTCAGAGTACTGTGACGGCTAGAACTGCTGCCGCCTATATATAGCTCCCGAAGAACGCGCTAGCCGTTTGGAGTGACGTCACTCAAACTACCGCCGCCAGCGTGGCCGGTCCGATGGGGGCCTGCGTCCCGCGTTTTCCTGATCAAGCATGACCATATTTGGTCAAGTTGTAACCCGCCGTCCGCGTTCATATTATCTGGTCGTTTTTTAATTTCCAATGCTTCTCTGACACGCCGGGGCCACCATCTGCTTTCTTGAACCAATACACTTGTGTCATTGAATAAAATTGCGTGCCCACTGTCAGCAGAGTGTTGCGCTACAGCTGATTTGCTGACGTCATTATTTTTAAGATGTCTCATGTGTTCACACAGCCTTTCCTTGACTGTCCGTCCAGTTTCGCCGATATACACTTGGCCACAGCTGCAGGGTATCTGGTATACGCCCGCTGTCTGCAACTTCTCCCTCTTGTCTTTGACTTTTAAAAGCACATCAGAAATCTTCCTAGGCGCTCTGTATATTGGACGGATATTTCTCTTCTTTAAAAGACGGCCGATTTTATCCGTCACCCCGTGGACATAGGGTAATACTGCCGTAGGTCCGTTTGTTCGTCTTCTGGCTTCGGCTTCCGGTGTCGGAACACAGGGTGATGCTCGAGGTGCAAGCCTTGCAGTGGCCTTATTGATGACGTCAAGGCTGTAGCCGTTGGCCAGAAACGTCTCCTTTAAAATTTTCCTTTCAGCGGCTATGCTCGCTTCGTCGCTGACTATGGAAGCACGGACGGTTAATGTTTTTAAAATTCCACGTTTCACTGCTGGATGGTGGTGAGAGGCTGCATGCAAGTAGCGATTTGTGTGCGTGGGCTTGCGGTAAACTCCGTGCCCTAGGGAGCCATCTTCCTTCCGTTTCACTATAACGTCCATGAAAGGAAGTTGTTTGTCCACCTCAACTTCCATGGTGAATTTAATTTTGTCCTGGGCACTATTTAAATGTTGGAAAAAAGCCTGGAGGGATTCTCGCCCGTGAGGCCAGATAACAAATGTGTCGTCCACGTAACGCAACCACAAAGAAGGTTTCAGAATATAATTGTTGACCACTTCAGCCTCAAACGCCTCCATATACACGTTGGCCACAATTGGAGACAGTGGGCAACCCATCGCTGCTCCCTCATTCTGCTGGTAGAAGTCTCCTTGGTATTGAAAGAAGGTGGTCCTGAGACAGAATTCAGTCAGTGACGCCCATTCTCCTGGTAGACTGAGATATCCTAGTCGTTCCCTGATGATATTTATGGCTTCATCAATTGGCACGTTTGTGAACAGTGACGTGACGTCGAAGCTAACTAATAAGTCACTGTCTTCCAGGCGTCTGTCCTTGATACTATTTATAAAATCAGAAGAATTTCGAACTGTAAAAGTAGAGCTAGTCAGATTCTTTAGCTTGTCCGCCAGATATCTTGCCAGCGGATGTGTTGGAGACTGGAATGCGCTCACAATGGGCCGTAAAGGGACCCCATCTTTGTGTATCTTGGGCAGGCAGTACAGTCGTGGTGTCAGGTGATTGGACGTAGTTAATTTTCTTTTGGCCTCCGGTTTGATTGAAGATGCTTCCCGTATTTTATTTGCAACGTTACGCCGAATTTTCTGAGTAGGATTTGTTGGCAGCTTTCCATACGTTCCATCTTGTAATAACGCCTCAACCTTTCGGTGATATTCTTCCGCATACATAACGACTGAAGAATTTCCTTTATCAGCAGGTAACACCACAATGTCATCTCTCTCTCTCATTCGACGCAAGGCGTCTCTTTCCCCTCGAGTAAGGTTCTGCGGCGGTGGTTTGGAAATCGATAATATTCTCGCCGTTTCACTGCGAATCTCGTGAGCGTCATCTAATGAAAGAGAAGAAATTGAAGATTCCACGGCAGCGATGACTTCATCTACTGGTAACTTTGCTGGCGCTATAGCGAAATTCAGTCCTTTGGCAAGAACCGAGTTCGTATCTGTGTCCAGCGTCTCGTTGGTGAGATTGACCACGCATCTTTTTAACAGATTTTCCTCTGGTTGCGGGTGTTGCTTCTCTTCTAGTCTGGAGAATTTAACCAATTGTCTACTCTTAGTATTTTCAAATGCGTCATGGGCCTGATTCCACGATAATTTGTCCAACAAGTTCCAGTCATCGAAATTTAATGTGTTACTAAGGAACAAGTGGAGGCTAAGAATTCTTGCTTCCAGCGCTGCCAGTTCACTCCGCGTGTAGTGAATGCGTTCACGAAGAAGTGCTTTGCTACTTCTCTTCAAAATTCGGCGGGCGGTGGGCGTCGTGATGTGATGCCTGATGTAGAGAAAGCCTGGAATGACGTCTTTATCTCGGCAACGGCAAAGGAAGGCTAGATGACACAGCCTAAGATTTCTCTTCTGTCGGAGCGATCTGAATTGTCGGGTAAGTTTGAAGACATTCTCCCCGTAGAGATTCATCAAGTGGGTGCGCAGACTTCCGCGGTCGTTGTCAATGTAATCTTGGTTGTCCGGGTTGAACCGCGTCAATTTGTTGAAACCTAACGTTTCGGCCATCATTTTGTGGCCTTCTTCAGAGTATTGTGACGGCTAGAACTGCTGCCGCCTATATATAGCTCCCGAAGGACGCGCTAGCCGTTTTGAGTGACGTCACTCAAACTACCGCCGCCAGCGTGGCCGGTTACAACTTGACCAAATATGGTCATGCTTGATCAGGAAAACGCGGGACGCAGGCCCCCATCGGACCGGCCACGCTGGCGGCGGTAGTTTGAGTGACGTCACTCCAAACGGCTAGCGCGTTCTTCGGGAGCTATATATAGGCGGCAGCAGTTCTAGCCGTCACAGTACTCTGAAGGAGGCCACAAAATGATGGCCGAAACGTTAGGTTTCAACAAATTGACGCGGTTCAACCCGGACAACCAAGATTACATTGACAACGACCGCGGAAGTCTGCGCACCCACATCATTTCGTTATGTTTGCTTAAAAAAAATGATGGCTTGTACCAAAAGATTCGAAACATTTGCTGACTTATCTTTTGTATTTTAGCCGGCCTGTGGAGATGTTAAGAAATATGCCAAGATTACTAACGGTGCAGGTATGGTGTTTTGTGATATTTCTACATTATCTGGAGAAACCCTTAATGTGTTGTCTTTTACTATCGTGTTTTGATTACCCTATAAACATGACTCCTATCATTGATAGGTGGAGATATAGTCTCGTTGACTGTGAGACAGCTGTGTTTCTTCATTCTATTTTTTTAACATCCGATGTGGAAACTGAAATTGGGTCCCTTGATAGCCTTTTCAAATGTGGTTACCGAATAACGCTTACAAATAGAGATCAGGTTGGCCTTTCCACGGGTGGAAGTAAAAATGTTGACTCACAATAGTATGACTGCTCCTTAACACCTTCATCCAAACTGGCGGATACCATCAGTTGACTCGACTCACTTGATTATATCCCGTTATTACGACTGAATTTTGTAAAACTTGTTTTTCTTTTTACTGTCGCAGAGTGCCACCTGAAGTTCCGTTGTAAAGTCTGAAAGGCTTTTACGCTGGCGTAGCGGTATAAATTGAATGTTATTGTTTGGGAGCCAGCGAGCGTAGCTCGTAATAAGTAAATAAGTTAGAGCGGACAAATAACGAGCGGGAGTGGCCTAACGCGTAAATCTTGACATCGCACCGCGTGTAGCCCATATTACGTGCGTACTCTGGGCTTTTGATTCGTTGGTTAGCCTCACCTTGGGAGTCCACTCTTTAAAGCAGAGTAGCGCTTCTCAGACCGCCCGAGTTTATAATTTTGACAACTGTCTTAGTGAATGTTAGGCGTTTCTCCAGTATTGGACTAAGCGTGTTCTGCAGTCGTAATAACATAGTAAATGTCTAAAAATACACGCAGATTAATATTACATGAATTGTCAACATGCTTGGTTTTGGAATATTCCTTGAGATACACTATATGAGACATAGGCTACTTTCTGAAGTCTCAAATTAACTGAAGTCCTAATGCAAAAATTAAATAACTTCTGATGTTGCTGAAACATCTGCCTTGTTGATGGATTGAATTAAAAGGAAATGATTGAATGAATCAAGAATACAAATGATCAGTTACGACATTATTCTGCTGTCAAATTTTTAGTTTTCATAAATGTTTATTATCGCTGGCTTAACGTTTTACACGTTTAATGACTGAACTACACAATACACATTTGTCTAGTTCGGGTTTGGAAAATATAGCATTATGGACGTTATTGATGTTTATTTAAAAAGTGTCTTTTGTTGAAGAGGCGTCTTCTTAAGAATGTGAACTAGGGAAGTAAAACAAAATATCATTTAATCACATCATGAGCTATCCTGGACTTATCTTGTTTTGATAACATCTGACCTTCCTCTCCAGAACATTCCGCAAATTAAATTATTAACTGTACAGCAGCTATTTTCTTGCACTCCTTGTTCGTATATGCCAATTGCCTATTTCAATGGCAGACTACATGTCTAATATTTCCTCAAAACTCATCTTTATTTCATCCTCAAAGTTCAATAGAGAACTATGAAGTGTATTTCCAGCATCAGGTTTCTTCTCTTAGATCGTACTAATCTCAGAAGCGCCATAATTCACTGTGAACTTCAGTATACTGTGAAGTTTAAATATATTATGTCAGGAAACAACCAGTTACGATTTGAAGCTTTAGAAAAAACAGAAAACATCCGTGCTGATCAGTGCGCTAACATATCTCAACAGCACATCTTTCATCCGGATCAAGGTTTTTGGTATTCATCATGGCAAGTAGTGTACCCTTATTGAGTCAGTGATGTGAGAATAAAGGGTGAGATAAACCATAGCACGAAAACAGCTCTTATAAACCCAGTCTGATGATCACATTGTTTATCTAATAAAATAGTAACAAGCGCAGTACTACTGGCTGCGTCAAAGTGCGCACTTTCTGTTCTCACAAGACATTCGTAATGGCGAGTCGAAAATTCTTACTCTCTATCTATGGCGTTTATGTTAATTGTGTCGTCTGTTTGTAAGTTTGGGTGCTGGCGCCTTTAAGTTGGAGGATTTCTCAGTTTAAATTCAATAACACGCGCGTTAGGAATGCCTCCCTTTTTAGGTTTGAAAAACAGATTCAACAGTAACACAGCCGTTAGTGAACTTAACCTTTGCATTACTAACTTAATGAGAGGCTAATACATACTACAGCACAGACCCGCGAAGCAGCGGGCAGATGCTAATTATATGCTAAAAATAAAATAAATAACTAAAACCGAGCATGGTGCGTGCGCGGTCACGCTCTGCCCTTGCATTCGGGAGGACGCAGGTTCGAATCCCCGCCCGCCTATTCAGATTTCGGTTTTGCATAGTTTCCTGAAATTACTCCTTCAAAATGTTGTGGTCGTATCTCTTCCTGCTCCTTCCCCCCAGTCCTTTCCCGCCTAGAATTATCTTGACGTCAACGAGGCGTAAAACTGTAAGGGACAAAAAAACTGAACGAAAATGTTGACACTAAGCTTGATATCAATCAAACAGGAGTTACTAAAATCATAAGTCAAAGTAAAATAGACGGTACGGATATAGCACAAGCTGTACGGTTCTGCCTCATCTCTGCTATTGGAGGACCTTATATGTGATTGTGTTCACGTCATGATTGTTTCTCGATTTCATTTCCCTACGTATTGATTTGAAGATCATTTACTGCTTCTTTGTCATTTAAATTACAAACCAATCGAAACAGGTTGCCTTTTGCGGGACCTCATACCATATGTCCGTTTTATTTTACGGTTATTTTAAGTTGTTACCGCTTGAACATACTATAAAATATTTATCGAGAAATTATCTCTGGTGCAATTTTACGATACTGTTGTTGACAAATTATGTGACCTGATGCAGACAGAGATATGGTGATGAAGAACATACCGCTTCCTCCGTCGAAAGAATTTACAAACGGCGACAGGTGTATTGTCCTTTGTCTCAACTACGTTTATCGTTTCCGTTTGGTTGCTTTTCCGTGGTGAGGCACAATTTTTTTTTTTTACAGTGTAATTTTTATAGCACAGAAATATAATTCTGAGCTTTCTTTTACTAAGATTGTAATACAAATCACAGAAGTAAGTATTTATTCTCTTCGAAATGCGTGTCTTGTAACAGACTGAATAATCATTCCTGGATATGTTGATGTTGTTACCGAATTTTGATGTACGATTGTTATGGGATTTAAATAGAGCTAGCAACAAAAGGACATGATTTTGTAGCATATAGTATAGACATAAAAAGATTGATACACATTTTGGCTAAAACAAAGCAAAACACACACACAAAATGTAAGTACGAAATTTCAAATTCTCCGCTCACGCCACTTCCGACAGAGCACCGCCGGAAAACAGCTGAACAAAACAGCGCACAAAAACAAAAGTTTGACAATGTCGTTGGAAAAAACTGTGCTTCAAAGTGTTTTCATAAAAGACCAATTTTGTACAAAATATGTAAATATGCACAATAATGTAAACAACATGCTGGTTGAGGGCACAGGCGACCAACAACCACACCTTAAAATAAAAATGTAAAATGTAAGTGATATATGAATCTACCGCATTACATCTATGTAAACAAGACGTTCTGCTGCTAGCTAATTTAAAAACAGATATGTAAAAATATAAGTCATCTTTACGCTTCCTATAGATAAGAAAAATTTCTTTATATGTAAAAATAAAACCACTATGTAAAATATCACAAATTACAGAAAACGTTGTACGCTGATGATGCCTCGACGAGAGGCGAAACGCGTCCGTCAAATAAATATTGTCAAAAACAGTTGTACTGGCGTAATTATTAAAGAATAATTATTAAATTAAATAAAAAAATGATACATTTGTATTCAGATTTGATGATAATTCTTCCAAGAACTGATAATGTTCTGACGCACTATTCAGTTAATTATGACATTAGATGACATGACATATTGTACAATTGCTTTAGATCAATTTTTCGATAACAACGCGGTAACGAGGGCGTACGAAAATAGTTGCTTCGATTACACAATACTATGTAGACCTGTATCTCAATATTTTTCAAGCATTGTTACTCTGAATCGAAGATCCATATTTTGTGGAGATGGTTACAATTTGGGGTAAACGCCGATATTGTTCATAACGTTATTGTGTGACGTCGTCATTCTGCACTTTTTGAGTAGAAATGTTCTTACCTTAGACAACAGTGATGATTTCCCTGCAATTTCAGTTCAGCTATTGAAACCTGGAAGATACCTGCACTTTGATGCTAATCAACAGTATTAGAGATGGTGTTAGTTTCACAGCTAACAATAGTACTCTAAGAAAGTCTTGCTTGAAATTTTTAGTGGCATATGCTTCTATTAGCTGAAAGAATTAGACTTCAGGAAGGTTTGACGATTTGTTCGATACGTTTCAAGGTATAGTGATGTCGAGAGCCTTACTAGTTGCACCCTGTTTGAAGCAAGTGGAGAGAATTCACTGGAACTTTAAGTCCCCATTCCAATATTTACGTAAAATCCTGAGATTATTCCACTCTTTTGACAACAGCAATAAAATTTGCGACTTTCTGAAGTTGGTGCCATTAATTTTTGCCTACGACGAAATAATAGAAATAAAAAATGTTGCCTGGCTAACCAAAAAATACCATCTTTCGAACATACAATCAGTAATAAAATATTTTTTGAAAACAACCGGACATTGATCAGTTGGTAAGATTAAGGCGTAACAGTTTCCGACTGAACTATTTAATTTTACTAATGTTGGTTGTCGGGAAGTATTTAATTCTTTTGCCAGGTGGTGTTTTCGGTCCAGGGGGCGGCTCGGCCTGTATTCGAGGCGGAGCTTGGCGTGCGTGGGCGCCATAAATCTAGCCGGTAATGCTCGCCGCCGACTTAAGCCCACGAATTACACGGGAGCGAGATTCATTCAGCGCCTCGTGTCGCGCCGTATTCATCACTTAGATTTAACGACGTCTGCGGGCAGCCCGGCCCAGGCTCTTTTACAAACTGCGCTCCTCGCGCCGGAAATAAAAACACGCTAGGGCTTCTGAGTAAACACATCAGAAAACCCGACGCCTAATGTTTCTTAATTCAGACATCTGCTTATTCAACAGAGATGCGGCTGTTGCTAGACTACTCCTTTCTTTAGATTTACGGCACCCTTGCCGTGACGTTCACGACTTTAGCTAACCTATGCGCAAACTACTTTGACAGTTAATCAGGAACTCTGCATTTCTAGCGACAGGTCATGAGGCGTTTCTCACACGTCAGAGTTGGTGGTGTCGTTATTTTATTTGTCCAGATTTCATTCTGAAGTCCCTAGTTCACAGTTTGTTATTGGATCTGAGAAAATATTTTTCAAACTAGTTTGAATTCTGTCCCCTGCTATTAATTTTTACATCCGAAATTCTAACTACAGTAAATCAGGTCAGTATTTGCAAGAATTTCCTCTTCCCTGATAGGGTTCGGAAATCTTTAAAAGTTGGTGGTATTCTCTCGATGGAGACATATTCTGCCAGCTCCTTTTCCCCTGGGACCTATAGTTGAACGTGGAAACCGAACCATGTAACGTCCTGGCATAGCTTACAAGGATCAAATTGAACTCTTGTAAATTTCTGCTCCCGCCGACCAGGATATGAACTCGGGACTAGGCCATGAACTGTTGAAAGCAAACACCTTAACCACTGGGCACCCAATGGGTTATATTACCATGTCAATGGGTTCTTTTTGCTGTAGTTTGCTTCATATCCTGTATTACTTTCATATTACCTTTATCTCCCCTACTTATGTTAGATAACAGGAAAGTTAGAATCGGTCAGTTACTAAAACATTCCAGGTAAGTATCTCCATGGTGTTTTTGGGCGCATTCTGAAGCTTTGCTTGTACTTCATTCTCGATGTTATACCAGTAGGTTTGTTCGCGCGTTCCGAATGAAAAACTATAATGTTTACAATCATACTAATTCTCTCTCCTATCCGTTACATTGATAAATTAATACTTTTAGGTTGGTAACTCCTCATCGTTTCACAATATGTCAAAAGTAGAGAGAATTCATCCTCACACAGTGTTCGGCCAGTGGCTGTATTATAGCAGTTAAGTATTTGACGTTTTATTTGTGTTACCGATATCTGAGTGGCTGATATTTCAAATTTAACTGACTGTTTAATAGATTACTTAATTGTATTTAACTTAAATAGCGATTCGAATTGATGATCTGCGACGGTACTGTAGCAAATACACTATAGTTCTTGAAAATACGCCGGTGACGACATTTGTGATAATTATTTACAAAATGATAAGTTTCTATAAGCAAAGAATGAATAAGGTTACGCGAATCTGATCTGTCGTGTTGTTTAGTGTATACGTTTTATTGAATGAAATTTTAAGTAGTGCTGAATTAACAGTATTTTAATTGAGATAAATTTGACATTATTTGACGGTATTTGTAAAAATTATCAGCGCTGACCACAAATAACGGTGCTACGGGCAATATGCAAAAACAGAGACGTAAACTATTGTTCTCTATGTACAGATGTAACTTTCGTTCTATCTTATTTAAATTTATTCACTACAGAGACAAAATGGTCTAAGATTGAGAACGAGAATTTCACAAACTATTCAAGCTTAAGTGTCAACTCGTTCTCGAGTAGTTCTCTGGAGAGCGAGTCACAGACACTGAGGACTAAAGTTAGTACTGTCGCTTGCCTCCAGATCGATTAGTAACAATCATCCAAGGAACGCAATCTCCCTTAATAATAATTGTACCGGCCTGTTATTTTTTTTTTTTTTTTTTTTTTTTTTAACTCCTCTCTATTATTCGCAGTTGCAGTCCATGGCAGTGTAAGGGCTAACACGCTGGCCCCACATTATAATGGTTGTTGGTTAGAGTACGGCATTGTTCATGCGTGGTTTTTAATTATTTGTTGTGTTTACCTGGTTATAGTATCTCACTATAAGAAAAATCTGACACGATATTTATAATATCATAAATATAAATTCGAGATGGCTAAATGGTCGCAGAGACCGAAGGCCATATTTAAAATTTTTTAAAAAATTCCAACATTATGTTCATCTTGGTTTAAGTGTTCTGCACTTTAATATTATCTGCCATCTAGAATCTTTGATGTCTTTCTTTTTCAATTTACAGTTCTTTCAAAAAAAAAAAAAATTGAATAATGCTTCGATGTCTTAATATATAAAATAACCAAGTTTTCTTCCTATTTCTGAAAGACTTCGAAATATTTCTCCTCTCAGGAAATGACGATACTTGCGGCAGTCAACGAAACAAGAAACTGAAAAAAGTTTTGTGAGCGGTAACGCTCGGGCATGGCATTCGGAAGTACACGTATTCATACCCCGTCCAGCCATCCTAATTTCGGCTTCCTACGGTTTTTCGAAATCATTCGAGACCATGGCCTAATTCCTTCCCGATCCTAATCCCCAGTTCTCTATTGAGCACAACGTCGACGAGGCGTAAAACTATAAGTAAAATCAGACTAGCCTATCTGTTTTTAGTGCCTCCGATAGCTTGACCAGCTGTTACAAACTTGGAGCAACTACAGGTCGCTGCGCCTCACGCCGTCGGTACAAGCCTTTATTACCTTGAGTCTGTGGAAACGGGGAGGTGCTAATATATTCTCGTACCGTCCCTTGAAACACACTTCATTCGTGCCTGGTAGTTATTCCAGATTTTATATAATCTTTGCATCCTGGGAAACATTTTGATATCTTTCGGTATAAATTGTCTTTTAACAACAGATTTTTGGTAAAGATAGATTAATCGTTCATTATTTTATTTAATCATTTCTTAGATTTGTTCTATTTTAAATTCCCTTTGTAACAGTTCAGGTACCTGTTTCAAATCTTTCTAATAATATTTTTAGCCACCTCTTCGATTTAATAAGACTAGTTGTTTGCCGAATACTAATGACCTGCATTTAGAAGTGTCTATAGCAGTCAAAAGATAAACTGTAGCTTCGTATTATTTTGTACCGTGCCCTTATGAACTGTTGCGGAAATGACAGAGTATTCATAAGACTTCCGTTGTGCTTCTAGTGTAGTAATTCACTGCGCAGTCCTTGGTTTCGGTGTGTTTTGTCGTTCCAGGTTCTTCTACGAAATGGGAAAGTTCCTACCAGAAATTTTGATTTGTATTCTTTCTTTAGTAGCGCTGCTAATGATGTGATTATTACTTTTGATGCATTTCACAACGAAAAATTGAAATTAACATACGCAACATCGTCATACATGTCGCAACACATCATTGTTGAAAATCAAAATACTCGGGAGCAATTAAAAAACTCTCGGATCCTTTTCATGCATAAAGCAACTGATAGATCAGAATTAATTTTAGTATCTTCTAATCCTTTTACGGGCGAGAAGTACTATTTACTTGAATTTTAACAAAGGCAGCTGATTAATTCACATTCAGCTTAAAGTTCAATAAAGTAAATTTCATCAGAAATGATAGTAGGCACCTATGTGGTGAAATTTTCCTTGTTGAGATAAGGAAATTTGGCCGTGTCTGTTTAAACTCTGCTGTGGTCGATCTTATGTACAATTGGCTCGAAATCAAACCAGGATCCAGGTGTGCTGTCCATGATGTTACGGTTTATATGCGGTTTCCCTTAGTTTCGCAGACAGATCATGGACGGTCCTCAGTTGCCTCGGTCACTATTCGGGAGGAAGCGGACTCTGTTCTCAGGTCGGCCATCCTGATTTCGTTTTTCCGAGATCAATCCAAGAGAATGCTGGGATATTTCCTTCAGTAAACTGGCAAAACTATCCTTAATTATACTGAAGTCGATGGTCGCAAAGGCCAGTTAACAGAGCGAAATGAAAAGTTAGCAGATATTTATGTGATGGGTAAATTAAGCAGTTTGGAGACAGTTACGTTTCGATTCACCTTTTTGCTTACTTGCAATCCACTTTGAGAGCTGGTATATAGATTAAACCTGACGCGCCTTAACATTCTGTGATTCTAGAGAACTGGATGCTGGTTGCTGTAATTATACTTACCTGAGAGTAAGACTCGACCCGACACTTGGGCTTTGTTTCAACGCCCTCGCGTTTTTGTGCGCTGACGTATGCACTGAGAACGCTGTCGTCGAACTGTGGAAGTATAAATTACTGCACGCGATGCTATCTGCTCCCAGAACGTTCGGACGATATACTGCTGAGCGTTACGCATGAATTACGCTGCAGTACGGAGGGAATGCGGCGGGAATGGCTCTCATTATGAAATACGGGAGACGATTGTTCTCAGTTATTGTGCTAGCACGCGTTCGGCGCCCACGTAAACACTATTTATGTTAATGAACAAGCGGAGAATGCGGCCGACCCAGGAATCCTCCTGTTTGGGCGCTCAGCAAGATTTGTCGTCATTGTTATCGAATGGAGTTGTCGGGCGTATCGATAAGACCATCGGCCGTGATGTGTCTTCACCCAACAGGGGCACCTTCCAACTTGTTTCACCAGTTTCTTATTCTCTTCTGGAACATTCCTTAGCATCTCAGACGGAAATAATCTTTGACGTTCTTATTGTAGTATCATTAATAATCTGTGTGCAGTTTAGTGTTAATTATGGCGTTTATGATACTATATTCATGAAAGCAGGGCCAACCTATGAAGGTGTTATTCGAATCCTCTAGAAGAATTTCGCCTGCAGAATCCCCTACAAAAGATATCACTTTCCATGCAGAATGATCATTTATGCCCACTTTAGAGGCAGAAAACTGATGTGCGACTGTCTGACTGTTACTTTGATTCTGAGTAAAAGTAATGGTCCTTTTCTAATTGTACTCATAAATCGCTGAAAAAACCTACTGATTTGACTCTAAAGAGGGCTCGATTTTATTAGACACCTATCTCTTGATTTAGTTTTGATCAGATGTCAAATGTCTCTGCGAGAAGCGGGCAGAAACATATCTCCATATACTCTGTCACTTAATCTTCTGTACGTTGAATGCCTGGTATTTCCTCACCCTGCCCAACTGTCAACTCACGAAGATATCTTCTTTCTGTTCACTTAGCCCGTTTTGTGGCATATTGGTTTCGACAGTTTTAACTAACGAAGACGCAAGTATGAGCATATTCTTCTAGATGTATAGTTCATTATCTGTATTAGATAATGCAGCTGCAGCATGTCATTTTCGACCATTTGTCAACATCTTGATAATTATTCGTGTCAGTCAGTCAGATCATGTCTCCTATCCAAATTTTCTTGAGTGATTTTCTCCACTGACCTACCTGCAAGGAACTCGTCTTCATTGCTGGTTTCACATGTTTAAATTTAGATGCCTGCGTTTTTACTGTGATGTAGTGTTTTTTATCAAAAATACACCTCTTTCGCTTTCAGCAACTGTAGCAAAATAAAGATAATTTCGCGATGTTTAATTTTCTTTGCAGTGTTCTACATAAAACTAAACAATTATATAAAGTTTCCGCGAGATTGTACTATTTAATTTTCCTGTTCAAACCAAAGAGTTGAATCGAATTGAAATTATATTTTAGCCAGTAACAGCTTCGAGGAGGTAACTGCTGAAGTTATTGTTGGCAGTATCGGAAATATTTTTTGATACGTTGTATATTATTCATATCATGTGAGGAACGATATATTTACAGGTATGAGACAGATTAAGTAGACGTTGAGCCAATACAGTTAGAATGTGGTGTTACGGCTACACCGGACCATTGCTTTGTTACAGTTATTATTACAGCTGCCATAATACGTCTCAACGTTCCCTATTTTAGTCTGTTGTTAAGTTTCTAATGTATCCTAAATGAGTAATCCTTTGTGTGGTTTTGATGGAAAGTGAATCCTTGGAGATGCAATTATATTACTGCATCGGGGCTATGCGGTTTATGCAACAAAATTTTTTAATCATTTGTAGAAAGATTTTCACTATCAGTTCCTATGCCCTCACGGAGATGTCTTCTTCCTGTTCACTTTGTTCGTTTTGTGACATATTGGTTTCGACAGTTTTAGCTAATATACACGCAAATGTGAGCAATTTTTCTAGACGTATAGTTCATCATCTTATTAGTTAGTCTTGTATGCTGAATGGTGCTAAGTACTATGGAGGAAAAATGTTTTTGTCAGAAGGCCTTGGCAGTTTAGAGATTCACGGTACGTTTCGGTCGGTGACACTGCTTCATTTTCATAAGTTGCTAGTGTTTAGGAGATGCGTGTTAATTACGTAGTGTAATCTATTTGCTACCACCGTTAAAAACAACCAACAATGGTCATCTTTTGCCAAATACATCAAATGGAGTGGATGCATTCGCGTGCTACGGTCGCTCTAGAAATGTTGCTTGCTTCTGTGTGGGTTTAAACAGTTTTCAGCAGTCCATATTTGAAACAGTTTGTAAAATGAGGATGTAACCGCCTTTACTCAGTTATGCGAAGTATACAGACTTCAATCTAATATTGAAGGTTTTTTTTATATAGGAGGAAATTGGTAAAAGCGAATAATCGTTGCTCTGGACTTTAATAATGAAAAGTCATAAGTTTACACTCTTTATTGTTTTTTTTTTAAATACTGATAACGAAGAGAAAGTGTTCGACGAAAAAAAAAAAAAAAAAAAAAAACTGAGGTGAAAATGTCCTATTATCTAAGCTTAACTTGGTATTTAACCCAAAGATTGATTGGAGCATCCCGAAGGATGTGTACTTACGCTGGTATTACAGGTGGGGTAACCATTTCTTTTTCTCCTTCCCCAACTCAGTAAAGTGGAATTTCGGATTAACGTGGAATCCGAACCACGGAAGTTTCTGGCGTACTTCACATTACACAGCAAGCTGTGGCAGAGGTTAAGTTCGGCTTAAAGGCCTGAAATCCTGAAAATCCTGATTTGGGTTAGAACCGGGGTCCTTTTGATCTCCAGCCTTAGCCACTAATCTATCCAACTATCAATGAACGAAATTAAATATGTTTACGTTCTCATATTATAGGTGGAAACGAATGTGGATGCATGATTAATGTATATACGAAAACTGAAGTTTTATGTTACTGAATATATCATTTATATCAGATAAAAATTCTCTCGTTATACAGTGGATTTGTTTGTGAGATACTCTTTTATAAAAAGAAATAGTTTAGATGATGAAGTTTAGATGATAATCAACTTAATTATTTATTACGTAATGTCGTCTAGGTAAAAAGGCTATTGTCTATTTTTGTTGCTAGAAATCTGTAGCTGGAGGAATTCTTTCTATTGTCTGTATGGAAAAAGTGATATCAAGGACGTATGTAGGTTTTATCGTGTACATAAATTGTCAGCCAAGCGAGATCGTCATTCCTTCGCTGCAGCAGCCGTCTCGCCGCTGTAATGACTTGTCGGAGGCTCGCAATTTGACATAACTCATTCGACCACGTTAATCATCGACGCACAATAACCTCGTGCCAGAGAAATTGATAGCCTGCTTTTCATCGAGCATGGAGCTCTGTATTGACATAGAAAATTGTAATTAACCACTGTACAATTAACGAGTCGGCTGCTTAGTTGGCTGTTGATTAATAAACCAATAGCAGTCGATGTAGTTACCCCTTCCAGTCTACTTGGGCGTGAGTGGTCGTTCCCTGCATTCCAGAATCGGTGCACAGGCCCGTAATTGTTTTTCTTCTTCGCTTTCAACCCAAAGGTTCGTTTGCAGAAGCTTTTAATTTTTCCCACCGCCTTCCTTTTTAGTTTTTGCTGTAGGAGGCACCTGCCACTATCGTTGCAACGTAATCTTCACGGGTGTCTAGCCGTATGGTGGTGTCAAAACCCAACGTTTAGGAAGCTGGCTCTTATCTTCATGACAGCAACTGGTAAACATGTTGCAGAATTACGATGGGAAAGTTTCCCCTCTCACTTCCGCTGTCGTTGTTATTAATCTGTTCTGGCCGTAGATAATCCAATCCGACGGTTTCTTTCTATGTTAATGTAACGCCTCAAGCAACGTGATTAAGAAGCTCTGTTAACAATCTCTTCATTCGTGACATTATCCTTCCATCTGATATTTAACAATGTGCGACATCTCTAGGTTTCTAGCTTTTCCCGCCATCTTTTCTCTTGAGCACTCATTGTCGATGTCGCACATCCCCGATGGTTATCGTCCCAAAACATGTGTTAACAACAGCCTTCACACCAAGGCCTTTATTAACATGTCGTTGACCAGGAAAGGGAAGTGTACCGCACACGAGCGTTGATCATTTATCGTAATCTTTGGAGGGAGTCGTCTTGTTCGCTTTAAACGATTATGCATCAGATCAAAATGATGAGAACGTGTTAAATTAATTTACTATGGCTGGATGTAACTCGAGTCAGTCGGGATTTTCGATCGATGACACCTGTGAAATTTTGATTTCATTTGTGAAACTATACATCATTCGCATGTAACCACTAGTTATAACCTGATTCGATTTAGTAAAAGTTTTTTGGTTTTAAATGCAACTTCAGCTTCAGTTTATATGCAACTACAAGGAATAACGAGAGGCATGAAGCACAGTTGGTGGAAGGTTTATAACTTTAATGATATTTTCGTGACACTTAGCAACTTACAGTAAGTTCATAATTCGTTGAATAGTAATTTTTCTTCGATCTTCTCAGTTCGAAGATCTTTTCTTGATTGGTTTTGATATTCGTCCCAAAAATGGTATGGATCTAATTGTAATCTACCTTGTATTTTGTTTGCAGTACTTGTATGTTCTTTTAATATTTAATAAGAAGTATAAACCATTACGGTGAAAGGGCGTACGTTTTAAGGAAGTAGCGCCGCTATTGTGATATATGAACGGTATTCTAAATCGTTCCCCCAGGACTAAGTATAAAAATGTCTGCCTTAGATCCGTCCAGATCGTTTGATCTAGTTACGTCCAACTCCCGTACGGTGCCACGTTCGAAGCAAGTTGTGCTGGACAAGATCAGTTGGGTGCTCTTAAGAACAATGTGACGTTGCTCAGCAGGCGTCACGCGCTGAGGCGAGTAGAATGCAGAGTCCATTAATACTACCGTGTGGCGTCATTAGTAGTGTGTTGCGTCGCGTAACGAAGTGGAATCAATTCGTGGCCGGTAGCCGGGCCCACTGGCCCGTGGTAATTACGGGAAGGCCGACCTCGGCTACTCGGCTTCGTTATCCCGGGCCTTCCTCGGCGAGTGGTGATGAATGGGCCGGCATTGTTCGTGCTGGCCACAGCGGCGGCCGTATTTCACCGCATCGACACCGCACCGAGCGCTGCCCAGCCGCCCGCCTCCTTGGCTACGGTGCCAAGCAGGCACTGCCTCGCCCGTCTCAACAGCCAGCTCGCCCTCTGCTCTGGGTGGTCCACTCCTCCGCAGTGGCTTCATGATACCCGCTCTACAGGGCACAATCTTACTAAGGTAGAAAAGGAAAATAATGTAATTTATATTCGACTAAGCCCAATTGGGAAGTAAAATTACAACTGATGGCCGATGCAGGACTGACGTTAAAAGCAAAATAAGAGCCTTCCTGAAAAGAGAAATCGTTATTTATTTAGGACTAAGAATGAACTTTTTAAAACTGTGTGGTAGCGAAGCTTGAACTTTAGGAATGCCAGAAGGATAATTGACGCATTTGAAATGTGTGTTATACAAGGACGCTAAAAACTAAATGGACATATGCAGTACGAAATAAACGTGTTTTGGATATAATGGGTGTGGAAAAAGGTTGGTGGAGGCGTCTAACAGAAAGAAGAGACAGTATGGAGGGATTGGTTAATTTGTTAGTGGAAGGGACAGTCTACAGGTAACAACTGTAGAGAGAGACAGGGATTAGAATATATCAAGCAGTCATTTGAGGATGTGAGTTATAAGGGGTATACTGAGATGAAGTGGTTAGTGCAGCATAGGAAGAGATGGAGAATTGCATCAAACCAGTCAAGAGACTGATCATAGCAAAATGAAAAAAAATCCTAAATTAATAGCCAATAGAATTTTTAAAACCTACTTTAATCGTTTCTTGAAGTACATAATTTGATGGCTTTCTTTTGATGCACGAAAAATTATTTCTGCGATATGAGAATGTTCGATCTGTTTACCGCTCAGGAGAATGGATTTTTTATTTCAGCTCATTGCTGACCGAATGTCGAACTTTATTAACCGAATTCGTTTAAAAACGTGAGACCTGTGTTGAGGACAACGAAAGACAGAACTTCATTATGTATTCAACACAGAAAAATAAACACGGCCCGTATGATGTGGTTCAGCCTGCATCGTCGTGCCGAATCAACAAACTATGGTGGCAAGGGAATAAATACAAGACGTTTGCTTTGGTTTTGAGTTATGATGCGTTTTCAGAGCGGTTGACTTGACATGCTGATGGCACCTCAAGTGTTTTTCGACTGTTATATAGAATTTTTTTAATTGTAGCTTATTGAAATTAAAAACGCCCTGTTTAGTGCCCACTGATACTTTGAATTTGATTTTCACTTCGGTTCAGAAATCTTATGCATAGACTGATTAAGTCGTATGTGTTGATCCAATTTGGGTGATTTTACCAGTTTACTTCAGTTTTCTGGACGCACTGTCCTTTTTTGGGCACAGTTGGGAAAATATTTTCTTGATAAAATGAAATTTAGTTACTGGTACCCATTACCTTAGGTTCCATTGAGCAGTAGTTTTTGATTAGATTGTTGTAGATGTTACCATCTGGTTTTATAACGAATATTTTTTATTTATTTTCACCAAGACTGGTGAGCGGTAAAGTTTAGGCTAAAATTTGGAAGGATGCGGGATCAATTCCCGGTCTGGTCATCCACACCACGTTTTTCCACAGGTCGAATGCACAGAAAGCTTCTTGTAAAGGTCATGCCAAATCTTCCGCATCTTAAGGTCCTCCATGTTTATAAACGGTATACTCTAATAAACAAACAATATTACTAAAAATTATATCCGGTGACAGCTGAATATTAAGGTCGACACCATGACCTAGAGTGTGTTGTATTCTTGCCGCCGCTTAAGCATGTATACTTCTGTTTATACTCCTGGTAGGCTGAAATCTTAAAAGTCGAATAATAATGTAGAACATAAGCTACATATTTCGTCTGCTGTGGAAAAATATTGCAAAAGTAAAACTATATCGAACAACATCTATTATTCTTAAGTTTCAGTTCTGTTTAACAAACCAAGCAACATCTGCGAGAATGTTTGCTTCTTGAAAAAAGACCAATATCTCGTTGGAAAGTAGTAATTTGTTGCCATAAACTATGGCTACCAAATAGAAGTATGAAGTGCAGAGCCTGTTTTTAAATTGCCGTCGTTAGAATTTATTACTTATTGGCGCTCCTGTGTAATCGTCGGGTCTAGATTGGAGTAATACGTGTTTCCCAACCCCTTCACCAATGTTTTGCCACTGTGCAGTTGCTCGGGTTAAACACTCGTGTTTCGCTTTACGGCGGCGCGGTGGCGGATGTAGAGTTAGTTCATTGCGGAGGTCGTGCGAGCTGCTCACTGAAATTGGGGGCTCTGGGAACGTGCGGGATCGCGGGTCAGTCCCACCACGTCGCCTGACTGCTTTTCATACAGCAAATAACTCGTCCCCTGTAAAAGGTAAACCAGTCAGCACATCGGACAGTATTTCACGCCGCTCACTATAATAAAGAAGCCGGTTGAAGCGTCCAGGTTTTTCATTTTTCCGTTGTCACCGAGGGGAAGCGATTTGTTGCTCCAAAGTGCGCGTAGGAGACCCTGCGGGCACTTGTTTATCTGTAAAAGCGCTGCATTAATATCCCGGCATACTTGGGATGCTTGTGGTTTGATTGGTGTCCCCGGCGGCCGAATGTTGGCACGAGATAAGCGGCGGCGTTATTTCATTTTAATCCGGGGGGCACATGCTTGTACAAGCGTCCGCTCGTAAAACAGCTCGCCGCGTGAGTACCGCCTCAGCAAGCGTTGGCACAGCGTCTACAGCGCCCCATATTTTAACTCGCCACCAAGCGTAATCCATCCACCGAGAATATGCACTTTCACAAAAATCTACCGTCCCACTACTCCAAACACGGGTACTACATCAGAAATTGTTACATGCTATAGAGTAGCCCACTTCTGATCAGGTCCGGATCGAATAAACTAATATTAATTCGGTATTAATGGACAAAAGTAATAGCAATGAAACATAACCCGCAACTTTTGATGCAGTGGCAGCTAAATCCTTATAACGGGCACAAAGCCCGTAACACACACTGCTCCGAAGAATGTTGAAATGCGATTGCGGCTAAATTGACGGTAATACAACCACAAAACGAGATGCGTTGGCAACATTACTTTAGGCAAGGATATTTATACGAATCTAAGTTAGAAGGATATATGCAAGATATTTCGGAAGAAATGGACAAGGGAGGCCAAACTGATAGTGTAGCACTAGACCTTTCAAAGAGTGGGCCATAAAATGGTGGTAAATAAGGTCAATACTATTGGAATGGATAACAAAAGTGATTTGCTGGGTAGAAAATTTTTTAAATGGTAGAAATCAAAAAGTTAGGGTTGGAAATGCAGTATCAAAAGAATTGGATGTAAAAAGAGTGCCACAGGGTAGCGTATTGGGACCATTGCTATTCATTATGCTAATGAATGATGTGTTTCTGGTTTACTATCAGAAGTTAGGTTGTTTGCAAATGGCATCATGCTATATTAAAGGTTAAAAATGGAAGAGGACTGTAAACAGCTGCAGGATGCAGCTTATTAGATACACAGATAAAAACCTAAAGGTTTATATATAAACCTCCCTGTCGTATATGGAAAGGTTATAATATGATTTATTCCTTTTTATATATTTTTTTTTAATTTCACGTAAACAATATTCAAAATCTCTTTCAAATTCGTTTAACAATGATTATAAATTTTTTATAATACTACTAATGTTATTTTCCGTCAGAAAGGAATTACCGTCTTTTTTTACTGAGACGGATTATAACGTTCGCTATTCCAATCACAATTCATTCCATCTTCTCACCATCTGCAATAAACTTTTATTCTACACCTGAGATTCTTTTGCAATTCCTTTTTTTAAACTAAATCAACACAGTAAGATATCCTTCAACTGTACTCCTTATATTATTACAGTTTATACAAAACTTTTGAACCTATGAGAAATTATCATTATACAACTTCATCATCAGTGTTCTCTTTGGTTAATATTTATTCATAATTCAAATATCCCTTCATAGCCCGGCAACTCTCTACCGGCACCATTTCCAGTATCAATCCATTGTTCTTCATAACTTTATTCCTCTATATCGTTCCCATTTAATCTCCATGATCATCCCTGGTGTAACAGGCTATGGGAGGCAAAAAATAAACAAAACACACACTGATTAAAGCAGACTCGCAGTGAGACAATGAACATCTCTTTATATATATATATAAACTCCGCCCTCAGTTTCTGTATTAGTTGCAATTATTTCTACAAAGCTTGTTTAAGATGACAAATTTTTACTGTCATGAAAAAGTTTCTAAGGAAAGCACTATTTCAGAAATGAATAACGATTATTTATTTATAAATGAACGAAGTTTTTGTCGGCGTTGTATATTTATGAATGTTTCACGGGAAAACAACCGAATAATATTATTATTTAAATACATTATTTCGGCGACATAAATCTGTCACCATCTTCAGGTGTAATCATAAGACTTGAAGTTTACCTAGGGAGGTTGTTGGAAAAACTGGCATGACAACTGGCCTAGCATCTCAGACTTCATGAGAGGCCGCGAAGCACAAAACTCTCAGCGTTGCTGACGAGCAGCTTCAATAACCTGTATCCGCGCATCACTTAGTTGGAAACAACAATCCCGGTTAAGGAGATTAGACGCAAGGCGAATTTCGAATCAACCAAGGTGCTGGCACAAACCAGAGGCTTCTGGGACAGTGTCATCACAGTTTGAACTTTGCCTCGCGTCTGATCTGGCTAACTGGGATTGTGGTTTCCAATTAAGGGATGCGTGCATACAGGTTATTGACGCTGCTCTTCAGCAACGTTGTGTGTCTAATGAAGTCTGAGATGCTAGGCAAGCAGCTACCTTTGCCATGCCAGTTTTTTAACGCTCTCTAAGCAAACTTCAAAAGTCTTACCTACATCTGAAGATGGCGACGGAGATTTATGTTACCAAAATATTGTTTAAATAATAGTCTTACTCGGTTTGTTTTCCGAGAAACATTCATAAAGTTTGTTTGATATATTTACTGTATTACGTTTCGTGTATGCTAGGAGTTATTTTTTATAAACTTTACTGTTTCTTATCTTCCGAAAAAAAAAAATTAGTTTATGTTGTGCCCTGGTTTTAGTAACTGGTACATAGAATAGATAGTTAATATTAGATGTCCTTCTCCTTACATGAATTTGTGCATTTAATTGCCGTAGAGAAATGCGTAGCAACATATAAATTTAAACGAATTTCGTATCTGTCTGTCTCGCATTACAATTTCTTATATCTGTCCTTTGTATTGGTGTGCAGTTTCCTCCTGAATAAAACAATTGGTTCACAGTTCCGCTTCCTTTTAACAATGTAAGTGTAAATAAAATAAAATTCATTTATATATTCGAAATTTCATGGTTAGCCAAGCAGTGTTGTGATTGCAGGCAGTGTAACTAGTACTTCGGGTATTATCGAGACTCGCCGAAGGTCGCCGGGCTCTTCAGTGCACGTCCAACGTCCAGGCAGAACGCATTTTACTAATGTGGGTGGGTTTCAGTCATCCATCAGTGTAACTACATGACGGAGAAGAATTGAACCAAGCACTAACTGCTCCCACTGCCAGCAATCGAGGCATGACTTACAGTTCTCTCAAAAGAATCGAATCACTTTTAGCCTCTGTACCTCTTAAGGTTTAGAGTGAAGTTGTGTGTGTGCAACGTCCTCTGACGTGGTGACGTTTGACCGCGTTGCCCCGAACGTGGTTGTAGGGTGTCGCAGAGTGCATTTCGGGGTCGCTAGGCGTTGGCTATTAGTCAGGTGGTGTCTTGTTTGTTGTGAGCTGGCGCGATGGATGATCCTCTCCACGGCCGTAAATATA
The DNA here is from genome assembly GCA_031002005.1 of Vandiemenella viatica. Lineage (NCBI taxonomy): Eukaryota > Metazoa > Arthropoda > Insecta > Orthoptera > Morabidae > Vandiemenella > Vandiemenella viatica. The sequence goes on from JARYHS010013631.1 coordinate 23,160,171, forward strand.
GCTGGCACACAGAACCGCAGCTGGCGTGACTGCCACTCATTCCACACCAGTCTACCTCCTCCTCTTCAGGTGCGACATGGAAAACGCTGTATTACGCGAACAAGCAACGTGTAGACAGCTTGGTCTCTGTCTGTAACTGTCACGGGGCTCTTCAGAAAGAGGGATTCCTCAAAATGCTCTCGTGTAGAAATTTCACCTAGATAGCTGTCATCACAAACGTTTCTACCAGGAACGCTTCTGAACGAGTTTGAACGCCTCGAGAGTGCATAAGATCGACTTTTCATCAGAAGATACTAAGATATTTGCTCGCCGAAATATCGTGTATAAACACCTTGTTCACTCGGCTATTTACCAAAGGACTTTGTATTAAGCCGCCAGACTGACTCAGGACCATTATAGCCGAAGAATTTTATCCAAGAAAGGTTGAATTGCGCGACATTTTGTGTCTCCAGATGATTCTCGCGTACGATATGATGACTGGTCGTCAGTCCGGAATATAATTATTCACAGATAATTTTTTTTAGACCTTGATATGCGTCAGATCCAACTGATGCAGATAATAATTACTACCGAACTTAGACGCAACCATAATAATTGATAAAATTGCAATCGAGTGTACGCTCCGGTGACAATCTCCCTACACATCCGCCTTTCTGGTTTCCTCTTCCCGCCTAGTTTTGACCTCTACTAATTTATACTTTAAATTCTTTCAGTGTTTTTTTTTTTTTAAACTAATCATTTCTCTTGATAATTTATTCCAATCCCTTACACCTTTCGCTACGGAAGAATATTTTGCCACACCCTTATGCCTGAAATCAGGTGCCAGCTTGTGGTCATGGTCATCTTTACCATTGCACGCATCTTCCTTAATTTTCCCACTAATATATTTCCATGCTTCATCACCAATATATGCCTTGTATACTCCCATGACTCTCATCAACCTCCTTCTATCCTCCAATGAATCCCACTCCAGCTCTTTTATCATATTAGTTACCGATTGTGTTTTGCGGTAATTTCCAAAGACAAATCTAGCATCTCTTCACTGCACTCCCTCCAACATCTGTATTTGATACCCAAAATGTGGGTCCCATACAACACCCCCATATTCCAGCAATGGTCTGACCAAAGTTTTGTACCCTTATTCCCTTACTTCTCTAGTGGATCCCCTCATCGCTCTTTCCAACAGGTAAATGATTATGAACCCTTTCCTTAATACCTGTCCAATGTATCCTGCACAGTTAAGTCTGCTATCAAATGTTATGCCGAGGTATTTACATTTCGAGTATTCAATAAGCAGCTCCTTCCCCAGTTTATAATCTTAATCAACCTTTAGCTTTTTATCTGTGTACCTAATAAGCTGGCTCTTCTTTGCATTTATCTTAATTAAATCGAATAAACGCTATAATACAGAAATCTTTTGAAAACTTTGGCATAATCGTCGTCGTTTTAAACGAGTGGCCATTTTCCTTACTTGGTTCATTGGGCGCCTAGGGTTAGGTTTTATTTTTTGCGGAACCATTCACCTCCACTCCTCAGTTTTCCGTGTACATCTTTGGTGCTGGCGAATCAGATTCTGTGGTGATAGATTAAATTTGTCTAATTTGATGATCCATCTTCGCCAATCATTCTATCAATTCACTAAGTCTCCATCGTTGCGACTTAGCTATTTCTTCGTTAACGCCACACCTTCGCTTCACCAGCAGTAAATCTGTGAAAGGCTGCCCATTACTTACATGGGACTCAAGTGGCGTGCACTAATCAGTTAAATGTCACTGATCTCTGACTATAGCTTTCGGTTTGTTGGATAGACGAACAAGCAGTCTCATAAGAGGTTTTGTGCTGGTATTGAATCTCCGTGTGACATCAGAGTTTATTACAATGCGTCTCTGGAATAGGTACAAATTGTATAGCTTCCTTTGGAACATGCTCACCACTGTACATATTATGATGTGTTATGCTATTCATATAATTCTTTTCTTACCTACCTTCTGGATGACAAGCGATCCAGAAAATCCACACACGTTGTGAAATTAGAGCAGTCGAGTAGATGTTTTTAATATCCTAATGTCCTCGAATATTCATTAAGTCTACCACTATACTGGTTGTATTACTTGGTTCAATAGAATATGCTTCCTGTGGCCATTTGGTTTGCATATTTTATTTGGCGTCTAATATTGGGGTTTACTATTTTTGGAACCATTTACCTCCACTCTTCACACCACTTATGTACTTCTTTGGTGCTGTTTTGAAGCGTCTAACAGCGTTCAAAGATATGAAAAGGATCATTGATTAATATTGAAATGGCGCTGTGATACGGAGCTTTAGAATTCGCCTTCTGCCTTTTATGGTAAGTTTTATGTATACAGAAATGCGAATCTTCATATGAAAACAAGTACATTGGTACAGATGTAATCTAAAAAAAATTAATACAAAGTTTTTCTTTTTAAACGTTAAAATTTGTATTTAGTACTTAACTGTTGTTGAATTATTATCAGACAATAGTAATTTATATTTCTTTCAGTTAAGTTTCTTATGTCATGTGTTGTGCCCAAAATTCTTGAGTGGTATATGTAGTATGAAATTATTTGCATTTGGCATCAGCAACCGTAGGCCTTCAAGTGACAATGCAACGAGTGACTGAACATTTATGCTTTTGTGGGCATAAGTCAACTAATCTTACAAAAATGGTAGCTAAACATCTTTCACTTGAGGGAGGCGGACCAGTTTCAGAGATAGATCTGTAGCCCTAAAAACTTCGTAATAAAGGAAGTTATTTCGTTGTGCAGAAATAAAAAAATATGAGAACGTTAATTTTAAATTTTGGTCGATTTATGGAGACTGTAATTGGTGTGTTACAACTACTGTTCCGCCTGGTATCCGTTCATATATTGTCCACCCCGTGAATTGTCTATGGCAGAGACGGTTGGCATGCGAATATCAGATGATTAGGTCGGGACTCTGTGCTACTGTTGAGCGGTTCCTTCGTGCGCGTCTTCCGTTATTGATGGCGGGCGGCGCGGACGGCAACAAGTGAAGGCACTCGGGCGGGGCTGCACGTTGCTGTGTCTGTGCAGCCGCGACAGATTGCTGCTCTCAGCAAGCCGCTTTTTGTGGCTGCGACCGATCCGTGCGATTTGTACCTGTTGGACTGTCTCTAATGTTTTGTCTCTGGAGGTTTCGTGGCAGATTGCAGCGGCGCGCGGCGGTGCGCTGACGAGGATATTTATTTGCCTTGTTTACTGCTGTGAGTCTGATTCACTGTTTATTCGAACCACACAACTCAGTCTAATTTTCTTTTCCATGTCAGTAAAATATATCTTGCCATTATATTTCCGTATTTTTTAACTGAAAAATGACATCTGGCGCCCAGAAATTGCACTTCTACAAAATTGCGACATTTTAACAAACATTTTCTGCCAAATATACAGTATTTAGTCATAATTTGTGGAGTACATTCCTTCAGTTGCTGCGTCCTGTTTCCATCGGCACTGGAACTTCTTGGTCTGATAATGTGTAATTTTTCCAACTCTAATTTGATAATTATCATCTTTCTTTATGTCCATGTTTAAATCCTTGATATCTGTATTTCGTTTCACACGTTGTAATAAATTTTTACTTCTGGACGTTTTCATAGTAATTCTGAGTTGTTCACATAACACTGTTAAAAATTAACAACTTGAGATGGAAAATCGTGAAACGAAATTTTCTGTTCATGCAATTTTTATACGATGAACTATATTGAAACGTTTTGCATAAGTCAACCTCATGAAGTTTATTGTACAGTATTATATTTGAATGAAAGCCGTACATTTGCATAAAAACAATACTAAGTTTCTCCCCCACCATCTCCACCATTTGTTGCGGTTTAATGTGCTAAGCAAGTGAAATGGATGTAACCGAATGTCTGCAATCCATTTAAACTTGATGCAAAAACCGAGACTTTCCCTGCACTTGGGTGCAATGAAATCTTCAAGGGTGTACCCCCGGATTATGTTCTAAAAATCCATCTGTACTTGTCAGCAGACCTCCAGTTATTGAGTCAGCTCGGATATAACCACCACACTCGCAACCCCCGAGTGACTCCTCTAATTGCGTCGCTTGCCCACGAATCCTAAAATACACAACTAAATAGAAATGTACCTAAACAGGATTTATTGCATTTCTAAATACTTGTTCAACAATACCACACTCGATGGAAATGGGCTCGTAAATCTTTTTAGTGTCTTTCTTCTGTTATGAAAGGTGCACTAATTTTTACTATTTTTCTACGAATAATTTTTATGTGATCATTAAGATAAATCCTTCTGAGAAATATCGCAATCGAAGGAAAGGCAGAGGAGTTAAGAGGCTAAAACATACAGAACAATGTGGGGAAAAACGTAAAACTTTATAAATTGCCCATTTTGGCTTTTAAACCGTAATGAAAGAAAAACTGATTAAATGAGCCGTAATCTGTAGGGATCAAACATCCAGAAATTATTCTGGGAGACCAGAGGTAGCTTAAATCTCCTTGGATGTATCATGATTTGAGAGCTCTGAGACTTGCTAATCGTACTGCACCAGTTTTCTTGGTGAAATATATTTACGCCTGTTGCCAACGGTAGTTTGAGAAACTAACAAAATAATGATTGTTAAATACCATTGCGGGGCATTTTTGTGGAGTATTTATAGAGTATTTTCGACAGCACTCCCTGTCTTGCTGTCATAAAATATGTTTAATTTTAGTATAGATGCATAATAATAGGTACCGATTAATGAAAACATTGTATTCCAATCTGATATATAACAACTACTCTGAATGTCGTACTTCGAAATAACATCTATTTTTGTGTTTTGATTTCACATGTGAAGTGGGTCTGAAGCTGACTGTTGGTGTAGCAGAGCATCCTGTCTGGGTGTCCGAAGCACAGTTTCGGGTTGCTACTTCTATTTTTCGTCCACCTCTCGTGCCCTGCATAGTCCGCCGACACGGACGGAGATCGAGCTGGCCACTTGACGGGGTGTTCACTCATATGGTGACAGTACACGTTGTAGAATTTGTCATCGCCTACACGGTGTCGCGGCCGAAGGCGATATTTACAGGTCCCAGAGCCAAGAATCTGTACTGAGGAGCTTTCTTCGCTGTTTCCATTTTGTGTGCCTGGATTTAACCACCGGCCCGCCACGCCCCGTGTTCGCGGCTGTGTTTACACGATGCTCGCTCGTGGCCAACGGATTACACGCTGGCCACCGTCGTCGTCAACATAACAGCCGCAGTAAACAGGGAGCTAGCCGCCAGCTCTCGTGTCCAGCTTTTAACACGTTACTGTTGCTGAAAAATTATTAAGTCAGGCAAAAATGTTTCCGTTATTGTTACATTTCTAGTCTAAGTACTAACTGGAAAATTATACGGTCTGCCTTCCACTGCTAGAACGTGTTTTGGCGAGAAGAGAGCTATAGTAGCGTGATTATATTGAAACTGGTTCTCATCTCTGATGTTCTGTTTTTGAGGGACAACGCGCAAACATCACACTGAGACTACGACACCAGGCATATATGGATCGTGTATGAATTTGCATTCGGAAAGACTTGGGTTTGATCTCTCGTCCATCTATCCAGATCTCAGCTTTCCATCGTTTCCCAAAATTAATAAAGACGAATGTCATTCCTTCAAAATTCCAGGACTGAACTATTTCCGTGCCTCCAGCCCTCTCGCGCCTCCGATATTAGCCATGTTTACGAAGAGTAATGCGAAAAGAATAAAAAATTTCGGCGCTTGACACACTGCTGGCTGGCTTGAGACCTGGTGGTGGAAGAAATTTTTTCCATCGCAAATTACCCGGCACGGTAGAAATGGTTTTGTACAAATCATCGGAATATGCGCTTAAGTCCTGGGCTAGATCCCAAATCTACCCTCAGTATGTGTGAAGGCAGACTACCCTTGTTGATAGTGATTTGTGTGTCGGATGGGGATATTAAGCTTGTTGGTCCCATTTGTGTCTTTCGGAAGAGAGAGCCTGAAACGGCCGCATCGGGTTTCACCTTCTCCTTCCTTCGTCTTCCACTCATTCACAACGCAAACGACACACTACACTGTATATACATACATCAGTCACCCAGACAAACAATGACACGTTCAAACACTACCCTAATTAAATTTCTCAAGAAAGCTGCCTTAGAGGATTAACTCCTTTCGCTTATGTGAAGTCATCTATCGCAAGGGGCGAACTTGTCCGAATTTTCTTTACGTATCAAACCTTTAGTTTAAAAATGGAAGGATTCCGCCAGTAAATTGACAAATGTGGTAAATAATAAGGGTGACGCTCACTTAATACTGTCCTAGCTAAATGGGCTCGATCCCATTTTCAGATATCCATATTTCAGTTTTACAGTAGAACTCCAATTATCGGAATCAATTGCGACCGGACTCCATTCGGATAATCAAAAAATCGGATACTGTTCGTGGTTTCCCGAAATCACTTCAGGTGAGTGACGGGATTGTTCGTTCAGTCCCTTCTTATTCCTTCCCTCCATATCGTTTCTCCGCTCCAATCGCCTCAATGTCGACCAACCATGATTGCCTCCTTTATTTCCCATAATATCTTTCATTACTACACATAATGTGGCAGAGGCGTGTCTGTATTACAAAACAAAAGGGACTTCCGAAATAATAAGCGCATTGTTCTGTACTAGATCCAGTTTCAATTAAAACATTTCAGCCTCTCTTATGAAATTTCACAGGCATAACTAAATATTACGTTCACTGGGTTATTGGGTTGACGCTGTTAACATGATTTTTGGTCACTTCAGTTATAGGTGTGAATGTTGAAATATTACGTCGTCTCTTAGTACAGTCTATTGTTTGGGTATTTTCTAGTTGAGGTCTTGGTACTGCATAGACTCTTGGCACAATGAATCGACGGTAATACATTGTTATTCACTGCAAGTAAGTGTATGATTGACTAGGATATTGAAATGGAGGCAGTTAACATTTTTGCCTAGTTTCAAATAAAGAATTTACTTGGTGAAGTGAACATTGGATGATATTGAGATAGTGAATGAGAATACACATCATTTGTGTTTCCATTGTATTTAATTGATTGAATTTGGTGTTACGTCTATTAAGGACGCAAAGAGCAACGTTCGAAGACCGCAAGAGGAGACTGGAAGTGAGAAATAGCTTTTAAGGAGCACGATTTTCCACTACAATGAAGATTTTAGATGTAACAGCAATGTTGTGATTTTTTGACAAGTCGTTGTTGTCAGTAGTTGACGGAAATTGTGCATCAACTGGAGCAGAGGCATCAGGTGTGTGGCTGGTGGTATGCCGTGCATCCGTCGGCCGACATTTCAATCTGCCTACGTGTCCGAGCCGGCCCGGCGCGGCCCGCTCGATTTATAGCGCGAGATGCGGGCCGCAGATTGGGCCACCGACGCTGCCGTTATTTACCCCAGCTCAGTGAGGCTCGCCTGAACGCTCATTACTTCGAGTAATGTGCAAAACTAGCGCATTTTGTACTTTCCAGGGATTCGTCCGGCCACGAGTCAAAATTCTAGGAAGTCGCTTTTACGAGGTACCCTGCCGCTTAGATAAGTCGAGAAATAAAAACATTCACCGTAAGAACGAAGACTTTCCCCCGGCGTATGACTGCAATGTAGTCTCCACGGGTGTACCGCCGGATAGTGTTGTGGAAACAATATTTCGACGGCTGGCTCCGCCGTCTTCTTCTGGTGTAGAGACATCTGCACTGGTCGGCTGACCCACAGCTACGGTATCAGTATCTGTGGGTCAGCCGACCAGAGCAGATGTCTCTACACCTGAATGAAGAAGACGGTGGAGCCAGCCGTCGAAATATTGTTTCCACAACACTATCCGGCGGTACACCCGTGAAGACTTGGAAAACATTCACCGTTTCCAAACAGCTGAGTACATTACAGTAGTGTGTTTATGTGTATAATATTTTGTGTGGATGAGTTTGATGAGTATATGGTAAGTGTAGTAATGTTGGAAAAAGGATAGTATAATAAAAAAAACGTGTTAGTCCCTTCGGGACTCCTTTTCCGAAGGACACTGAGGAGTCGGCCTGGATTAACATTTCCATCCGACGCACGAATCCCCATCTCAGTCCATAAACACTGCTGAGACGTTTACGATTTATCCCTGGACTGTGATGCTCTATCTGGTGATTAGGAATCGTACACTACCACTTCCTCTACCGGGTATGTGCTGCTGATGAAAATTTCTTCTTCCTCCAGAACACTAAGCAGCTAATACCGTGTCAGGAGCCGGGCATCGTCAAAGCGCCGCAACCGCCTGGGCCAGCCGGGGCGGGCTTCTTAACATTGTCGTCACACAATTACATCCTCTTTGTTTTTTAATAGTTTTGATCATTATAACTAACTGTTCTTAATAATGACTTGTTGATGATTTTGAAGTTTTGCATTACCACCAACAAACTGTGGTCGGTGATAGAGGGAAGCTAAATTTTATGCAACACGTTTCTCGCGTATTCCGACGTTGCAACATTTACATCACCTTGTGAGATTTCGGCTGTTTCTGTACACAGACAATTTATTACCGCACAGGTGAGCGAAGTGCGAGACTTGATGCAGTCCGGACTATCTCATATTTGTTACATAACCGTATGAGGTTATAGTTAATGACAAATGTTTTAAATTTGCCTTCCTTTCCTGGTATTCTAGGAAGTGCTACATAATTAAAAAGTCAATTACTATTTGTTAACGAGAATCTTAGCGTACTGTAATTACAGGGACAGTTTACACTTTACTTTGTACGTACAGATAAGACGAATACTACTACAACTCTCTCTCTCTCTCTCTCTCTCTCTCTCTCTCTCTCTGTGTGTGTGTGTGTGTGTGTGTGTGTGTGTGTGTGTGTGTGTGTGTGTGTGTGTGTGTGTGTTTGAAATCACTTCGGAGGTGCGGAATGCCTCGGCTGACGTAGTAGAGGCGATGCGCGTCGCGGACTGACAAATGCGCCTCAGTCTACCACTTTGCGGCCGTCAGCGGGCGGCCCGGCCAAGAGAAATTAGCCCTCCAGAGTGTTAGCGCTGCCAAGAAACCCGAGGAGCGCCTGGCGGACTGCGACGTTGAAAAAGACGTGAGGCCGCCCGTGGGTATTAATGTGACCAGAGCACTTGCCTCGGATCCATCACGGCCTACCCTAAATGTAATGCGTGGCGCAACAAGGAGGGAAATACACTACAAACATACAAATAAATCCAACAAGGAAAATACCTCTATTAAAGTTTTTCTTCCCCTCCAACTGTATGAAACACCGCCATAATTTAATTTTACAAAATTTTAAATACGATGTTAGGTTTTGGTTTTTGGGTTAACGGAAGACACAGTGTTACAAATTTGGAGTCTGAAAATTATTGGTTCAGGCCTGCGAGAGACTGGCGTAAATAAGGCTCCGTTTCCAAGAAAAGGAAACTACAACATACTTCTCAAAAGATAGCTGTTAAAGAGGGAGTTGGGGCACAGATAAATTGCAACGAACGTTAAGATCCAATGGGTAGTTCCTAGGCTGTCGATTCCTCATATGACTTACAAAGTATAAAGTTCTTAACATATTTTATTCTGATCATTAATAACTAGTGATCTAGTGAAGCCGAGAAAGTGACATTCACGCATAACTGGTAAACTGGTTACATCGCGAAACGCAATATCGAACTGTCTCGTAGCTCAGTTGGTTAAGGCATATGACTGGGAATCTAAAGGTCCTCGGCACCAATCCCACTATTGACTGGAATTTTTACGTACCGGTAAAGCAGCCTTGCATTCGGCAGAACACGTGTTTGAATCCCTGTCCTACCATCCAGATTTCTGTTTTCCATGGTTTCCAGAAATCACTACACCCGAAGGCTGGGATGGTTCCTTTAAGAGGTCGTGGCTGAATTTCCTCCCTTTCCTAGCCCCCTGCCCCTTTCCTCGAATGACCTGGATGGCGACAAGTCATAAGCAAAAAAAAAAATCTCAACATGAACAAAGCTAAGCTTTGCACATGCTCAAGTTTACTAGTCCGTTCCTTGGCTCGGATTTCACGTTAAACCGTAGACCCCATATTATCTTGTAGTATTACCGGAATAGGTTAGGCAATGACAATTGAGTATTGTCACTATAACTAATTTTACACAAAATTCCATGTATATCCATAAATTGTCTCGATGGTATAAAAATGGAAATGTGAAGGAATTATTGAAAAAATTAAAAACTGACAAGCAGAGAGTGATTTGATGATGTCCACAACTAACATTTAAGATTGGATGATAAAGGTTCTTTATAAAGTGTAAAATGGCCATTGGCTTTTAGAAAATAACGTATTAAGAGCTCTGTAAACTAGTAGATCATCATCCTGTACCTTTAATTTATTTTTTAACCATAGAATCTTGCAGTATTGACAGGTAGACTGATTGCGTAACAACAGATGAATTTTAGATTTGCAGTATTCAGACTTTCCAAGTAGTTGGAAAGTGCTGGAATTAAAGCTAAAATCTGAACCGTACTTAGTTCCCGAAAGCTTATCAGAATCTTTGTACATTAAGTTTGAACGATAATGGATAAGACAGGATAAGTGGAATATCTCATGATTCCAGTCTTTATCAGAAATATTTTTAAAACAATAAACAGTTAAAAATTAAAACACTTGATATTTCTTAAAGCGTACAGTTTTAAAATGTCACCGGTTTCAAAATTAGAAAATTTATTAAATTTGAAAATATATTCATTAGTCAAAATCATATTATCGGAACTACGAAAGGACTAAGAATTATATTCAATCTTATTCTGCGTTCTAGGTCTGCTAATTTTGCTGAAAAATCACAGAGCGCTTTAGTGAAACATCTGTCTCACACTAACACACTTGCATGTTGTTGATACGTAGTCGATCGGGATAATGTGATGCAACACAGAAGTATCTCCTCCAGCCGTTAATACGAAATAGGATACGTAGAGCAGCAGCCGAAACCCCTATTTTTATTTTAAAGGTGAAAAAAATGTCTGTAGAATCTGAAAAAGACAATTTTAAAATGCGGACTTGCGAGCAACCGAGACGTGAGTAACAGACGAAGGCAGCGATAGAAACTTTGATTAGGTCTGTATTTAAGACTGATCCTATACAAAACGGCTCAAAGGCTAATTTCGAGCAGTGATAATCTGAAGCTTGACTTGCCCGCTCTCAGTACTTCCCTGTGAAACTCGGTGAACTGACAGCAGTAATATCCGCCAGTCGTGCGGACTGTGTAAACAGATCGATCATACGCCGCTGATATCAAATCACATTCTGTGGCGTGTTAAAAATGTTTGGTTTAACGAAACTTCAGTACCAGCTGAATTTTTAGCTGTTACAAGTAATTCTTTCAGTGTTATAAACTAATCGGTGATCTTTATCAAAATCGTATGTGTTAGACTGTTTGGTGTGCCTACCATCGTTTCAACTATTTTACTTATATCACTTTCATCTCTGTCTGTGTGTGTACGTTCATAGTTTCAGATTGTAATTGTTCAGCCCTTTTACCCATTTCTCTCTCTCTCTTTCTCCTCCTCCTCTTTCCTTCAAAGAAACAATGGCATTTGGCCCGAACCAACTTTACCGATTCTATCAGTGTGTGTACCATAATTATTTCTTTCTTTGATATATAATTGTTGCATACACTCCATAAATCACATTGCGATCCAAAAATAATAATATAAGAAGTATGGTAGTTATGCTAGACAGTAAAGAACCCAAGCGCTATAATGACACCAAATGAGTTTATCATATTCTGCTTGGAACAAAAATACGCATTTCGTGTGAAAATAAATTAACCAAGATGTAAAACAATTAATCCAGCTGTCAAGTCGCTTCTAAATCTCAGTTGGGGTTTTTACTCCGGTGTCATAATTTGTTATAACATCACACTGTTAGAGATAATTTATTTTGTCCGTTATGCAGTAGGTACTTGTCTGTTACTGCCATTTCTGTTGTTTTGTGGCAGGTAATTTTACTTTTAAAATTAATGAGCTTAAACCTCTTATTAGACAATTTTCCCCTAATTGTTGCTAAAAAAGTAATATTTTTTATATATTTTCCAGGCATATTAGCAGTGTAACTAGATGTAACAGGACGTTATTTAGTTTAATATTTTTAGTATCAGAATCATGTAATTTTGTTAGGTTTCACAGCGGCGCAGACTTTGAGCCAGCGCATCTTGTTTGTTCGACATAGAATCTGCCGATCGACAGTTCAAAGTAACACGTGCATTGCTGAGCACTCAAGTCAATAGCCTACCAGCAAGCCTGGATACATGGATCGGCCTCACCGGGCAACAATCGTCTTGGCCTCGTAATAATTATTCGCTACATAAACCTTGCCATTCTCTGTTAATTATATTAAGTACGGTCGAGAATCGTCCCTCCATTTTAATTAGAACAGGTTACGACTGTAATTGTGGTACAATTTTCTAGAACTGATTATCGATGTTTTCTCAACTGGTTGTTTGATTGCAAATAACCCTTAAATGTCCCCTCCCTCTCCTACCAGCCTCCACGATGGATACTTAAACCAATGCATGCTTCATTTATTTAATAGTTTGGAAGCAGATTGAAGTGGAAAAGAGGGGAAGAGAGAGGGGTTGAAGAGCAGACGATAGTCTACGTAAGTGATAGTCCATCACTAGTACTCAGTGAACCCACGTAGCAGCCACTCGTCCACTCACGTCCTGTCACGTGGGGAATCTCGGTCGTCCGCACCGCTGTCGGTCGCTCTACTTCCCTGCCCTGCCAAAAGAAGACACAATGACAATACATAGTTAAACTGCCCACAGAGATGCTGAACTGCAAAGCAATTGTGCGGAATTTGAATCATTTTTGTTACTGAATTCAGGAAAACAAATTAGATCATTGATGAAAGGTCCAGTTCGACTGGTGGTTGTCCAATGTATTTGTTTAGCACCTGCGTTTCGAAGCTGCAAACGAGTTTGTGTTCTGCGTGGATGTAGTACTTACTCCATAGAATCCTGCCATGAAATTTACAGTAGACAGAAGCATGGAGTGGTTTATCTGCCGTTTTAGTGGAGCGAGTGTAAATTGCCGGTCGGCCTCATATGATGTGCTCAGTAATTACTACCTGCCCTAAAGCTGGAATAACGTAACGATAAGTGCCCTTGTTTTCGGGGTGACCACAATTAGCAGCTTTGGCTCTCATAAAATATAATCGGCCGCATTCCCAAGCAAGTCGGCATGTTAAATGGGAGCACACCAATCGTACGTAATTGGTCTCCGTAGTTTTTAACCTAAAATACTGTTCTGCGTAATTGGCTGCGCGTTATGTGTTGTGTTTATTAATATAGCCCTTGGATACTCACTTCCGATATTAATCGAATTTGTCAGTAGATAAGTGGTGTGCTCACTTATTGAAGTAAATTATACCGTGACATTGTGCTGTGCACGTCATTTCGAAGCAGAACAGCCACTTTTTTTAGTTTGTTTTTTTGCATGCAGTGATTCTACACTTCTGCGTGCACTCTGACTGTTATCTTTAGTTTCATTATAATATTTCACTTTGTTAATACACAGATTATGTTGATAACCAAAAACATCGTTGTATTGGTTTAACCCAATACATGATTTTCTTCTGTTTCAAATATAAGCTCAAATGCATTATACTTCCTTTTGTCGTCGTCATTCTTGTACGGTCTCTGCTAGGAATTTTTCGAATCAGGTCTTTTGTACTGGTTCTGTGATGCGCGAATAAATTTGCATTTAAATATCAGTGAAGCATTGCAAATTTAATTTTAAACGAAAAATCTAATATTTTTTTTTAAATTTTGTTTACATGTAAACATAATTGTCGACTAATCTGAGACATGTAAACAAATTACATTATATATATTGAGTAATATTCTCAATTAAATGTACGAGGGTGAGTCAAATGAAAACCTTAAATATTTTTTAAAATATTATTTCTTGTGCAGAAGTGGTACAAAACTATATCACTTTTCAACATAATCTCCCCCACGCTCAATGCAAGTCCTCCAGCGCTTACAAAGTGCATAAATTCCTTTAGAAAAAAATTCTTTTGGTTGTCCGCGCAACCACTCATGCACCGCGTGGAGTACCTCTTCATCAGAACGGAACTTCTTTCCTCCCATTGCTTCTTTGAGTGGTCCAAACATATGGAAATCACTTGGGGCAAGGTCTGGTGAGTATGGTGGATGAGGAAGTTACTCAAAATGCAGGTCTGTGATTGTTGGAACTGTTATACGGGCAGTGTGGGGCCTTGCATTGTCATGTTGCAAAAGGACACCTGATGACAGTAATCCACGTCACTTTGATTTTTTTAGGAGATCTGTGTATGATGCACTGGTGACAGTTGTCCCTCTAGGCATGTAATTCTCCAAAATGACGCCTTTTTCTTCCCAAAAGAGAGTCAGCATAACCTTCCCTGCTGATGGTTCTGTTCGAAACTTCTTTGGTTTTGGTGATGAGGAATGGCGCCATTCCTTGCTCGCTCTCTTCGTTTCCGGTTGGTGGAAATGAACGCAGGTTTCGTCCCCAGTAACGATTCTTGCAAGGAAGCCATCACCTTCTCGTTCAAAGCGCCGAAGAAGTTCTTCACAAGCATCAACACGTCGTTCTCTCATTTCAGGAGTCAGCTGCCGTAGCAACCATCTTGCATACACTTTGTGAAGCTGGAACACATCATGCACAGTGTGGTGTGCTGAACCATGACTAATCTGTAAACATGCTGCAATGTCATTCAGTGTCACTCGGTGGTTTCCATCACTATGGCTTCAACTGCTGCAGTGTTCTGTGGAGTTACAACTCGTTGTGCCTGACCTGGGCGAGGAGCATCTTCCACTGAAGTCACACCATTTGCGAACTTCCTACTCCATTCGTAGACTTGCTGCTGTGACAAACATGAATCACCGTAATGAACCTTCATTCTTCGATGAATTTCAATAGGTTTCACACCTTCACTACTCAAAAACCGAATAACAGAACGCTGTTCTTCCCTGGTGCAAGTCTCAAGTGGGGCAGCCATCTTTATACTGATACTGCGACGGTATTCGTGCATCTGCACTATGCTGCTACCTACAGGCCATTCTGCACGCTTACCAACTTACAGGATAACGGCGCGAAATTTCGATTTTTTTATTACATATTTAAGATTTTCATTTGACTCGCCCTCTTATTTTAATCCCGTATATATATTATAATTTGGTTTTTAGTACATTATAAAATTTCAAATTGTCATATAAACTATGTTCT
This sequence comes from Vandiemenella viatica, assembly GCA_031002005.1. NCBI lineage: Eukaryota > Metazoa > Arthropoda > Insecta > Orthoptera > Morabidae > Vandiemenella > Vandiemenella viatica. The sequence goes on from JARYHS010013631.1 coordinate 23,175,423, forward strand.
GCCAGCAAAAGATTCAGCATTATATAAAACAACTTAGGGTGCGCACATAAACTACGTGACTGTCTAGGAGGGGCGGGAGGAGGGATTGACTGACTGGAAAGCTATGCTGGGCTACGTGGGAAGGGGGAGGGGGAGGGGGTGGAGTTTTCGGAGCCATGCTACGCAGTTTTTCATTGATATTACTAGCCATAAAACCCGTCAAAAATGACGGGTTTAACGGAATGTTCTGGCAGTTAATTTCTTTTTAGTTGCTTACCTGAGTACAATTATTATAAAATAAAGTTCAATCTGCTGTAAATTCTCGTCCCTTATGGTGTAGCAAACAGTTTCAGTTGTAAATTTGGTGGAGGTTGCGTTTTAGCCTAACCAAAATCTCTGCCAATATCACCGGTGGAAAATCAAAGCTTCAACCACACGCGAATTAATATATTCCCTGTATCGCATGTTATTATCATCATGCACCGCGATACAAACTTGATTCAAAATCTTCACAGTTTCTTACATCTTTCTTATTGCCTATGAAGAAGGTCGAGGTTACATCCGGCTGAAATAATGACCCCAGTGAATGCCACGTAATATTTGTTTTAATTGTAGTGTAGGTATGCAACTATTTCCGTTCAAACTTTTTAATAATTTCAATAATAGGTCACAGTTTAAATCTTAAAAAAAATAATAATTTATTCATGCATTCTGCTGTAACGTCAAATGCCAGTTGTCATTCTGACCCATGCTAAGTAACATTCTAATCAAAACTTTCGCTAACATTTATGCTCGAAACTTAAAGCTTTTATCTTACATATCTATGGACAAAGAATTTATGGAATAAGGATTTAATGATTGATATGTCGATTTAAACGCAATAAATACTTTTATTTCAGTGTTCTGTTAGCTACTTTATTCGCGGATGCTTAGAACTGCAATTAAAAAAAGTCTTCTGAAATCAATAGGAAAAAGAGCTACGTGAGGGGGGGGAGGGGGTGTAGAGGCAAAAGCCAGTTCGGACTACGTGGGGAGAGAGGGGGTTCACGGGAGGCAAAAATAGAGCTACGTAGTTTTTGAACGCTCCCTTATCCAAATCGCTTCACCGCAATTTGGAGGTATAGTTTCCTTCTCTAGTCTGCGTTGTATATTCATCGTTTTCTGACGGCCTTGGCCCTTTGATTCTGTAAGTTGCTTGTTTCTAGCTGCATTTTAAACAAATTTAAAGATGGGAGAGAGGATATTCCTACTTCATTAAAGTAGACAATCGTTTAAATATAATTTGACAAGATTCAGAAACGCTTTTAATCCAATATTATTAACTCATTAGCTAAAATGTCTCATACATTAATTTCCTGTATATTAATATTCTTTACATTACTGACGTAGTCAGATAAACATATGAAACTATATACAACTACCTTATTTTAAAGAAAATATATTTAGGAAAAAAGTCAAAATATGTAGCAGATCAGCCGAATAGCCGTTTCCGTGATGCCCAATCAAAGGCGTCAGCCCATAACATTCTGATCCCTGTCGAAATCACTTATGTCGGAGAATTTTCCCATTTGCCACACGCATCGTCGCTAGAATGACTCTCCGTGCGTCTCTGGCTCTCTGATATACTTTCCTTACCGCATGAGGTAACAGCAATGTCGCCATCCATTCTCGGGGTGATCAGTGGTCATAATGTTTTGGCTGCTCAGTATATGTATGTAGTGAACCATGGACATGAGAGGCATACTGCTATGTAAACGGATGTATTTAAAGCTGAAGAGGCATGCAAAACATTCCTTTACTTCTTGTGAACCTTACTGTATATGTGCACCACACTGGTAACATTTAACATGCTTTCCTCTTTACTGGAGTCGCTGAAACAAGGTAGTAGTCTCCTGGCGCCTTGGGCGCAGCGCTCAAGTCTCGTTAATGATACAGCAAAGCAAGGAGTTTCTAGAAGTAAGTTGCAGTAATAGGAAGCCGTGTTAATTATTCCGCCGTCGATGTAATCTGCAGACTGCTCTGCGCTAGGTATTTCTGCGGTAATTAGCCTCCCGCCCGGGCTTTATATATGTCGACCCATATCTCATCTGCAGAGGTCTCTGTCTGCAGCCAACAAATGACGCCTGTCTTCCTCTCCGAATGAGAATAACCACCTACCTTGCTAGCGCGCTTTTATAAACATTGTTTGGCAGAGTTTCATCACAGTGAGAACAAAGGCTGGTAATTTTAGACCTTTAGAAAGCATTGCTTTCACAGTCGTTACGTACGCCAGTTTTAATACATAACTCCATTATTCCTTTTTCTGTTCTTCGTGCAGTTTGTTGTTAACTCTTACATTCTACATACATTAACATAATTGAATAGTTAGTATTCCTAGTAGCTCAAGCCATTTGTTACAAATGCTTAGCAGAGAAAATAATCGCGTTATTGCAAGATTAAATTGAATGTCTATATATTCTGCAGTGAAGTGTTATGCCATCAGTCCATCACCATTTAAGTTCCATGAACGTCTAACGGTCACATTCGGTACCAAATGAATACCGTTATTTCTTCCATTGCCGCTAAATTGGCCAATGTGTAGAATTAGTGGTAGAGTACAGTTAATATGTTCTAGTGACACATTCTGGAAGTTCTAATAAGTTAAATAAAAAATCCAGACTGCTGCATTCCTGTGAAAGAAGCAGAAAATATGTTGATACAAGAACGCATAGAAATGCTGCAAGCCATTTAATACTCAATTGATTATTAAGTATTCTTCTACAGTTGTTTGTTGAAGAATTGTAATTAAAAAAAAAACCGATATCTTAGTAACTGTTATTTAATTCATTTAAGTTCAGACGCGTTTCGCTATTATGGAATGGGGTATCATCAGTAGGAAGTTTGGTAGAAACAGTTACGTGTTGATTGTGAATAGCTCTAGTTGCACTTTCGTAAAACCGACCAGATGCAGTGGTTCAACATTGCTCCTTCCATTTTGTCGACGTCACTATTTTCACTGTTTTTTAATTGATCAGTCTTTTAATAACAGATCAGAAACAGTCTGAGGTTACATTTAAATAATAGTTGCTTAGAGACGGTGTTTTCAATTACATTTAAACACTGTTTGCGAGTGTCGCAAATAGCTAAATCAGTAGTCTGAAAAACTCGTCCCTAAGCAACGGAGTGTGGCGGGTGAGCAGTAACGCTCTGGCCTCGCATTCAGGAGGACGCGTTTTCGAATCTCCGTCCGACCATCCAGATTTCGATTTTCTATGGTTTCCAAAATTCACTCCATACGAATGCAGATTTTGTTCCTTGAAAAGGCCGGGGCCGAATTCCGTCCAGTTCCTTCTCTGATGACCTCAACCTTGACATCGAGGTATAAAGCCATAAAAAATCGTCCGTTCTTTACGTGCTCGGCAGTTGTTACACAACCATCAAAACTGTGTTTTATTTTGAAATTCTTAACTACAGCCTCTCATGAATTTATTAGATCTGTTGTTGCATAATTTGTACTCTAACTTGAATTTCCCCCATTTATTAGTTTCTTAGAGATTAATATTCCGAAATACCGCGAGTCTTGATTATCAATTTATTTTATTCTGTTGATTGATTCTAAATTTAACTTAGTCCATAACTCGAATGTTAGTTCCATCTTTCCGAAGGAGAGATACGAAACTAAGTGGACGTCCAGTTTTTGTTTTCGGGGACTTACAGTTCAAAGTGAAATCCACGCTACAGAGTGATCCCAGTTTTCATTACATACAAGCATTGCTAGTACTGAGGCATGTAAATATTTGAGGCTGTACCGCGAATTGATGCAAGCGATCTTCTACTGTCAGGATTTTAATAGAGTAACCTCATCTGTACACTATACGGCCACATGAACTCCGCCAGCCATTTAATAAAATGCAGCGGGAGTGGAATTTAATCATTGTTTCTCCGTCTCACGAGTATTTATTACCAAATGAAAGTTACTTGTAAACCGATAGACGAGTACTTGTGGTGGTGAGAGAGCCAAGTGACTGGCTCTACCAGTAGAGTTTCTTACTTGCTCCCACCTGCGGCTGATGTCTTCCATTAAACTAGCCCCGGCCTGGCTGCCGCCACCGACAAAAACCGCTCCCCACCTCCCACACACTCCACTAATTCCACACTTAATGGCGGATTTAATTGTCATCCCACGCGGCCGTGAATCACGCACGACTCCTGGCGACGCATACCTACAGCAACAGCTACGAGGTTTGCTCAGCGCCCCATCATATTACCTGGAAATTAGATTTTTAGCAGACTTTTTTAAAGTTAAAACTGTTTACATAGGCTTTAACTGTGAGTAGTTAGACACAGCGTTAAAAGCACACTAGTTCGTATGAAACAAGAATGTTCATAGGAAACATCAAACAACGAAGAAATGTATAGGAAATTAAATACAGCAAGGGATCGTGAGTCTTAGTTGACATAATTAAAAAATAAAAACAAAAAAACACCTACTTCCTAGACTTAGCGAGAACTGTATTCTGATTGTTCCGCAGACAGGATGGTCATAATTATTTTTAGGTGCAGTCTAGGCGGTTCCGGAAATTAACGTCCATTATTACCCCAAACAACATCATAACCATTAGTATAAAATATTATATTGTCCCCCATACAAATTACTTCTTCCTATTGCACAGATCGTTAAACATTACTCCACATCCTAAAAGTAAGTTCTTTTAACCCTTAATCTGCCACCATTGTTCCTTTTCTCCCTCAAGAATAGTGGTAGTAATATTTAATGTTTTTCCTGCAATACGATGTTCCCTTACGTTTCTAGCTCTCCATATTGCAGTTTACTGTATTGATCAAGCCTATTTTCCCGAGCTGATTAAATAATACTTCGGAAAAAGAAAGCAGAAAGCAGAGAGAAGGCGATCAGATTGAAGACCACATGGCAGATGGATATTGTGAGACATTTCCTCAATTGCAAAATAATCAATTTGTATGATTAATTAATATCATTACAATACAATTGAATTTATTTTTATTTTTCACCGAATGCATACTCTCCGAAGCATCTGCAACGCTTCTATATTTTTCATCGTTTTGCATTTTTTGACGCCGGTAAAACGACAGGTAATATAGAATAAACTGAAACACGTGCAGTGAAAAATAAAAATAAACAAATTCAGTTGCATTGGTGTGATATTAATTGTTCATACAAATTGAAAGACCCAATAATTTACTAAAAACAATAAATTCTTACAACGGAAAATGGTGTGCCAGTTTGATTATGTAAAGCACGTAAGGCAGTTAGAGATAGGTCAAGAATGGAATAGATTAAAATTTCTTGTTACGGTACGGTATGGTACTGTGCAATAGACTATAAACAATTTCCTCAATCATGCTTCGTCCAATATTACGAATTTTAGCTCGGCTAGTTCATTTTTACCCGATAGGAGACAATGATGGTTCACTAATATATGTCTTAAATTATCACACGCAGTAACGACTGTACTAAATGCCTGTCATACCTCAGAAACTTCAGTTATAAATATATGCAACGAAAACGCGCGCGCGCGCGTGTGTGTGTGTGTGTGTGTGTGTGTGTGTGTGTGTGTGTGTGTGTGTGTGTGTGTGTGTGTGTGTGTGTGTGTGTGTGTGTGTATTGGGGGTCTGATTCCTACTTAAGAAGCATTTAACACATTACGAACATGCAGCTACTAAATCACAAGAATTTGTGGAATCACCTCCACATTTGATGTTATTTCAATAATCGTGAGTGTTAATTTTAATAGTAAGATAATCATTCATTGCAAACACACGTAATTCTAGGGGAGGGGGATTATTAAAAATCATTGTCGTCTGTACAAAGAAGAATGAGTGCTAGTTAGGAATAGCCGTTGCCTGTACTTAAGTTCGGGGATGTGGGAGTATAGTTTGTGTCGTCTGTGCGCACCAATATGCGTTAGTAAATGGAAGAGATTTTCTGGCCGTGTGTGATAGGATTTTAGTATGGTTGTGTGTGGCTGGTATGTTGTCTGTTAGTGTATTAATGAGTGAATTAGTATCTGTATGTAACGGAGAGCGATTCTATTCTTTGAGTGTGATTTGTGGTGTGGTTTCTAATGAGGGGATTTACTATTACCTATGTATATTTTCATCTGGCCGTCATTCTAAATAACACCATGTGTGTTCTATTATTCTAAGTGCAACAATAAATCGAAAAGACACATTAAAACATGAAATAGATCTGAGAAGACGCAGTGTTTCCAGAAAATCGTCAATAGCCTCGCATCGGGGAGGACTTGGGTTCGAATTCCCATCCGGGCATCCAGATTTGGGTTTTCCATGGTTTCCCCAAATCATACTAGGCGAATGCCGGGATGCTTCCATTAAAAAATTCCATGGCCGAATTCCTTCCCGTTCCTAGCCCCCAGTCCTTTCTCGCCTCTAATGATCTCGACGTCGACGAGGCGTAAAGCCATAAGCAAAAAAAAAAAAAAACTAAAGAGAGAAGTCTCACACAAAACTTAGGATTTATAATATCTATCACTGAAATTGATCGGAAAACTTCATTAAGGGCTAATGTTTTGCAGTATTGAGTGTGCTGCTGAAAATTTAATTTTATTTGCCGAATGTTAGGTAAAATAAATGAAAACTGATATATATATAATATATATATAGTTTAATATTGTTCAATGCTCACTGCGTGACACTTAAATGCAATTAATATGATCATTCCGTTAATTTCTAGTTTCAACCGTATATAGTCCAGTGTTGAAATGAAATTGTATGTCTTTTCCATCACAGTGATTGGAGTCTGATACAGTAAGTTGGGATCATTTTTGTAGAATGTCTGGATATAATTCAATCTTAAGACTTTCGTTTCTTTGTTTAATAAGCTTCAAGGAAGAGTTCAAGTTAGATTCTAAGGATGTTTGAAGGTTCTATGCGGTCAAGATGTGTAATTGTGGAATCAGATCTTTTTTTATTCTTTAGGTAAACTGAAAGGCTTTCTTTGATTATCAGCTGCACTTTATCATTATTCTTGGCCGCCGATAAAAAAATTCTATCACTCTTATCTTGCACAATCCTACATCAAAGTCATCCTAAGAAACGGTAACGCAATAGTGGCTCGTCAGTATTGCGTTACTGTTTCCTGGGATGACATTGATGTAGGATTGTGCAAGATAAGAGTGATAGAATTTTTCAACGGCGGCCAAGAATAATGATAAAGTGTGTACATTAGTCTAGAAAACCAATATATCGGTAATGTGCCAGGTACATATTTTCGGAATTACTGTTTAAAAAATCATGGCCATGTATATTCTCTATAATAGTGGTATTTTGAAAACCTCACACAATTTTCGTTCTCTACTATTCATACCATTAGCCATCTATTGACATATGTAATTGAGCTACAGTACCTCATTTTATACTTGCATTTATTTTAAAAAGTTTGTAGGTGCTCAAATTTGGACAGAGAGCATAATGTTGCTGTCTCGCTATTGAAGTGTCGCTCGGCACAACAGATGGGAGCACAGTAACTCAGAGATCCCAATTGAACATGTCCGTAGTGCTTATTGACCGGCAATTTACAGGTGGCGGTGGGTTGGCTCTGTATGGTACGAAGAAGGGTCCACGGCTTGTCACGTTTCCATTAGCCGGTTGGCGGGTCCTGCGTTATATATAGTGGCAGGAGACCGCACCGCTGGAATTGGTTGCAAGACTGATGTATATGCGCATGCGCCTGGTAATTACACGGGCGCAAACTACTGTTGGTCCGCTGGTCTGGGGATTGAAAAACAGATTTACGGGGGTTGAGAGGAGAAAGCCACACGTGTTGTGGAGCAGCGTGTCAGTAGAAACCCACGAGTTGCCCAGCACAAGTATTTCCGGCATGTCACCGTATTTTATTTCCGTTGTAGGAAATGGTTTGTCTTTAATGACCCTCATAGGTAACAAAGCAGCCAGCTATTCTTGTATTTTCAGTCTTCTACTTACACTGATTCATACACTTTAGGGCTTGTTACCACTTGCGTTCCCAGAGCACCAAACAGGAAACGATATGGATTAGGACCTAAGTGCTTTTGCTGATAGTGCAAGGATATTTCTCAATTTTCTTTTCCCCACATAGCCTGAATATGGCTTCCTTTTGTACTTTCACATATATTCTTTCGTCAGTTATCTGTTGCATCAGATAGCGACTTCTGTTCTGCTGATATAAGACAACGATGTAGGACGATCATCGCTCTTCAGATAGAAAGATTTCACCCACCCATATTTGTTAGTTTCATCTTCAAGAAAAGCCTTCGCTGGATCTATAAGCAAAGGAGCATTTTTAGTAAGCAATGTGTACAGACGTACAAACTTTTGAAACTGAACTCATTCATACTCTCAAAATAGTGTCGTCGTCTTTCTCATGATGGTAAAGCATATTAGCTATAATCTATGCTATTTTTGTTACGATCTTAGAACTGGTCCCACCTCAGTTGTAATTTTTTTTTTTTTTCTTTTTTCTTTCTAGGCGCTGGAATATCGCGTTTGCTACTGAAAATTTCTTGCGTTTATCTAATACGAGGAAGCGTATTAGCATAATCTTTCCAGTGATATAGAAGGATGGCGTCGCTAACCAAAATGCAATGCCCGATTACCGTTAAAGAGACAAAATACTCCACGTACAAAAATTAATTTTAAGCAAGACCCTTCATCAGTAAGCAAAGTTTTCAGTAACTGTACTATCATACCTTCGGTGTCCGACGGTATAAAAATTCGCATGCATTTCTTTACTCTGGCTTTATTTTAGCCACCTACAGTTTTGCTATCAATGCAACTTGTTCGCGCCGTCCATGTTAACTGGACCTGCAAAATAAGGTGAGAACATGATTTGACACGAAATGACAGAGAAAACGTAGATGACGGCCAAAAACCCTACAGCGAAATAAAAAGCGTTATCCATTTCGACGTCTCGGGATGTAAACTTGATACCAGTTGGAAAAACCTAGTTACAATAACGTTCATTAGTGCCAAAATTCGAACGCAGCCAATGACCGAACGTGGTGGGTGAGCGGTACCGCTATGGCATCGCATTCAAGAGGACGCGGGTCCGAATCCCTGTCCAGACATCCAGACTTGGGTTTTCCATGGTTTCTCCAAATCACTCCAGCCGAATGCCTGAACGCTTCCTTTAAAAGGCCATGGGCGATTTGCTTCTCCTTCCTTGCCCCGCCCTATCCCACCTGATCACGTCGACGTCAACGAGGCGTAAAGCCATAAGCAAAAAAAAAAAATCTTCTATCAATGAAAACGTGTCGTAAAGCTACAACACATGAGAACATTCCTATATACAGTGCAACCTTAATATAACGTACCTCAATATAACGAATTCCTCGATTTAACAAATTCTTCGTAATCCCCTTGAATTGTCCATAAGAGTCAATATAAAATATACCTTTACATTGCGAAATTTTTTTGCGAACAACCTCTTTATAACGAATTTTCAACTATCAAGAAAAAGTATACATACCTCTAATTAACGAATTTTGTCAACCCAAAACCTTTATATAAAGTTCCCACCAATCGCGACATGTTTCGACACGGTTTTGTTCGTAAAACAATCATTGTTGTTTGATTGAAAGTAATGTAAACACTTCTGCTCGTCACTATTGTTAAAGATTTAAGTTAAAATGGCTCAGAAACGTAAAAGGTGTTCCTTATCGGTTGCAGAAAAGCGAAACATCATTAATTATGTTGACAAAAATCTTATGACGAAAAAATTAGACATAGCTAATAAGTTCGGGATTCCCGCAAGTACATTGGCTACAATTTTAAAATTTAAAGATAAGTTTTCATAAGAAAGTGGTTTGCCTGTAAACAGTAAAAGATTAAAATCATGCGAGTTCAAAGACGTAGGGGAATGTGTGTTGAAGTGGTTAAAACAGTGCCGAGACAAAAAAATTACAACCGGAGGCCCTATTCTTCAGGAAAAGGCTCAGCAGTTTGCAGTAGAATTGGGACATGAAAAGTTCCGTGCTAGCAACGGGTGGCTTCAAAATTTCAAAAAACGAAACGAGATTGTTTTTCGAAAAATATGCGGTGAAAGTGGTAGTGTTGATGAAAAAGTATGTGATGATTGGAAAAACAAACTGGCAGAGCTGACCACCGGATACGATCCCGAAGACATCTTTAACGCCGATGAAACTGGACTATTGTATAAATGTTTACCTGACAAAACCTTATCATTCAAAGGCGATGAATGTAATGGCGGAAAAAACAGCAAACTTCGCTTAACAGTACTGCTGGGAACAAATTGTACTGGGACTTACAAACTTAAGCCACTCATCATCGGAAAATATCAAAAACCGCGATGTTTTAAAAATGTCAATAATCTGCCAACAGATTACACGTCCAACCATCAGGCTTGGATGACTAGTGATGCATTTTGCAATTGGCTTAAAAGTCTGGATAAAGAGATGAAGAAAAAAAACAAGAAAATTCTAATGTTCATCGATAATTGTACTGCACACGGAGAAATTCCTAACCTGGAAAATATAAAAATAAAGTACTTGCCTCCAAATACCACTTCAATACTACAACCACTGGACCAAGGCATCATCCAAAGGTTCAAAATGCATTATAGGAAGGAAGTTGTCAGACGATTTCTTGCTGATGTTGAACGTCAAACACCAACTACAATTGACGTTTTACAAGCCATGTGTATGATCGCCAAAGCTTGGAATCTAGTCACTGAAAAGACCATTGCAAACTGCTTCAAGAAAAGTGAGTTTAAAGTAACATGCGAAGATGAGGAGGACGATTTACCAGTCGCAGAACTTGCTAGGACCTGGCAAAGAGTTCAAAAAGAATTGCACCTTCAAGAGACTGAGTTCGAAGACATCGTTACCTTTGATAATGATTTAGCCGTCTGTGGAGAACTAACTGATGCTGACATCGTCACATCTGTGTTGCCGGTTACTAATGCAGAAGCGGATGAAGACGAGGAAGAAGGGGGTGAAATTGATGAGCATAACTTCACAATAAAAGATGCTTATAATATAATAAAATCTGTGTTTCTCAAAAAGGGAGGTTTGAGTGACGATGTAGTCAATTCCATCAAGACATTAGATTGCGCTTTGGATGTGATAACTCTTACCGGTGGTAAACAGACAACTATTTATGACTTTTTTTCTAATCAAGATGAACAAAATTGAGATTAAGCTACTATAACCACATTGTTGATTCTTTACCTTTAATTCGTGATTTTTGTTGTGCGAATCTTTGAAATTAACATTAAATTACCTACATAATGTATGTACCCACCAAGATATGTACCTACTTTTACGGATTTTACTGCATTCAATTTTGATTATTAATGTAAGAAAAAATTTTTGTTACCTACCTAATTGTTTTAAAATAGAAAATACATACAGTAATTTGATAAAAATGTGTTATCATTTATTAGTAGAAGTTATTCGCTATAACAAGATAAGTACGTAATGTTGAGGTGAATATAACTATTTTTTTACCTCTTTATAACGAATTTTAAAGCAACCTAACCTCAACATAACAAACCTTAGTTCAACGAATTACTTGATATAACGAATATTTTCTTGTTCCCCTCCGATTTGTTATATCGAGGTTGCACTGTATATATATATATATATACACAGTTAAAACCATGCATGTCGCAGGCTAGATTCGAATACAGGTCTCGCAATATGCGGTCGGATCTCTATTAAGTACGGTGTCGGTAATTAAGGATTTCATATCGAAGATGCTGATCACGAATTGGATTTTTGTCCAGCTGAACTGACAGTTACAACTTCGATTAAAGGAACACTGTTAGCGCCGCACGTTGCAGGTATCACATTTAGTCGCACTTAGAGCATGGGTGTTTTAAGTGTTGTTTCTAGACTGTATTGTACATACAAAAGGTTAATATAATTGACTGAATAATCAGGACGCTGGAAAGACAGAGACAGGACTGTTTTAACAGTTCACGATATGCTGTTACGTGACGTTCATACATGTTCTTGACTGAAAATAGTAAACTCACAAAATATTTACTTGAAAATTAATGTCTTATACATAATAGCATTCTAAAGAATCCTTACGTAGTCACTGTTTAATATGCGCCAAGCCGGTAACACCGTCATTGGGGGAAAGATCATAGGTAAACCAGTTTACGAGGTGCTCAGTGAGAGTTGAAAGTAGTGTATATCACTAATTTCCCATTTCGGTTTATCTACGAAAATGGAAGATAGATACAATAAAGCATAAGTCGATTTTTGTGGTTACCGTCTCGAAATGCGTCTATATATTGAAATCAACCACACTGTTGTTGCTTTCATCAGAGGAGGCTGAAAAGTCAGGTTCAAGTAATCATCACTGCTCCAGCCGTCATTGTCTGTAATTTCTTGTTACCTAGATGAAGTATCTGAATCAATTTACCAGAAACACCACCGTGAAACAGGTTTGAAGATACAGTGACGAGCCATTACCTCGATTCTCACAGCCATTACCTTGCTAAATGGTAGCTACAGTCATGCAAGAGAATTTCAAATTACAAGTGAACAATCTGCCATTAACACTAAAAAGCCTTTAGATAGATCACCAGCTTTACGAAATTCTTTTAGATTTATACCAGGAAGATCTCGAGAAACAAAGGGATACAGTTGGTGCCACTTGTCTACGCAAACTCTTACCATACAAGATATCTCAAAATATGCCAGTCACTCTTCAAGGACAGTCCTAGACAAAACTATCGAAGTAGAGGTTTATTTAGTATGTGCTTCGAAAACAACTCGACATACGTGGGCGTTCGTCCATGATCACATGCTCACCAGATGATCAATCGTCGGACTTGCGTCATAAGTCTGTGGAACTCCATCCTCAACTCCCATGTGTAACCGGAAGCAGAGAAGAAGGGAAACTTTGTGAAAATTCGAGACTTATACAAGCTGGTGTGACAACAATCCGTTAAAGTATGCGTAGCGTCACTGTGGATATGGGGGGCAGGCACCTTGCCTAGTGAGCCATTGTGCAGACCGTCCGAGGCTTGGCCGTCCAGTCCGGCAGAAGCAGGAATCTGCTGGGCAGAGCCACGGCCAGCTAACCCACAATAAATCCGGACGCGCTGATAGCATCGCGCGCGCCTACCGGCCACCGCCCATATATTAATGATAACCAGTTTTTTGGATAGTGGCCAGTATAAATAAGAAGCGAACGTGAATAAATTTGTCCGTTTGCCTTGGTGTGTTAGTTAGCGGGTAGCGTGGTGTCTTGTCCAGACCCGTCGTTGACCTTGAGCCAATTTGTTGCCCGTCTGTCTGGGAAGGCCACGGGCGTTTATACTTCGCTCTCTTCTTTCAAGCATATCTCAAAAATCTAGCAATTGACAGCTCGCAGTTTCTTCCAGCGCCAGCTGTGTTGGGTGAAAGCGTCATCGTGCTCCAACTTCGATTAATTCTATTGTAATTCTCATGCAAAGCGTTTCTGTATGTCTCCTTTTAATAACTGAAAACAGAATTTCCCATTGGTGGATTTTAAAATTTTCTCATTAGAAATGATACTGGGAATATTGTTTCCTTACCGCATATGGGAACTGAATTTTTATGTAGTCTGTTGGAATTATATTATAATGGCCAATTTAGTTTTTGTCAGTAGCATATTTTTTTGTGTTTAAGTTTACCCATCCAGTGAATGGAACGACTTCATTGTTCGACACTCTTTACTTTCGTCGTGAATTAATTTACCGGGCGTGGTGGATGAACGGTAAGTGTCGGACCTAACATTCGGTAGGAAGCGGGCACGAATCCCTTCTGGTCATCCTGATTTCGGTTTTCCATTGTTTCCCGAAATCAATCCAGGCGATTGCCGGAAAGGCTTCTTCAAAAGATTGTGGCGGATTTCCTTCCCGTTCCTTTTCCCCCATCCTTTCCTTTCTCTAATGACCTCGATGTCGACGAAGCGAAAAGCTATACGACAAAAAATTGAATTCATTTGAGTAATAGTTATTCCTAAAATATATGTATGGCATACCTGGTACCCGAAAATATGCGATTACTATGGAGTGTGTTGCCCCTGCATAACAGCTTCCGGAGAATATATATATTTTTTATGGCTTTACACCTCTTCAACGTCGAGGTCATTAGTTGCGGGTAAGGATTGGGGCAAGGAACGGGAAGGAATGCAGCCATGGCCTTTGAAGGAACGATACCAGCAGTCGCCTGAAGTGATTTCGGGAAACTATCGAAAACCGAAATCCGGATGACCGGACAGGGATCCGAACTTGCGTCCACCTGAGTGCGAGGCCAGAGCGTTACTGCTCGTCCACCACGCTGAGATAGTTTACCGTTGAAGCGAGTTTGAAATGACTGTAGTAGTGAGTTTTTTCATCGTAGCAGTTCAAGTGTGTTGTTGTGACAGAGATGAAAAAAAAAGGGAGATGTTAACATGAGTTACGACCTATCCTTTCAACCCATCCGTCGGACAAAGCACAATCGGCATTAATTGTCTTATGTCCTCACTCCCGAGCTACTTCAGTCTCTGATCTTGTGGACGGAGAGTATCGACGCAATTACGGGATGAGAGTTTTGGCCCGGCGCGGCGGATGCTGGCGAGACCTTGACCGGTGTAATAGCGGTCTCGCGTAATGGGCCCGGCGGCAGTAATTGCAGCAGACGAGGCAAGACAGGAAGCCACAGGCACGCCGGCACCACCTCCACGCCCCCTTTTAATAGTCCTAAATTGTCAGTCACCCCCAGGCCCGGCCCAGCGCTTCTGATCAAATTTGACATAATTCGACGTCGTGAACTAGCTCGTTAACTTGAGCACACATTCAAATTATATTTCTAATATAATCACTGTTATAAAATATTATGTCTCGAAGCGTTTTACATCGTATAAACGTGGCTAGTTGCTACTGAAGCTTGGATGGTACCTCACACTGTAAATTCTGTTTCAGTCTTCCCTTCCATCTAAAAGAGAAAGGAGAACCTTTGGGCTTTGTACTTGCCACACCACAGACATTAGCTGGTTTACAATTGAAATACATAAAAAAAGACTGCCGACAAATACAGCACTTAGGAATATTAATGATATGAAATTTGTTTGGATACTAGTTATCAAACTTATTTGACGATATTGATAAATATATCTATGTTTTTCTATTTCATAAAATGGCAGTTTCCATTGCACCGACCTTTTGCATTTTAAAATTTGTGTTAATTCCGTCTAAGTATGAAATACATGCGGTTTTGGATTTCATCAGTTTTAATCATTTCCTTCTGTTACTGTTTTCACGGTTGTAGAATTCGGCCATGAGCATTTTTAATGGAATACCTGTCTCAATGGCAAGCGTGTTATGAGGTTATCTGATTACAATTCTGTCGCCGGAAAGCAATTTCGTAAAGTTTATTGTTGGTTAATGAGCAGACCAGCCAATCTTACGTATTACTGCGCGTACTAACTTAAAAAACAGAGTACATCATGAATATGTGAAAAATATTGACGTTTGCAACAATATTAAATGTACTGCAATATTCCGAAAAAGTACATATATGGTGACCCAGAATTAACCCGTGGAGTGGTGGAATACATTACATCGCCACTGTACTGCACACTTGGAAGTACGGATCAGAATGTTGGTCTCTTTATACTGGCCGTACTGATTACGTTTTTTAAGCGGTTTACTGTAACCATGCTGGTATGCGAGGATGTTCGCCAATACGATCGTCTATAACTATTTAAAAAAACCCGTTTCGGAGACAGATGACAGCGCTTTTTGATCTTGACCGAGCATGGTGGGTTAGTGGTAACGCTCTGGCCTTGCATTCGGGAGGACACGGATTCGAATCCCCGTGCTGCCATCCAGTTTTTGGTTTTCGATGGTTTCCCGAAATCAACGAGGTGATGCCGGGATTGTTCCTTCGGGGGCCAAGGCCGAATTCCCTTCCGTTCCTTGACCACAGTCCTTTCCCAGCTCTACCGAGCTGGACGTCGAGATTGTCCTTATACACAAATGCGAGAATTTGTTGCCATTCTTTACTGTAAATTAAATAACGCCGAACTGACATACCATGGGTCTTCGCCGCTCTACCAAATACTTAAAATTTTGGATTAATTTAGGTTTGATACATATGGCGTCTTTGGAAAATTATTCAGAAGTATAATAAAAGTTATGGTATTGGTATAAAAATTCATTTAGGTTTTCATAGAGGCTTGACGCTATAGCAGGCCTTCGCCACCAACTTCTAGAACAAATAAACTAGTTTTTCGTTATTAATGTTTCACAATACCGTAGGGTAATTTCCAGTTACAGTTCTTACCTTCCACTGTTACCTCCACCAACAATTTAACTAATCCAACATGTCTCAAAATATGACCTACCAGCCTGTCTCTTCTTTCTGTAAGCTTCTTCCACAAACTTCTTTCCTCACCTATCATTTTCAAAACTCGTTCATTTCTTACTTTGTCTGTCCACTTAATTTTCAGCATTCTTCTGTAGCACCACATTTCAAATGCTTCAATTTTCCTTCTTTCTGGCGTTCCTAAAGTCCATTTTCCGCTACTGTCAAGTGCTGTGCTCCACACATAGAGTTTTAAAAAGTTTTTCTAATTCCTAGATCAATATTTGAAACTAAAATATTTCTCTTTTTCTTAAGCCTCTTTTTGCTAGTGCTATTCTGCTTTTAAAATCATTCCTGCTTCGGTCATGTGGTGTAATTTTGCTTCCTATGTAACAGAATTCACTCACTTCTCGAATTGCATTCGATCCTATTTTTATATTTAATCTACTAGTATTGGTATCATTTCTGCTACATTTCATCACTTTAGTCTTGCTTTGATTTATATTTAGTCAAAAATCTTCCTTCAGTATTTTGTTCATGACATTCAGTAATTTCTCAATGTCCTCAGCTCTTTCTGCTAACAAAACAATGTCATCAGCAATTCATAGCATACTGACTTTTTCTCCCTGAACACTTATGCCACATGGAAATTTTTCTCTTGACTTTCTTCAGTGCTTCCTCTACATACAAAGTGAATATTAATGGTAGTAGACTACAACCTTGTCTCATGCCCTTTTTAACTGATGCTTGTCTCTCGTGATTCTCTACTTTTATTACAGCCACTTGATTCTTATATAGTTTATAAAGTATACTTCTATCTCGATACTTTAGACCTGACTTCTTTAAAATTTTGAACATATTGTCCCACCTAACATTATCAAAAGCTTTTTCTAATATCACCACATTATTGGCAATGAAAGAATTAAAATCAGTTGTTTTACTTAAAACTTTCATTTTCCAAAACATACCTCTTATTTCTCATTCGAACTATTAAACACTGTAAAGTTGGTTATAACTAATCGCACTCCATGTAGATGCAATATTTGATTCTGTGCTGTAGTAATACGTCTACAGTTGAATAATACTAAATTGTCGAGAGCGCATTATTCGTGAATAGAATTTAACATCATTCCGCCATCACCACTTCATGTTTATAACAAACGACAGTTTTATTTAAATAGGTTCATATTTTTGCAGAAATGATGGAAGGACGACGTTTAATTCTGCAAGCTACTCGCTGCCATGGCGCCTTGTGCCACCTGGCCACTAATTTTCGCTTCCCAATAATATGATTCTCCGAAGGCGTCCATCATTCACAACTGTGTTTAATGAATCAGAACAAGTGTTTGCTCAGCAGGCAGTGGTAACATGCTGTCGGCCACGTAACGCAGCGCACTACGGCCTCTAATAACAGAGCCGGGCGGCGACAGGCCGACGGAAAAACACTTGTCGGCGCCTGTTGTAAAATTTAATTTCTGTGTGATATGAAATTAATTCTACTCGTGTAGTAGCCTTCAGTGTAGACCACGGTGGTCGTTTTCTTTTTCGATCGCCACTGGGTGTCTTATCAGAAGCGAGCAGCTGCACAGGAAGGCGCTTGTGCTGTAGAATGTTTAATACCCCGGAGCAGCAATTATGTCGTTTGCAAATCAACGGGCCACTGCTCCAAAACTCAGTTTCGTATTACCTCGATGGAACATTGATGAATACCTAATAACATGGAAGACCATTAATGTAATGGTGACCAGCTGAAATATGTTGCGCTATTTCCATCCATAATTACATCACACAACGTTAAAGTAAAATATGAAGTTTCCATCGTTGAGGCTGTTAAAGGATGGTTCATCCTACCTATCATTATTTGTTAATGGGAGAGATGCTGCCGTTTTCTTTCCAGTTAAAATAATAACCTAAGTGAATACTGGGAAAGCTCTCTCGTCGCGTTTACAACACACAAATGAATACTGAAAAAGCAATACAATAAATGTTTATTGCGATTGCTTATACTTAAGTGGGTAACGTTTGGTATTTCAGTATCCGTTTATTAACTCTTTTCCAAATTTGAATAATGACGCCGCATTTTGTGTAGATGTTTCTGAAGTATTATCAAAATTAGCGCCTGAGCGCAGTGAACGTTCACCCTACCATACTAGTCCCACGGGCACGCAGTTGGTGTTTGCCGCTGTTGTTTTTCTTGTTAGAATTAGTCATTTCGACGTCAGACGTCCCGTCGATGGAGACGGTGTGAATTTGTTTCTTTAAGATTTTTGTGGTATTCTTAATCTGAAATTCGTATTTCTATGGGCATGGTTTTATGTATTCCTTCTTTCCTCGCGCTATTCGGGATTGGAATTCGCGGGTTTAGGATTGGTGCTTAGCACCCTCTACCACCCACAATGCTTGTGACTTGCAGAGTATTGGATGTTGATGTTGTTGATTGAACCTCCCATTATTTTTCTATGCGATTACGTAAATAGTTTAAAACCCGTAATTAGCCGATACGTAGGATGTCGTGCATCGTTTCAGTATTAACATTACCATATTTTGTATCCTCATTTTAGCCGCAAGGTATACACGGTTTTCGACAAATTTACTTTGTAGGTGTTCTTAAAGTTGCAACTCCCACATTTCTTCATTTCCTAGTGACACTGGCTGTGACACTGGCTGTATACCTTTTTATATTAATATTTTATTTAATATAGACTTCTTTGTAACGCGTCAGTTTGACATTCTCGTAGTGTACGAATCCACTCTATTCAGTTTTATTAACCAAGTCCAGCCGTAACAAAAGAATAGCTGACATTTTTTGTACGTGATTCTTCTAATTGTATGATCTTGCAACGTTTGATTCATACTCTTATGTGAATTTATTGCAAGTTAGCATTTGGTAAGAATTGTTTTCTTTTTGTTTCAGGATCCTGCCGTGGTGAGTGATGGCATACTTATTCAGCACCATGAACTGACCACAAACTGTATGTAATATCCAGTCGTAAATATTACCATGTGAATGCTACATTGTTCGTTCGCTTACGCAAATAATAACCAGTATAGTCATTATGTATTTCCTAAACCGATTTTCCAGTTACTGTTATAGTATCTACTTTATTTAAACGATAGTATACTAATAAGTGGAAGATTTTCACCACAGACTTTTCTGTTCTTTACCATTTATTTTCCTTCTGTTTCAAGTACATTTGTTGCGGGAAATAAAGTTGCGTTCGTGATTCCAGATGTAGTATAAAACACTGTATCACTGTACTCATATTAGTCACACTCCATAAGGAAAAGACATTTAAGAAATGATTATTTGTTTTCCATTACATCTTATGTATTCTGCTATGATAGCTGGCTACTTACGCCTGCATCATTGGCTTAGTGCGCTTCCAGCGCTAGCGTCCAAGCAACTTTAATATAAGCACTAGTTTAGTTTTCAAGTATCATGTACACAATCTGGAGAGTTCTAATGAAACAAAATAATTGCTTCTTTTGCTGCATACATCACTGATAGATTAATAGACAGTCACTGAAATTGTTTTAAGTCTGTATTTCTGACTTTAGCAGCAAATTAATTGCCAAGGAAATTTTATTTAAATGGTCACCTGTGAGGAACTTCTTTCATGGTGGCAGACTTTGAAATTGGAGAACTGGCAATCTTTCGGAAGACAGACAGCGACGTTTCAATAGTTCTCTACATAGCGAGTGATTTACCCCATCCATGGTGAGACGAAGACTGTTCTACATAAATACCGCATCCAGCTATATCAGTTTTATTTTTCCCCATATTTAATTATTTTGTGCTACTTGTTAATTTAGCTGCCCGCGTTAAAGAGAAGCCATACTAGACTGAGGTTGCTCGGGCTCAAATCTCATGCCAGAGATTGAAGTCCTCCCGTATAAGATTTTTGGTCAGTTTTCGGTAATTATCTAAGTAATGCTGGGACAGTTCGCCTCATAAATTACACATTTCACATACAAAATTCACAGATTACTTGTTTCGCACAGGTGCCGATAGTGATGTTCCCCAACCATCTTCGCGTTATCAACTACAAGCCAGCTGGTAAACGGAGTTCGCAACTACATAGAAAAATCAGAGTCTTCAAAACAGCTTGAAAACGCTATTAAGAATAAGATTTTTTTGAGGATTCTGTATTGCATTATTGATGTGTTGAGATGGCGCATTGCTTAATGGAATTAGCATGATTGTTATGTGCAAATCAATTGAGCAAATCCTTTTTTATTTTTTTTCCATGAAGCTTAACATCTGGAACGGACTCCTGTACCGTTTAGTCTTACTGTCAAGTGAGGTAGGTTTCCCTCGAGATATAAAGCAGTTGGAACATGGTGCTGATCACCATATCCCTTCTGTTGGCTGAGTCTTGGATTGAAGAATTGTCTCTCTCCCAGTCACCGCTGTGAGACTCAGTGGCATGGACCGGAACAAGAAAACCTTAATTTGTTAACAGAGCTACTATGTACGCCGTACCGGTATAGAGTTTAATGCATTCCTAGTAAAAGATTTCTTATGCAAAAATAAACTTGAGAAAACTGCAGTCCGGGAACTTCTTGTTTTGGGGAATATATTTTGTGGGTTAGTCAACATATTTTCGCTTTGTTTCGAAGTATGGAGTATAGACAAATTGCTGCGGTTTGATAAAAAGTAATTCTCTACAAGATCTTATATTGTTAAGATTTGATGATCGTTGGGTGATCCTATTACAAATAAACGTGGGAAGGTGACTAGTAAAGTAACAGTAAGAAAAGCTGTTTTGTTTTATTTAAATTTGTGTATTTCTTTTGGAATTTAAACAAGTGTTACTTTTCATCTTTTATCACAAAACAGCGTTTTAGTTTTGAGTTTCATTCCATTCCAGTCTCTAGTATTGTTGTGTCGAAGCCACCTTGCGCTCTGTGTCCACTGTCTGTGCACACTGCTTTGCATTGAGTAATAGCGCGTGTTTTACGCCTGCCCTACGTGCGATACGATGCAGTCGCCTTGTGTAATGACTTGGCGCGGACACTCCCTTCTCGTGTAGCCGGCCTCATCAGCTCTACCTTATAATGCCCTTCGCCATCAGCCGGGCCCGGACCTTGATTAAGACCGTGTCCTCCAGTGTTTGCCGAGCGCGGCCAGACACCGCCAATACCCAGAGCAGCATGTTCTCTTTGAAGATACTTGGTCCGAAAGCTTCTTAAAGGCTCTGAACGTCACACTGCCTACAAGATACTTTTAGCTCTACTGAGGAAATGCATCCTCAAAAGTGCGTATATTACGATTCAAAAATTCTTTCTCATCCTTGATGCCTTTTGTAGTAAGGTATATGTCAGAGCAGAACTGCCGTCTTACTGTGAGCACCCCAATAAAGATACCACATCACTGTGACGAAGATCAACTAGGAAACAAACATAAATCTTTTTGAAGTTAAAATTTCTATAGGTGCATTGGGCGATGTCTGAACGGGGGGAAATCGATGAGTTCGCCACATCCCGTCACCGACATGCTATGACGTGTTGCTTGAATGATATGCGCGTTGGACGCTTTTTGGATGGGTAAAACCTTATTAGTTCGCATCACCAACATGCTGTAATAGCAGTATATCTGTAGCTATAAGTGCGACATGTTGCACTTGGAAACCAGTGACAGTATACCATAGATTACAGTGGTATGTATATCTATCAATCTATCTATTATATATTAGAGAGAGAGAGAGAGAGAGAGAGAAAAGCATGTTTAAAACCTAAACTCTCTCCTCCTCTCCCCTACCCTCATCTTAATTTCTTTCAAGGCTGTTCATATAAAAACCCAGAGTTTTTATCCAATTATGATAGTAGTTAGCACACGTATACTTCAAAACTGGGCGGCCTGGTAGCTCAGCGGTCAAGGCGCTTACTTCCGAAAGTTCCTCTCTCCGGTCGCGGATTCAAATACAGTGGTGAGCAGGAATTTTTTTAGGAGTTTTATTTGATTATATGAGCTACGCCGGAACGTTCGGTGGTTCTGATTTCACATTAAGCTGAATGTCCCTGAGGAAAAGAATTGGCCTTCCTGCCTCTGACACATTAGCTTGGTGCATCTCCTTCGGGTTGTGGACTAAATTAGATTTTTAGTTTTTCAAGTGAAAACTTCTTTAGGCACATTGGGCGATTTTTAGAGGGGTAAAATCTTATTCAGGTGTCTGAATGGGAAATTGAACGTCCCCGGTTCGAATCCCTGTCTTGTGGGGATTTTTATATACCCTTAACCCGACCATCTCCTTTGACACAGCTTGCTATATAATATGAAGTACGCCAGAACGCTCCCGTGATTCGGATCCACGTTAAACTGTAGGTTCCCTGTATCCGGTAGGATTGGCGGGTTATGTTAAGGCGGCTAACACGGGGGCTAAATGCGCAGCTAAAGAAAACCCTGTGACCAGGTCATTACGACCACACGGAATTATTATTTAGTATATATGTAATTATAAGTATGACGTGTTGCGCGTATGATATTAATACGTAGTTCACTTCTGTCGGTAGTCCCTAGAGACTTCCACTTTTTTATTTTTTTTATCCGGCCTTTACGCCTCATCGACGTCGAGGTAAATAGAGACAGGAAAAGTTTAAAGAAACTTTCCTGGCATTCACCTAGAGTGATATCGGTAAACGATAGAAAATCCAAATAAAAAATTCCGGACGGGGATTCGACCTAACTTCTTCCCGAATGTGAGTTAAATCTTGTTTGTTACAAGCTGAAATGAGACCAAATCATTATACAGATTTTTTAATCTGATAATAAAAAAATTCCACTACAATCATAAAACATTTTTTTTTTGGTCCCACTGAATAAGACAAACAATAGTAAACAATAACTCATTCCATGCTCGTTCTTGATGGAAAAGTAAGTTGTAAAATCCAAGTTCTAAAAACAACTTTTTGTAGTCATTAGCAAAAATCTTGAACTGTCTGCATATAGGAAGCTTCAGTCATTTTGCGTGTACGTTAGAAATACTTTCGTGTACACCTTCTCTAGACCAACTTCTGTACGCAGTGTGTATTTGGAAATTTTTTTTTCATGGTTTCAACTGTTTTTTATTGTCTGCGTTACTCGTGTGGGGCAATATTAGAAAGAAACTGAAACCTCTGAATCGTTTTCGTTATGTCTTCATTGTTTCATTGGACTGCGAGTCTATTTTTTTTTTTTTTTTTTTTTTTTTTTTTTTTTTTGTAATACGAGTTCTCCTGCCAGGCTGGTGCACAGTATTCTGCTACTTGGTTCACCACTGCAGTTAGAAGAGTGACTGCCTGTGGCAAGAATGTTCCAGCTAGTTTCTTTGAAAAGATTATTCCTGGTAATCCGTTTTCGCATTGCTGCTACAAAATGTTTCCTGTATCTCAGTGAGCGTTGAAGGGTGACTCATAGATAATCGAAAATAAACTTTTTTTCTACTATCTTCTACGAAATGTAAAGATGCTTACAGAATACTGAAAGAAACGGTCAATTCTGACTTTGAAGGAGTTCGGGGATATACTTCATTGAATGTAATATTGCTCCATTTCCTCCAGGTCTATGGAAATGTTGCTTCTGCAATAGTGCTTACTGTAAACTTCAATAGAACTTGCAGAGAACATCACATTGTTGGAAGACAAACGATTCTGGATCATTTTGGTAATACATCAACGGCCTAAAACAGCATTAACGAAGTTGAAAAATGTGCAAGAGAGAAAGTAATTAGTACGCTATGAATTAGATTCAGATCAATTTTATGTGTGAAATTTGATACCTAATAATTTCGATCCCACATGTTACAGGAATTTTCAAGAACCTTGAGTGTGGTAATTCTAAAATCATCTCCAAATATCTGACTTGTCTTGAAACTTTCCCAGACTGCTACTTTCATTAATCTATAACCGTCTTTTTATGTACCCACTAGCATACCTTTTGCGACTAGGCCCAATATTTTGTGCAGTTCTCTCGTTGGAAGCTCCGCCTGCAAACAAAACAGAATCGTGATTAATCTTCATGACGGGCTCACACAAAACCTTTGGACTTACAGCTGTTACTATGCAGGTTGTTACTGTGCAGGTTGTTACTGTGCAGGTTGTTACTGTGCAGGTTGTTACTGTGCAGGTTGTTACTATGCAGGTTGTTACTATGCAGGTTGTTACTATGCAGGTTGTTACTATGCAGGTTGTTACTATGCAGGTTGTTACTATGCAGGTTGTTACTATGCAGGTTGTTACGATGCAACAAAGCAATCAGTGATACACAAAACCACTTTTTCTCTGCTTGGGTATTGATTATTAAGAAAAAGGAAAGATAGAATTGTTTGGCTCAGTTAGTTGTAGGATTATCTTTTATGCCTGTAGTAAACGAAGATTTTTTTCAAAAAAAAAAATTATCGACCAGAAACGTACGATTAACCATCTACAAAGTGTCGAACCACAACTTGTTTATCAAAATACTTTAAAAAAGTAATCTCTTCACATAAATAAACAATTAAAGAAAACTTTATAGCTCTCTTTACACTCCATCAACCTTTGGAAACCGGCGATTGTGTTCTTTAAACCCAACTGTATCATTGTCTATTCATAATTCCTCTTCGAAACATTAAATGTTTCCAAATTTCTTCTCGAGAAACCTTGATTGGATAATACACTCTGCGTAAATCTAAACAGCAAAATGCTTACAGTGGCCAAGGTAATCTCCCCCCTCTGAAATAATGATAATGGATAAAAATTCAAATTAATTGTAATTAATTCCCTAAAATCTATATTCTGAAATTTAAATACCTCTCTGTTTCAGTGACTGTATCAGTTGCTTATAGTATTTGATGAATTAGTCGACCAAGATTTAAATGATGGTGTCATTTGAGCTTCAGTCAGCTGCCTCGTGTTATAAAGGAATCTGATAAGCCTTTTGTAAATATGGTGCTCAGTTACAGCATGTTTGTGGCGGGAAGCGTTCTAACGGATATTCATAATTCTCTGAACTGCTGTAGGTTCAATTCTCGTATAAACATTTCCTCCTTCAGATTTTCTTATTGAAATCAATTCCGCGCTTGGATAGGGCTATACGCGCGGTTTCTCCCTTCCTGTTAACACCACTAAAAGCAAGAATGCCTCAAGGGGTATGTTTACATCGTATTCACTAAAATTCTCCATTATAACGGTTATACACACTGTCCTTCCAGAGATTGTGTTAAATGTACAAACGCTTCTTTTGGCGCAAGATGGATTCAAATATAGACAACTGGTTTGATATTTTGTCTTCAAGTCTCAATGCCGCTACAACTTGTCCTCCAGAATTCGCTCTATTTGCTTGCGACTACGAGTGCCTCCAACCCAACTGAATGTCCGCTCTGACTCCGACCATTTGGTTCCAAGAACCAGAGGGCTATTGTTATCATAATTTCTAACACCGTTGGATATAACGCTATGCTAGTACTCGTTCGTATGTATCCAACTTCCTGACACTAAATGTGTAAAATTGTTATTTGTTTTATACTAATAAACTCCAGTTTTAACACCTAATAATCTTTTGTCACAACCTGTTAAGATATTCCCGATGAGAACTATACCTAAGAACTTCCCAATGCGAACAACAGTTAGGTTGGTATGAGGTGAGATAAGCGCCTATTATTGGGTGGCGCGTTACTTTCGCTAGTTGCGCCCAGCATTTTCTGAGAGCGTCTTGACGTGCTAGCTTCCTGAGAAAAGGACGCTCATCTAGCAACATTCAGTAGCCACGCCATACTGACGTTTGGAGAAATACAGAAAATAAATCGCTTATTAACGGAGTGCTGTCACCCACCAAACCGATTGTAATGATCTCGACGCCGACGAGTCGTAAGGCACTAACAAAATAAACCTTTTTTTCTGATTGTTCGTCAAAAAACCATGATTTTCGTCTATAAAGAATGGTAGTGTCTTTTCTCACTATGCGTTGTTAATATCAGTCACCCTCTTCTTCCGCCTCCTATCCTCCAGTACCTGAATTTCATTATTCTTAATGTTGTTTCTTAATTCGATAATTCTAGATATCACAACAAAATAATTTGAATGTCCGTTTTCAACCCCGCAGACACAGCATGCAAGTTCTGGATTCGCAACCTCGTCCTGCTCCATGTCAGTTGCAAGCCTACAGTGCTGCTGCTACTCCATCAAAACTCGTAGATCACCGGACAACTTGGAATTATTCAAATCAAAATTTGTCACCCTTGTTATTTACTATCCCTTGTTGAGATTCCTGAGAAGGGAATAAAAACCTTGGATGTTAAGAAATTTCCGATGAGAAGTTAGTAGACTATGAGATTCACTAAGCACTCGTTCAAAAAACTTATGAAGGAATTATAAAAAATAAAAGGAACCTTGGGTTCCAGTTAAAAATGATACTGAATACTTTTTCTGTTCTTTTCAACGTATATTAAACAAACTAAGAGCTTTTATAATAAAACCGTATATTTTTTCGTTTTGAGTTGTTCCCTTCGGAACTCTACATTAACCTATTTTCCACATTTAAAGAATGTGTGATTTGTCACAACCTAGTTGCTCTGTTTCAAATTGAAAATGAATTGTAAATATGGAGGAGATGCTTGCGATCAGCGTGATACGAAATGGAGAAGGCTGAATGGATTAGGAAATTTATTTCATGTTTTTAGAGTAGACTACAACAGATTTTTTTTGTAAATACAAAGAATCATTTCAATTTTTACTAATTTCTTATTTGTTATTATTATTATGATAACTGAAACATAGCTTTTTAGGATTAAAATACTTATTTCTTTATATGAATGGAATAATACTGTATCATCATCAAGGGTTCTCTGCTATTCGGGAGGTCCACGCACAGTGACAGCCCTTCACGCCTCCCTCTGTTCCGCCATTCTCATAGTTTCTATGTATCTCCCGTTTATCATTATATCATCCATCATTTTCATCCTTCGCCAACCTCTTCTCTTCTCTCCGTTTACAGTCCCCTCCAGAGCAGTTTTAAGCAGGCATTCGTTCCTCAGCACATGCCCAATCCAGTCCCTTTTTCTGTTCCTTATTGTTTTTATGAGTGACCTTTTCTCTCCTATTCGTTCCAGCACTTCCTCATTCCTTACTTTGTCCTTCCAGCTTATTTTCTCCATCCTCCTCCATACCCACATTTCAAAAGCTTCCAACCTCTTTAGATCTTCTTTGCGTAGCGTCCATGTTTCTGCTCCATACAAAACCTTAGCTAATTTTTTCCTCAGGGTTTTGTCCAGCCTTCCGCATAGTAAACTTTTCTTTCTATTGAAATCTTCCTTTGCCATTGCTATTCTAGTTTTTACCTCCTTCTTGCAGCTCATATCACCACTCTCAATACTCTAGAGATATTTAAAGGACTCGTTCATTTATTTCTCCTTGCAGCGTTATCATCAATTCTTTCTTACTCTTTCCCAGCATCATACATTTAGTTTTAGTCCTATTGATTCTCCTTCCGAATTCCTCACACCCTTTGTCTAAAGTCTCTAACATTCTTCTTATTATCTTGACACTTTCTGCCAGCAAAGCCATGTCATCAGCAAATCTTATGCAGCTAATCCTACATCCACCCATGCATACACCTGCTTTACCTCTTATACTTCTTTTCATAATTTCCTCCAAATATATGTTAAATATATGTAATATATCTTAAATAATAATATATATGTTAAATAATATCAGTGTATAGTATAACTAATTTGGTAATATTTTCGCTTTCGTAATTAATTTAGTATTTTTTCAGTGAATAAAATACTCAATTAATTTAGTATTTTTTTCAGTGAATAAATTGTAAAACTCACTTTTTTTTATCTTTTTTCCATGCCCTGTTCTGCTGTCGCCATCATCCCCTATTCGTCACAGGGTGTGAGTATGCTGTTTCTTATTTTACTGCACGAGCTTATTACATTTCACGTCTAGTTCTTAGGTAGTTACTATCGAAGAAATTATCTTTGTTACATGAGACTCACAAAGTAGTTTGTGTTGCATTTTAAAACAGAACACTTATAAAGTTTGTTCCATGCACTCAAATAATTATCATGCCTAATGGTTTTAGGCGTTTTACATATCTGTAAACCTTAGAAATCAGTTATTCGTTTGTATTAAAATAGTTTCAAATTCCATACTCCTATTTGAAAATACAACGATCGTTAAAATTTAAATTTCGACTTGAAAGGAATAAATATTGAAATTAGTAGCATTTCTTCATACGCTTTAACAGTCACTAAGAAACTGGCGCTACTGAGGGGGTCCAAGCTCATCTCAGGTGGCCCCCTAAAGCTTTTTTTTTTAATCTGCTTCTCTAACAGCGAGGTCTTTAGAGACGGGAAAGGATGGGGGGCAAGAAATGGGAAGGAATTCGGCAATGGCCTTTTGAAGGAAGCATCCAGGCATTTGCCTGGAGTGATTTGGGAAACCAAGGAAAACCCAAATCTGGGTGCACGGACGGGGATTCGAACCGCCGTCCTCCCGAATGCGAGGCCAGATCGCAAGCCGTTACACCACCACGCTCGGTTCCCCTAAAGCTCAGAGCCCCTACCAGCAAATCTCACAAGCCTAGGTAGAGCTAAAAGAAAAAAAAAATAAGGCCGACCTTCTTCTTAAGTTGACTTCTCCTACTAGATATTGGCGATCCACATAGCTAGCTAGCTCTGGACGTGAAATTGCAGTATGGAAAGCCTCTTCTGATGTGCAGTTGTACCATCTCCGAATGTCCTTCAGCCACGATTTCCTTCTCCTTCCAACTGTTCTTTTCCCCTGTATCTTCCCTTCAATGATGAGTTGCAGTAGCTGGTACCTCTCGCCTCTCATAATGTGTCCTAGATATTGCGTTTTCCTTTGCTTTATAGTGAGCAGCAGTTCTTTTTGTTTCTCAATCCGATTAAGTAGTTCTTCGTTTGAGATTTTCAGCACCCAACATACGCGTAGGAGACGATGATACAAATACATTTCCAAAGCTTCAATTCTCTAGCCAGCCACACTAGCCGGTAGTTTTTTGCGATTGTATATTAGTTTCTTTTGTCTGTTTTGTTTAAAAAAATTTTACCGAAGGAAGTAAAAATCTTGAGATTTTAGTAAATCGTGGACGGCCACTTATTTCATTTCTTTGTGTATACAATTAGTTGTGTCTTTTAAAAAAATTCTGCTAGTATTGATTCAATTTTTGCACTTATTTCCATAGATATTTTGACTTATTTCAGTCGTCGCTACAGAGTAAGGAACCTTTTTTTTTCCTCTCTAGAAAAGGAATTGTTTTTGGACCTATAATCCTGCGTACTGAGGAGCTTAGTTATCCAGTTACCGAAGTAAGTTTCAATCGATAATCGGTGAAATTGTTGAAAAAGGTGAGATTTGTGTATATGATGAAGTAGTAAGAGGAAATTATAGCTATCTCTTATTTACTTAATGTTGACGTTTTTAAGAACATTTCTGTTTGAAAGTAATTGGAATAAATCTGAATTTGACGTCAATCAAACATAGCTAAACAGCTCTGTTCTGCCAAGTTGTTTCATTGCAATACGTACGAAGATACGCTCTTGGAATGTTGCAACTTTGGAAGTTGAAAAATACAAATGCGTAGAGCACGTAATTGGAAAGGCACACCTCAGTGTAGGGAGGACTCGGCACTGACGAACTGTAACGTTCCAGTGAAAGTGTTTTCCGTCAAAGGTTCCTAGTTGTAAATTGTCGTCTGCCTCCACGTTGTTGGCGTAGAAGATTTGTACCAGATAGAAAAGACGACAGTTGCGTGATCGAGTCAATAACATGTAATGTACGAGAGGACTACTGAAAGTTCCTGTGTAACTAATAATAAGTCCTAGCCATTTAAATACCTACGGATACTGTTTTTCTAGAAAACGGTTCCTCGCATTAAATTCAGTTTAAACCAAGGTACGGTGTATAGCTTGTTATCTGCACATACTATCTAGTTTACTAAGTATTGTCTTCACGATCCTTTTTTCCAAGCCTTAAAACGTGGACTGAAGTATAGTTATCTCCAGAGGAGAAACTCCTGACATACCATAGCTTAAAGAAAAATTCTATACTGTGTTGGGTTTGAGAAATAATTGCTGAAGGAAAGGACCAGTCAAGGAGGCACGTGTTATATCTGAAAACGGTGTGGGTAGAGTATTGTCCCGAACGTATACTGCACAGTTGGCCGACATCATCTCTGGTGAGTTCTCGGAAGCAAGCGGCAAAGGACTGTCACTAATAATGCCGAATGTTTCTGATCAGCCGCCGATACCGTCATTGCGGACGCTGGTCGCGTGTTGAACAGACCTGCGGAATCCGAAACCAGCGAACCTGCTTTTGCAAAAAATACCGTCGGTATCTTTTGTGGGATTACGGCCTGCTTACTAATTCGGCGGCTTGACTTCGATTTATAGAGCCACTGGTATGTAATAAAAATCACAGGTTATTAGCTTATGCCAATATCGAGATTTACTACTAATGTGTAGAAAAACACGACCAGGAATTTTTTCCGTGACATTCTTTTTTGCGTGACATTCTTTTTTGCGTGACATTTTTTTTGCGTGACATTTTTTTTTGCGTGACATTTGTTTTTGCGTGACATTCTTTTTTCCGTGACATTCTTTTTTCCGTGACATTCTTTTTTCCGTGACATTCTTTTTTCCGTGACATTCTTTTTTCCGTGACATTCTTTTTTCCGTGACATTCTTTTTTCCGTGGCATTCTTTTTTCCGTGGCATTCTTTTTTCCGTGGCATTCTTTTTTCCGTGGCATTCTTTTTTCCGTGGCATTAAGATTTTGAATACGGCTCAAAAGGTAGTGAACTTTTTTTTATGGCTTTACGCCTCTTCGACGTCGAGGTCATAAGAGGCGGGATGGGATTGCGGCAAGGAACGGGAATGAATTCGGCCATGGCCTTTTGAAGTAAGCATCCCGGCATCCGCCTGGAGTGATTTGGGGGAAACCATGGAAAACCCAAATCTGGATGCTCGGATGTGGATTCGAACGGGCGTCCTCCAGAATGTGAGGTCAGAGCGTTAACCGCTCACCCACCACGCTCGGTGGGTAGTGAACAGGGCCGCCGTTTAGCGGCGGGCCTGGTAGTGAACTATCTGAGAATGTGATTCAGAAGAAACATCTACGACAAGTTGAAAATGCTGATCATTTCCTTCAGAATAGCAATGTAGGTCACATTTTAAACCATGCTAATTTTTGCTCTGCTACCAGCTGTTAATCCTAATCTTAAGTACTTCTCACTACCATATTTTTTTCTCTCGCTTACTTGAAAGCGGTGCGAATACACTACACTTAATTCCAGTCTTCTTTCATTGCCAAGTAGAAGCTGCTCCATCCCATCATCGGTGTTGCGAAGTATTTTCTATGACCTCCAAAGAACCGTAACCGTCATGTAATACTGTGATATGATTTACCAGACACTTAATTTTCAACAGCACAGTAGTTATGTTGACTTATATTTGACCTAATTGTAATTTAATTTAATAAGATTCATGATTATTAGTTTAATTTTATTTTTTACTGGCAGATAATACAACAATTTTCGTATTATGCCTTGTGATGTACTTTGCATCCTCATCATCACATCTTTTCCTTATGTTGTGTAATTATCTATTCGTGTATTATTTCTTTAATTACATAACACCACAGCGTTAGTCATTATCTATTCTTGCCGTACTTGAGTGAAACTTGTAGCCGAACATAAGTGTAAATTACCTCGTGGGCTGAATGTTGAGGAGCACCTGTTGATTCAGTTGGTGCCGGTAATTTGAGCGTCCCAACAAGACGGACGCACCTTGCTAACTGCTACCTGGTAGCCGGTTTCATCAAACTGTGTCATCAGATACTGAATAATGCCGGTAGACATGGCGTGTCTCACGTAACGCTACCCAGCGTCATTGTCTCCAAATAGTAGACATGACACTTGGCGATTTTTAAGATGGTATGGAATCTTGAGAACAGTCCAGGTTGCGCTGAACCTACATAACTCTTCCTTGCTTATTATTATTAGATGTCCCCTGCTTGTCCGATAGATTTACAACCCTCATCGTTGTCATGTCTTCGTGCGGTCAGTTTTTACGATAGCTCTTGGAAATGATGTAAGTCGTCTACTTTTTTTGCGACTGAAATAATGGGCGAGAAAGGCAGCAATTGCTACTGTGTGGTGTGGCGTTACGCGCCCGGACACAAACAGTTGTCATAATTACAGGTGTGGTAGCCAAGCAGACCTGTGGCAGGTGGTTTTGTCCGAGGAGCAGCTGCCCGTATGATAGCCGTCCAAACAGCAGCTCGCCGAACAGGGGAGTGAATAACAAAGTAGCACGTGATCAAAACAGGAATTTCCCCCCCCCCCCCCCCAGTAAACAGGTACTTGGTGTCAACTATGTACGATGTGTTTACGATCATCCAAGAAATGAACGAACTCTTCTAAATTGGAAAATACAATTATTACGTCAACAACACTGTTTGTCAGGAAAAGTTATTTGAGAGTTACTACATGAATCGTGTTAAAGCAATAATAAGCTACCCGAACGTGGAAAGAAACAGTTCTTCTTTCTTAAAAGATGGTTCGATGTGATTATATTGAGCTTTCCTCATACCTGCTCTTCTTAATGTTTTTTTGTTATACACTTTTTCACATTGGTCCTCCTGATTATGGTTTTTACAAAGCTTTCGAAATTTCGATGAATGATTGAACAGTCCCCTGTTCCTTACGATAATTTATGCTTATCATACAGAACACAGATTGTACATTACTTAGGCAGATGACGATACTTAAGTTATCTTCTCCATCAGAGACAGTGTCTGCGGGGAGCTGGCTGAACAGTTATTGCAACTGAATCGCTAAATGCAGAAAGGGAACATGTCCAGTTTGATAAGTTTTAGGGACATGACAAAAAACTGTATTACGTTCGTACGGTAGACTAATCAGTATTACATTTTGTGTTTGTTTGGGATGAGAAGCATATTATTTAAATGTTTTTTTAAGTGACTTTCTGCAGAGAACGAAAGGGCTAAGTTGAAAGATGCCTTTTCCGGAAAAAGTTTTTGTTACGAAATGGACATGTTCCCTTTCTGCAATTAGCGATTTTACTAAACAGTAAGGGTGGTCTCTGTGTTACATCTTGAAAGGTGGAGAGTGTTATCTTTGCGACTAGTTCTTAGAACTGACACGTGGCTACACTCGTGTTTATTCGGTTCCTGTGTTTGGACCTTGTACACGCCACATTGTTTACGAACTTTGTTACAAACGGAAACGTTAATCTTGACTTCTTCTTGGTTTTTGGTTTTACTGTACGTCGATGACAATGATATTACAATACAATCTGGAATTAAAAATATCCTGGAACTAATTGAAGTCTTCGTTGATTTTTATCAATGGTTCGCCACAAAAAATTAAGAAAACCAGTGGACATAATCTGCGCTAACATCTTCCACTCTAGTTATACAGATAGTATAGATATTTAGATCGGTTTAAAACCAAACAGCAGAAACGGGGGCATTAATTAGTTAAATACTTGGTTTTCGAAACTAATGTTATTCTCAAATTCCAGTTCTATCAGGAGTATAACAGGGTGTATTTTTCCCCTCCCCGTAATAAAGTGAAGGCCATGTGCGATAACTGTAACAAGGAGCACTTATACAAGACAACAC
This sequence comes from Vandiemenella viatica, assembly GCA_031002005.1. Taxonomy (NCBI): domain Eukaryota; kingdom Metazoa; phylum Arthropoda; class Insecta; order Orthoptera; family Morabidae; genus Vandiemenella; species Vandiemenella viatica. The sequence goes on from JARYHS010013631.1 coordinate 23,209,334, forward strand.
CCGGCCATTAAAAACGATTTATCGTTCGAAGAATTGTCTGCTGTGATTGAATCTCGTCTACCATGGAATTTTGCTCTTGAACCAAGAAACAAAATCTGTGTGTTCAGAATTGAAGGTGAAATGACATAACTAGTTATTGGAGATGCACGTTCATAAATCTGATCTAGTATTTTAAATGAAATTCATTGTTAGTTCTGGTTTTCACTCCATCCGAAGATATTCGAAAAATTTTGGAGTACATGAATTTAGGTATCACTGAAAATAGTTTCAGGAATTAAGTTACTGACAAAACTATAACTATCGGAACTGATCATGCAATGGGTTAGTGTGATGCCTAAAGCTTCCAACAATATTATGGGGGATGCAAATAGGGGTGAGTATTTCAGGTGTCAGTGACATTTCGTCAATGCTATCTTTGTTGAGCTTCTGATTATCATCTTTCCAATCTTCTCAAACTGGCATCTCAGTTGTTTGTGATAAGATGGCAACATTACATTAGATTCTCTAGAGGGACACATGTCTAGTTTCATAACTGCTGTGCACTTCTAACGGCCAACTAAAATTCACCCATTGGAAGCTGAACTTATACAGCAGCTATTCTATCCCCTGATCCGTATAAATATTCCTCTCACTCTTGGAATGGTGAAAAATTGAAGCAGTCAAAAAAGAAAGAAACTGAGCTGTAAACTATGCGATAAATTAACTTTATTTTGAAGAACATACAGAACATGCAGAAATGAATGTCACAGCTACCAGCTGCTTTTTCATGCATCCGTTTGTTTGATGGAAGCATAACACGTTAGTGCAAAGTTCTACTTACAGTTGGAAATGGAATGTTTGACTTCTGCATACAACTATTACTTGTTTAATTTTGAAGACCAGATTCCTATTATGTTTTCTGCCAACAACCATGCAGAGGGATCGGTAACGCTCTAGGTTCACATTATGGAGAACGCAGGCTCAAATCCTCGTGCAATCATCCAGATTTCGGTTTTCTAATATAACCCAAGGCGAGTACCAGGATGAATCCTTCAAATTGCCATGGCTGAATTCCTTCCCGTTCCTTGGTACCAGTTCTTTTCCGCCTTTAACGATCTCGACTTCGAAATTGGAGAGGCATAAAGTCATGAAAAAGGCCACCTGAGGAACTAAGATTCTTATAAGTGGCACCTGAATATCAAGATCGAAGAGGTCACCAGGGAAGATTACTGAACGTTTTTATGATGATGCTGACATCTCTCAGAAGTCAGTAAGCACTGGTTCTGTAGGCCGCTACGCCAACTGAGGAAGTTTAGTGTGTTATTGAGGCGTTCCACACCTGCCGTGCCGGTAAAATTATGACATAACAACGTACGTAGTGGCCGCATTATGAAGGCGGCGGAAGTGTGTGCCGGCGGGCGCATTACCGTGCCGACCAGTGCTCTCTTTACGACAGACAGATAGCCTCGCGTGCGGGCTCGGTCTTATCTGCCTGCTACATATGTATGCAATACCTGCTGCATGACCATTACCGCTCGGCTCGTGTCCGGAGTTCCACTCCAAATTATATGCTCTACGCCGACGAAGTCATTCCGAGGACTATCAGCCGCTGTCTACTACCGCCACTCACTTGTGGTCTTATCTAACCTGACAGATGTCGTGTTGCGTGCGGCACCAATGTTGACCCTTGAAGTAATGCGTACTTATATTGCATTTTACCTCCAAATAGGTATTAAAATAATATTATTTCTTTTTCCTGCGTCGATAATTTTGGGGCCATTGCTGTTGCCTGTGATCGGCAGGTGTGAGGTGTTAGATACAGCATCACCTCTGATTGTTCCGTATTGTATTGTAATGTGACGAAATTGGCCTGAGTTAGAGGTAGAAAGTTGTATTGTAATATGTGTAGATTATTACAAATCTGTGATCAGGATGCGTTTGTTTTACCTTTATCCAGGAATTGCGCAAAAACTACCTATCCAATTTCGATGGCATTTTCACCGCTTGAAAGCATATGGTTTAGCTTAAAATCTGCGGTATATCTTGAGACTAAATGACCGAAGAACGTAGCAAGAAATGTTAATTGTGCGTATAGATATCAGACAGGCGTCGCAGATCACACTGCATCTCATATGAACACTCCTTTAATAGATACCTACCAAAGACGACGCTAATATAAACATTCTACCGTTTGAATTCCATTTTTTTGATTGCGATACTTTGGTTATATATTCTTCACTTTTCTGAAATATAACACGTTAGAAAAGATGGAAAACGCTAAGATAAATCTCTATATCAAATATTAACCCTTCCCCCCCCCCCAAACGTAAAATAAAATGTCGAATTTAATTAACGTAAATGGTTATAAAGATTACAAACGTTTATTTTTCGCTACTAGATGAAAAACAACAAACACATTTTTACCCACATCAAGGTCCGCTCTGGCGAAGCAGCGGGAAAATGCTAGCAGTTATTTCTTTACTCAGTGATAGGTTGTGGAGGTTTCTACCGATTGATTGATTTATTTGTTCATAAGACTATCTTTTAACATCATTCAAATTGATATACAAACATTTTGCATTATTATGTAAAATGACAATATATATTTAGATGTTCCTCAATCTCAGTGCAGTTACTGCGGTGTCCTCGGCTGTTGAACACATACTATTAATTACGTCACTCATTACGCCCTTTGAATTCTTTGTTGTGTCGGCCATCGAATTCCAGCTGTTGACAGCGGACCGCAGCAGTACGTCTCTCCTCGAGAATCGTTCTCGGTCGCTGAAGTGCGACTAGCTCCCTCCTGAGGTCACCAGGAATTGGCAGCTGTCTGCAGAGTTATGCTTGTTCTGGAGGTGACGTGAAGGTGCCCCCGTACTGATCGCAGTCCTTCCATTCGGATGGTAGTTGTGGAAAGTTCTTGCTCTCTTCTGGTGCTGAGCTTTGATTTCCACTCTGCACTGGAGCAAGCTTATGCCATACAGTTTCGATTCAAAAGGATACATTGATCCTCTCTGTGAGGGACGTGGCTAAATTATCTCAATCATGCTTTAGGCCGCGCTATGTCACGGGCATGGGCGTTCATGGCGCCCCGCAAAATTATCAGTTTCTGAGCCAGCGATTCTGACGCTAAATTCCATCCTTTGGCAATTCAGTTGTCACCTGACATCGTTCAACCATATCTATATCTTTTTCTCTGCTCGACTGGAACAGTGGCTAAACGGGACTCCCACGCACCCTTCTGGAACCTACGGGACCCCATGCTCACGGGAACAATGTACTGCCTTCCTAAATTGATATGGTACATGAAAATTTTATAGTTTGCAAGAGCTGGATGATTAAGTCTCGACTAGAATAATCACACTTCAGTTTCCACGGATAAGTAGTAGAAGACAAATAATCTCAGAGTGAATCTATTACAGTTCTCACTTGGTGGTTGCAGCGTAACTGTCTACAATTATCAAGCGAAGAACCAATGGTTATGTTTTTCTCAAATACAAAAAAATTTATTCAACCCTTACAAACTTCTAGTAGAGAAATTCAGTTTATCGTTAAAGAGGCAAGGTCTATTTTTTGGAAAGATACTAGAACCAACACATTGTTCATCTAATCGCCAAAGTTGACTCACACCTGAACATAATAAGAATTGTCCCTGGTAGATTGTGGTGTTTCCTGTTTCCTCTGTCGTTCACTGATTAGGCCGCTGATGGACTACACTGAGATGGCAAAAGTCATGGAATACCCTGGTAATAGCGTGTTGGTCCTCCGTTTGCCCGGCGAAGTGCAGCAACACGACTTGTCATGGACTCCACGAGTCGTTAGAAATCCTCTGGAGAAATATTGAGCCATGCAGCCTCTATAGACGTCCATAATTCCGAAAGTGTTGCCGGTGGAGGATTTTGTGCACCACTGAACTCTCGATTATAAATTTTCGATGGGATTCATTTGGGGCGATCGCGGTGGCCAAATCATCCGCTGGAATTGTCCAGAATGTTCTTCAAACCAATCACGAACAGTTATGGCCCGGTGAGATGGCGCATTGCCGTCGTGGAAAATTCCATCGTTGTTTGGATTCATGAAGTCCATGAATGGTTACAAGTGGTCTCCCAGTAGCTGAACGTCATATAAACACCGTCCACACCATTATGGAGCCACCACCAGCTTGCACAGTGCCTTGTTAACAACTTGGGTCCATGGCTTCATGGGGTCTGCGCTACACTCGTACCCTTCCATCAGTTCTTACCAGTTGAAATTGTGACTCATCTGCCCAAGCCACTTTTTTCCTGTCGTCTACGGTCCAACGGATATGGTCACGAGCCCAGGAGCGCCGCTGTTGGTGATGTGCTGTTAGTAATGGCACCCGAGTCGGTCTTCTGCTGCCATAGCCCATTAAAGCCAAACTTCGCCGGACTGTCCTAAAGGACACGCCCGTCGGACGTCCCACATTCATTCCTGCGGTTAGTTCATGCAGTGTTGCTTGTCTCTTCACACTAACAAGTCTACGCAGACGTCGCTGGTCGCGCTCATTAAGTGCCGGCCGTCGACCACTGCGTTATCCATGATGGGAGGTTATGCCTGAATTAGATATTCTCGCCACACTCTTGACATCGCGGATCTCGGAATGTTGAATTCTGTAACGATTTCCGAAATGGAATGTCCCATGTGTCTCGCTCCAACTAGCATACCGCGTTCGAAATCCGTTAATTCTCGTCGTGTGGCCATAATCACATAATCAACCTTCTCACACGAAGCATTTGACCACAAATGAAAGTTCTGCCCAGGCACTGACTATTTATTCAATTTGTAAGCTGCACTACTGCCACCATATTGCTGTCCCACGACTTTTGTCACCTCAGTGTATGATGTCATGTTGTTCCACAACGTGAAGGACGTGTTGTAGAAATTATACCTCATTTTCCCATGTGTTTGCGGTATTAAAGTATCGCGCCAATGACTGTTTATATCAGTATATACATTTATTCTGACGCTAGCGTTATTAGCACGCTTTGGAAATGTTAGTCTAGAAGTTATTCTTTTAAGAGTTTAATAGGAAAAATTAGCACTTCGCTTCCTTATTTCTGAAATGAACTATTTTAAACCTGGACATTCCTTCTTCACTCTGGAGAGGGAGGGAGAGAGACGGACGTTGCTTATCTCCGTACATTTTTGACATGATAGTCGATTTCATGCCCTCACAAATTTTCAAATTCATATGCCATGAGAATTTCTGTGTGAATGACATTGCCAACTTAAAAAAAAAATCGCTGTGGGTGGGGTAACGGTCTGGTCTCGCATTTGGGAGGACGTAGTTTCGAATCCCCGTCCGGCCATCCGGATTTGGTTGTTTCTTGATTCCACAAATCACTTCAGTCGAAAGCCCAGATCGTTTCTTCAAAAGACCACTGCTGAATTTCTTCCCGTTCTTTGCCTCCTACCTTGACACTGACGAAGTGTAAAATCACAAAAGTTATTTTTTTTGATTTTAACAAATTTTTTATCATGAAACGAGAGAGGTGTAGATAGTGTGCTGTCAAAAATGATAAAATCGCTTATTACATTCTATTTCACACACCGAGCGTGGTGGTGTAACGGATAGCGTTCTGGCCTCGCATTCGGGAGGACGGCGGTTCGAATCCCCGTCCGGGCATCCAGATTTGGGTTTTCCATGGTTTCCCCAAATCACTCCAGGTGAATGCCGGGATGCTTCCTTCAAAAGGCCATGGCCGAATTCCTTCCCATTCCTTGCCCCCATCCTTTCCCGTCTCTAAAGACCACGTTGTTAAAAGGGGACGTTAAACTGTTACAAAAAAAAAAAAAAAAAATCTATTTCACACGAAAATTGACAGTACGGAGCCTTACATTGCAACGACGACTGTTTAGATAAGCTTTAAGTCCAGTAGCTAAGCAGCCGTCTTAGTTGGTTATGTCTTCGATTGTTATTCTTGCTACTTATTTCGCTTTTGACTGAGGCAAATGTCTTGTTTGATGGGATTTTAGGGTCATCCTGGTATCTTGCGCATTCGCCATAAGTGCAGTCCTCTCTGGGACATTCCTGTTGATTGTTTTTTCTCCTCTGCGGCGAACTGGAAGAATCCTACAAATAGTTAGTGGAGCGCACCGCATACTGAGCTCGCTAGCCGCTCGTCCATGCTCGTCACGCTCCCGCTTGTAATTGGCTGCTGCTTCAGCCTATGACGACTGGTGGCATCTAATGAACTCGCTCGTGTCGCCGCAGACCTCTCAATAATTACGGTCATTTGTTTTTCCCGGCCGCAGGAAGCGAGGGGCCGTCATAAATTTGAATGAATTAGGCCGTCCGAGAGGTGACGACCCGCTGTGACCAACAGCCGCACTGATCGGCGCCCTCAACACACTAGCTAGCACTTAGAACGCACTGCATCCTAATTAGCACGTCCGTGTGACAAAGTGTTAGAAACTTTCCATTGCTGCACATTTTGTTTTTGTTTCAAATAAACCTTCACGTAAGAAAAAAAAAGTTCACAGTTGAAAGCAATTAGCAAAAAAAAACTCCAGCTGTTACCACTATCTGTGCTGGAACCACTATTTTCATAGAGGTCTGCCTCGGAGTTCCCTTAATTGGCAACACAAACACACATTTATTTTCCATTCTTAAACTGAAAGTTTGGCCCATTTTTTTTTTAAGCAGCAAAACTGAAACATTTGCACCAATTTACCACTTTGTTTGTCGAATACTGTATCATTCTCTCACAGAAATATTTCATAAAACGGCACAGAATTGATATGAAGAACTTAGAGGAACGCCATTACCACACCAGAAGGAATGGAGTCTCAGAAAAATGAGTAGTGGGTGAGCCACTACAGAATTCTCTAGTTCGGTGAAGAGTGGCAGGAAGAGGGTTTCGAGACGGAAGACTTGCACACTTGATAACGAAAGAACTACTTACTATCCGAAGTACTAAAATTTACCGGATATGGAAAAGCAGAGGGGGTATTGATAACATTAATTCAGAAGTGTTAAAACAGGGAGGAGCGGCTCTTGAATAATTAATTTATAGAAAAAGATACCAAAATATTGGATGGCTATGAAAATCTTTCCAGTTTTTAACAATCATACAAACTATTCTCTAACAATTCCCGGAGAATTAGTTCAATGACAGCGCGCTAAGCTATGATCAGGCAATAAACTGTTAATGCGCAGACAGTCATCTTCACAGCTACTCGAATTACTAGAAAGCGCCGGTAGCTTAGTGTAGAAACACATCTCAAATTATATATTACGAGAAACTGTGGAGATACTTGTGGATAAAGTACAGGTTACTGTACAGTGTCGTTGATCCTTGTATAGTTCAACAAAAATTGACTGAATTCTACGAAAAACCGAATACTTTCATAAAACTAAATAGTGGTTTACGGCAGTATTACAACTTATCACCATCAATTTATCAATATTCGTGAATACTCTTAGAGAGCAAATGCACGAACACTATAGTTTGAAAACTGGATATCAAAATTTTTTAAGAACGCTGTTACTACCATTTGATATTTGAGAAAACAGGAGACTAGCAGCATATCCTTGCCATCAAAATAAACTTAATTGCCAACAAATTAAGTTTAAAATTTTTTGTCTGTATGGAAATATCCTATCCGAAGTAAAACTGTCCTGGACACGAGAAACAATTGAACACGTGTTGTACCACATTTCTTTAGACAGAAGCGTGAAACTTTAGATATGATACACGAATATCAAGTAGAGTCTTTAAAATTTTACCAAACAGATGTGAAGTACGGACAATTGTGAAGTAAGAGCAAATGGTGGAGGCAGCAAAGATCTGTCAAATAATTACATTCGTCAAGAGTTAAGTATGTATCAATCACAGACACTATAAGCTTTTACTCAAGAAGAAGCGTCAATCTATCAAAGGAAAGCTGTTCATAAGACGCAATTGGTTATAGATAATAGATCCCATTGATAACTACAAAAAGCCTCCTTTCAATGCATTTTTAGCTTTAACCCATTTATTCACAGCATCCCACGAGTAGGTGATGGGTTACATGTTCAAGTTGTTTTCAGTATCCGCTTTGAATCAACAAATATGTTGTGCAGTGGCAGATTTTAAGTATTTAGCTCAGAAAGTTTCTAGTTCGTGAACTGTGATAAAAAATGTGACAATATCAGTTGTACCATAGTAGAAAGCCCTTCATTGAACAACGCGATAATAAATTAAAGGGCTTGGTCATCCACCCTGTTCTCATGAGTTAGTTCTCACAGTCTTATGGCTGTTTCCTAAGTTTGCCTAAGAGAATCTCTCTATTGTTCAGGACATCTCAAAGATGATATGGTGCCAAGATTATTGCAGATGGGTGTTATGGGGATATTCAAAACAATTTTGCGGTTGGTTCTACCTGTCTGTTGAGACGAATAACTTGATTTACAAAATGCGAATTTTGACATCTGTTACATTTTCACTTTTACACTGTAAGCCGTTAAGGAACAGAAGAGTTCCAGAAGGCACTGGAAATGCGCGGCATTATTACCTCTTTATTGAAGGTGCATCACATTATCACGCCGCATTATCACATCTTATTGTAATAAAAATTGGCGAGTATCAAGCTGGCTTCCGCATCGGTCTGAGTTGCATAGAAAAATATTCATCTTAAAAACCACTCCGTAGATTTCAAAAAAGCGTATGAGTAAATCGGCCGGCAATCTCTCTTCAACATCCTCGAAGAGCAAGGGCTCGATCCAAAAACCCTAAACCTCAATAAACAAACACTCACCGACACAACCTCCAAAGTGAAATTCATGGGCGAGATATCCGAACCGTTTCAGATCAATACCGGCGTTCGACAGGGCGATGGTCTGTCCCCGATACTCTTCAACCTTGTTCTGGATAAAGTCATCCGAGAATGGGAGAAAGATCTTAAATACCAGAACTATTGGAAACCCATACAACTCGAATGACCCAAGAATGATATTAAAATTTCCCGCCTAGCCTTCGCAGATGATTTAGACATACTAGCAGATGATGATACCACAACAATAAAACAAATGGAAACTCTTAAAGAATGCGCTGAAATAGTAGGCTTATCTTCACAAAAAATCATGTTCATCTGCTCAAAACTCCATACTCATAATCTTATCACAAAATATGGACAAATTGAGAGAGCCCCGTATTTCAAGTATTTGAGAGAAATCGTCGAACCCACAAGAGGAGAGAAAATAGCACAGAAAGTTCGCATGCAAAAACTTGGGAGAGCCTATGGTAGAACCTACAACATCTTTGTATTCAAAGATCTACTATATAATTTCAAAAGCTTATTCATTCACTCACCTCGATAGTTATTGGCTGGAGAACGGTGTCACGTGTAAGCCTTCGCGCGCGGGACCAGATATAGTATTAGAAGGAATTCGTGGTTATGTCCACAACTTACTAGCTAAGCAACTTCCACCAAATTAATTGCAATAATACATTTATTAAGTTTGCTTTACGTAGCGTTTCATAGTAAAAAAAAAAAAAAAACATATCGATAAACTTTAGTCTGAAAAAACGCGGATCTGCTTTTCAGTAACATGTTGCTAATGAAAGCAACTTAAAAAAAAACTTAAATTACTCACGGTCTCTGCTGTAACCATGAATGCCAATTGTCATTCCGGCTTAGGATAAATTTCAGTTTAATCAAAACTTTCACTATTGTTGCTTGATCATAATTTATGCATTACGGTTTATTTGCTTTTTAGGTATTTTACTGACAACTTTCGTTAATGGTCTTTGTTCATGTTCACTGTACGTCAGTTATTAGGTTATTTTGAGTGGACATTAGACCAAATATGTTACCGGATCGACTATTCTGGCAATTCGTTTCTTCGGAGTTGCTCAAATGTTTAATAATATGGAATGTGTATCAAGTTCTCTTGCCATTACAGATACCATGACCAATGATTAGATTACGAGTGTTTGTCCAGTCTCAATAAAAAAGACAACGTGATGATTTCGAAGCAAACAGGATTATTTTTTTTTTAATTTTTCAGTGTACTTTAAAGGTCAAGTTTGTATTTAAGCAATTATACGATTGCGCTGTCGTACCCTGTTCGTGTTTAATACCTGCGTCTAAAATACTTCTGAGTTCTTCAAGCTCAGGAGATTTTATTCACCCTGAAACACAAGTCAAGTTTATATGTGGTCAAATCAGGTCATACAGTGATAATGTTTGACCCTAAAAGCTGGAACTATTCTCGACCGGTATGATACGTAAAATACGGTCACGGGTTAACACTAGTATACAATAAAAAATGTTTGTCCATATACACAAACATTACAGAACAGTTATCAAACCTGAAGCCCTGTACGCCAGGGAAACTTTAACACTGCACAGGAAAGGTGACCTAGGAAAAATCTGGAAAGAAGAACGCAAAATTATAAGAAAAATTCTCGGCCCAGAAAAAAACAGATGAAGTATACAGATTTAAATATCAAAATGCAAAAAAATAAAATGAAGCATTGTAAAACCTTGCGGCAGACATCAGGAAATAAGATTAAGATTTTATGGACATACTCACAGACTCCCAGCAACAAGACTCATTCTCAAAATTGTGACTTACATATAACAGCTAAAAACTGTTCTATGGATCCAATAGATCAAAAAATACCTAGAAAAAGCCCACATAAACTCGTCAGTAATCATAGGCACACGTACAGACAAAAATTAACAAATGGGCAGTACCGCTGGAGAATTAAGTCGCTGAAGAAAGAAAGAGAATCCACGGAGAAAAAATGACAGGTGTATGGAAACTCAGAAAATTGAATCGTTAAGGCTTTGCGTGATCCTACAGGGTCCAATTGAAGATCCCTATTTTTCACTCTGCAGCCTCAACTACCTAGTGCAGACCACTGGTGTTTGTGTGCGGTAGTAGTATGGAGTTTCCCATCGTGCACAACGTTGGCGGAATGACTGTAGCTGTGTGGGTGTGGGAGATATGGTTGTTAAGTGGTCGATTTGAGACATTTTCATATTTCGACCAAAGATATGTGTGTCCTTATATTTCACTTTGCTGCCACAACAAAATATCGGAAACCACTAGTGTTTGTGTGATACTGGCCTCGTGTCTTCCATCGTGCAGTATGGTGGTTAGATGTCGGTACTCGTAGTTATAGGAGTGTGGGAGGTACGGTGATTCAAAGTAATCGACCGAGGGTATTTTGTTATTTCGACCAAATACGTGTGTGTCCTTATATTTATCTTTGCAAACACAATTACATAACGCAGATCATTGGTGTTTATGTGTGGAAGTAACCTAGAGTCTACCATCGTGCACTATGGTGGTTGCATGTCGGAAGCTATCAATAAAAATTCCTTACAAAGACGAAGTCATGGGCACCAGCTAGTGTAAAAATAAAACAGATAAAAAGAAGTAAGTATTAATAATCAGTGCTAAGAATTCGACAACCGTGTAGTTAAAAGCACATTTTGAAATTTTAATTAAAGTTGAATTTTGTGTCTTATTTTGGAAACGGTAACTTAATTCATGTACATCAGCTATTACAACATTGTAGCAATATCTGGACACGACAAAGCGGAACGTCGACATGGGCAAAAATTTAAAGCAAACAGAACACCTATAACAAAATCAATCAATTTATTGAATCTTTTGGGTAGGAAACAATTTTGATGGGTGAATGGTAAATCTTTGTCATCAAATTTGAGAAGACCTTTCTTCGAATCCCCTTCTGTTCACCCAGATTTCGGTTTCCCATGATTCTCTGCAATCATTCTAGGCGAATGCCGGGATGGGTAATTCAAAAGACCATGACCGAATTCCTTCGCGTTTCTTGTCTCCGTCCTTTCTCGCCTCTAATGACCTCGACTTCGACGAGGCGTAAAACCTTAAGAAAAGTAGTATGATGAGTATGGTACAGTATGCTTTTCACTGTCAGATTAGATTATAAGATGGCACTGTGGTAGCAATTATCAACAGTATTTCTAAAGGAATAAAAAATAATAATTAAAAGTACTAAGACTCTTAAGTTAGTAAGTTTATTTTCACTTTGCCATTTTCTTATATCATGATATTTATGTTTACTTTGTTTCATGTACCCTGTTCTTTTGGCTGATGGTGTCTTATGCTGCTTGGTTCGTACCTGGTACTCCGCAATTTCTTTCTTTGCATGGTTTACAGTATGTAAGTATAAACGATATGGGCTGATAGGTGTATGAAATAATGTGTGATATTATTTGATTAATTTAGAAGTTTATCATCTTTGGATCTTCTAAAGTTAATTTAACAGTAGATAGTAACTAATATATATGTCTCGTATTTAAATAGTACTTGTGAACTAATTTTTATGATCTCGGCTATGCACGCTGTCAGCAGTGTGATTTTTCTCAATGCTGAAGCAGTACAAGAACAGTAGTTCCTTTTGCAATGTTAAACAGTATGAATGCTACATACGCACGTATCTTTTTATTTTAGTGCTAATATGGAGTTGGTCATTTATGATACCGAATACATCAATTTGTTATTATCCTACCACACATATAAATTTCATTTTATATGGATAGTTTCTCATTGTATGGTCGTCATTGGGATATCTTTCTCAGAAATACGAAAAACAAGGAGTAACAAATATTTGCTAACCTTTTAGAATACGCTTTATTACTGAACACACTTTTAATAATTTCTTGTAACAGATGCAAAGTCACAAACCACAACGTATGAACTGTAGTGAATTTATATGAAACCTTCTCTAAGACACTTTCATATTATAGAAGAGTTTCTGGGACATAGTAGTGTTTCAAAGCTATTTAATAAAATAAAGATATTGGTTCATCGAATGAACTTTTCATGTTTGCTTCTTTAATTGGTCACGTGGATAACTAACTATCCAAATGATGATAATGTTGGTAGACTGTTGTGCCTACAGTAAAAAGTGGTTTCGCGTGTAGAACGTGAGAAGTGTTTAACAGAGTTGCCTACCTCTTAGCTCGGTTTCAGACTGGGATCTGCGTGGCCATTACGCTAATTGTCAGGTAAATGATCATCATGTAATAATGTAATAATGTGATATCAGTACCTTAATACTTGATAGGCGGAGTAGGAGAGGTGGTCGTACACGACCCCTAATCGCCAGATCTTATACTAAAATCCTGGATTAAATCCGAAAGATTTTCGCAGTGCGAATTAAATGAGGACATACGACTTTATTGGTGTGATTCTTCCGTCGGTCGGGGGCATAAACGCAGTGTAGGAATCATGTAATATGTTCAATTATATGAGTCGGAACAAGTGCAAAGGAGATTTGTTAGACGTGTATGCCGAAATTACTGTGATACAAATATAGTTACTGTTATGGGTAAAGAACTGGTGCAAGTCACTGAAATTCAGGAAACTGGCAATGAGAATGGTTAGTCTGTATAGGGTATCTCTTTACGGGCTGGGATCAGTATTCGCAAAAAAAAAAACAAAAAAGAGAATATCTTGTGCAGTGTATGAAGTGACCGTGATGATAAATTAGCGTTTGATTTCAGGCAAAGGGGAGTCATTTCTGGGAAATGGACTTAGGGTGTGTAGTAAGTCATCCAGGCGGCTGTTAAACGACTTGTCTCAAATTGCGCTAGCTTTTAGAGAAAAAAGAGGAGATTTGTTGGAGAGCAATACTGCAATCCTGAGCTAAGCTGGAGCGCGGTTGAATAGTGTTAATAAGTATGTAGTAATTACGAGTCTGTCCGTGATAAAGTATCGCCATTTTTAGTAAACTTTTTAATCCCTGTGTTAAGGTGTATTGTGTTATTTTCTGTCAGAGGTAAATTTTTCTATCTGAAGATAGGTCACTCCACCTTTAGTCTTAATTATTATGGAAAGCCCCATTAAAAACAAACAAAAGAATAGGAAAGTGCCCTATGATGTAGATTGGAAGGACCTTGTGCTGTTGTTTATTTAGTACGAGGTCTCTAGTTGGATTTGCCGTTACTGCTCCTGTTTGCTGGTTGTGGCATGAGGTGCAGGTGTCTTTAGCCGGAATCTGCTCGACATCTACAGGTGTCTGCGTGTATCGCGTTTCGGCTAAAAGCTGTCTATCGTGTTGTACAGCCTGGCACGCGATCTGTCCGCTACAAGACTACTTTGTGTTCCGGGCAAGCTTACATACTTTAAGTTTTGCTGTGGTAAGCTATCAGGTACTTATTATTATACGAACAATACTACGTTTCGATTGCTACTTTCACTAAGTACTCGATGACTGAATATCGATATTGATGCAAATTAACCTAGAGTCAAATTTCCAAATGAAAATCCTGCAATTCTTTGCGAAGATTAGTCCTTACATTATGGTTCTGGAATTCACTCTGTTTTTCTACACTTCAGAGTTTTCAATTAATATGCCAGTAAAATTAGCGCACTCCTCTCTTGTGAACTGAATGTTTGCATTGCAGTTTATTATGAGGTTTCAAAAGTTAATTCCTAGGTATCATTCAACATAGCTGTAAAGCTGCATACACTTCAACGTGAACTATATGGGAATATCATTTTTACGCTTTGCGAAGAAGACTGAATTAAAATTTTTGATTTTGACCAATCTGGTAGTTATTTCTTTGTTTATTCGTGTGTTGCATTTTTATTTCACATATTGTACTTGGTTAGGCGTTATGTCTTTACCCTGTTATTTTACGGTAGCTGATCAGAAATAATTTGGAAGTTTGGTATACTGTTAACCTTCTGGGAAATTTTCCTGAAAGTGACGCATGAAAACTGTTTTCCGCAAGGAAAGAGACGCTGTTATTAGTGCATTTTACCTGTCAATCTTTCAGATAGCTTATGGTAAAGGTGGTGTCACTCTAGCGCAGAACTGCCCAACAGCAGCGGTCTAGAATATGCTAGCTCAAAAACCTCTGCAAAGCATCTCATTGATACTTTTTACTTCTTGATTTTAATTAAACTGTTTCACTTATATCTTTGTTATATTGAAATATCTACTGTAATTATAGGCAACTATTATGTGGCCCGCAGGCTAACCTAGACTCGAAATTGTGTCCCATCTCCAAAATTGACTTGGGCAGCCTTGGTTTAACCTGACATAGGCACTTTTGTGCGGTTATTTGGTCTGCTGGGGGCGTGCGTAGTCCTGTAGTTCCTATTTGATGCGAAGCACAGTTTGTAAATTGTCCCTTATTTATTTATTGTTCAACATAACGCTTAGATACCTTTAAAAAAAAATTATATCATGCCAAAATGAGTTCTTAAAGGATTTTTGTTGATGGCTAACCTATTTGCATTTGTTTCTTCCGTTGTTTTATGTTTGATTGGATACTTAATACGCAGTTAAACAATTAATCTTTTTTTTGTAACATTTCCTTCAACTCTGTATAGAGAGACGGGGTTTTATTATTTTTCGGTATCCACGTATTTATTTTGTTTGGATTTTTTTGTTCTTTTAAATTCAGCAACATTTCACTGTAAATTGACGCTGTCAAAAAATTTTTAGGTATGTCGTGCACCATCAATGAAATGGATGCCTTCACGTCTCAAAATCCAAACGAGGATAACAATAATTAGTTTCGTTCCAGTAGTTCTTTTAATTGTAATGTGTAGTATTTGTTTGTACAGTTTTGCTAATACGTATTTGCATTTTGTCTCAATAAGTCGCGTTATTAGTTAGATTTACGGCTCAGAACGATCTGGTAAGTATGTTCATTGTTTACGATTTGGCATCAAAAGATACCTTAACCTTGAGGAAAGTTTTTTTAGTAAAGAGTATGTCGAAATCCGAAAAACGTAAAAGCATAACTCATATACATATATTGAATTTAAATATTCCCTAATATAGTTTCTCTCTTTATGTAGTGCAGTAAATTAAATTTCTGTCTATCTTAGTGTTCGGGATACCAGGAACACATTTTTACTACTTGCAGCATTATAATTATTACTTCCCCCAATCTTGCTGTTAAGACACGCAAAAGCTTTGTACCTGACTTAACGTTAAAAGATTCCGCCAGCCATATTTTTAAAAACTTCTTTTATAGGATGAGTGTAACGGATTATGCGGATGTAACAGTGTTAGTCTCTTTTTGCAACCTACTACGTCGAGGTAGGGCCAACCTTTTTCCTTGGGCCGCCAGTTTCTCCGAACTTTGACGGCGGGAGAGCAACGAACGGCAGGCGTGGTAGTCGAATACCAATGTCCGCCAGTATTGTCTGCTAATGGGCTAATTGCAATGGTAGCCATCTGGCAGACACACTCTAAAACACAGCTCCTAACCCTCGAGGCACTGCCAGAGCTATGCTGCTGCATTCTGAACAAATCTGCTTCACGTATTCCATCGAGACTGCTACTACCCTACGACCAAATCCATGTTCACCTCGTGTCTTGACGTAATGAAATAAACGATAGCTCTAGATTCTTACAAACAATTCGTAATAAGTTTTAATGTGGTAACCTTTTTGCCTGTGACCATCGCACTGAGCTTGAGGGCAAATATGGTTGATTCCTTCCTAGCTTCATTTAATGATATAAAATGTTCACATAGCAAGATTTCTCTTTAAGGGGAGGAGAAATATAATAAACATACAAAAAATAGTGACGGTATGGACTGGATAAGTTCCGACTTTAGTATCTACGACTTTAGTATCTACTGCCTCTCCCAAAATGTTGATAAATACTTTACTCATTTAATGTTATAAAGGTCTATTTAAACTCTGTGCAGATTTTTTATTATGTATCATTTTTACTTTTTAGTAGTAAAATACTTTAGGTGGTTATGCGTTTGTGTTATGTATAGACTGAATATGGCATCAGTTCATAAGAAGCCAAACGACGTAACAAGTATTACCAAAAAGTTGTTTAATCACATCATCTTCGTCACATTATCGCTTGGTGTGTTGGCAGCAAACATCAGTAAAATCGTTAATAATTAGACGTTGGTAACATTATCATATTTAGAATCATTAATTTCAATATACCGAAGGGAATTGAAACGTGTGGAATTGAGTGTACACCCTGTATTCAATGAAGCAAATGATATTTTTATTTCTGATAGCCTACTTTATTCAGATATCTATATCAGCGTTTCTCAACCAATGGTCCGCGAAGATGGTTCAGGTGGTCCGTAGAAAGAATAATAAAAATTTAGATACCTTATTCGCTTTATATAAGGCTATAAAAGAGTGTAAACTGTAAGCCCAACTTTTTAAAATCCATGAATATTTCAATTACCTGGCAAAAATCTGGCACTTCAAGGATGAGGATAGGACAATATTGTACCGACAATGGTATATTCATTTCCAGTTGACATAAAAAACAGGGCTGTTTGTCTAAATATTAAGTAAAAATGACTATTTTCTGAGGGTATTGAAGCCGGTGTAAGGTACCGCTGTATGTTGTATGGTTGGTAACATAAGAGTGGTAAAGTAAACAAAAATAAAAAGTGTAAGATGCAGTGTGTTTTATTTAGTTTGGACACTTAAGTTGGTTGTATAATGTAGCATCCAGCCTATAGCAACATTACTATTCATTTGGTTGAGAGTTTATCAATATGTAATTTACTTTTATAACTTCACTTCCAGATTCATAACTATGTTTAAGTAAAAATTCAAAAGATGATTTTAAATTTATTATGTTGTAATTTTACAACAAAATATGTCCTAGATATTAATAAATACATACGTAAAAAAATTAGGCTAGTATAAGTTACGGTCAGCAGCATTATTTTTGACAATTTACTGGTTCTCCGGTTGAAAAAGGCTAAGAATCGCTTATCTGCGTTATTTCCCTAGAATCTTCCTTATTTCAGTGCGTTAAAGTGTTAGATGACTAGTCAAAATTGCGTATGAACATTTAAGCTCATCTGAATGGGTTTAGCAGAAGGTTTTTTTTTTTATTTAGATTTTCATAAAACTTACGGTACTCGTATTTATGTATAAATATATATATGAAATCATGTGTCTTTGTTCGTAACAAAGTCTACGCCGAAACGTCAGATGGTTGTAACATCCTGCTAATAGATAAATATTGATGACATTCTCTATCACTCTAGGGTGAGAAAAGCGCTTAAAACCATGTTGAATCTGAACTGAAAAATACAAAAAATTAGTAAACTCGGAATAAAAGTTCCTTCCATCACCTAAAGTGGCGTGTCGCAGTAAACAATTAAGAGAAACTTATTTATTGGTAATTTTACAGACTCCAACACTTTAAAATTCTAATTCCATTTAAATACTTCCACGAATAACAAATTTTCCGAAGTATTCAAACCATATTAAATAACGTATTTCTCCAAATTAATTTTTTGTCATGGAGAATCACATGCCTTTTCGTAAAGTATCGTCTTTCAGCAAAGTAAACGGTGACCAATATCCTTTGTCATCGTGACCCAGTGAACTGTTTTATAATTTCCTCATAAATGTGGAAACAGTATACTCGTCTCCAATTTCGAATTACTTGCCAGGAACTCGCTGAAAATAAGGTTCATCGGAGAAGGAATACTACAAATAGAAACTACAAAAGTATTCAGTATAATCTATATACATTAAGATGAATGTATATATATTTGTTTGTTGGTTGGTTGGTTTGTTTGTTCTTCATACAAATCTACAGTTTTCATCCGATCTCTATGAAACTTTGCACACTTATCCTTAGAAACAAAGAGAAAAATACTGGCTACATTTGGTTGAAAAGTTGTCTGTATAAATAATACATATTGTCTTATAATTTCGAAAAGTTACTCAGTGGCGATAGACCGACGCGTTGGATATGGAGGTACCTGTACCGTTTTTCCGTGTAGCGGTTATGCAGCTCAGTGATTAAAGTTCTTGCTTACTAATGTTTGGGTAGTGGTCTCCGGTTCAAATCTCCGTGGACGCTAAGATTTTTAAAAATTGTTTTTGATCGTAAGAGTCACGCCTGGGCCGTCGGTTATTCGGATTGTATGTTAAACTGTAGATATCACAAAGTTAGGGTTGCAATGCGGAGCAAATCGTAGGTAGTCTTGCAATGCTGTAGGTGTACACTTTTTACGTTATATTAATCCCTCAGGGGTGATTCGCAGTCAGTGTGTGTGTGATCTGCAGTAATAATACTATAAAGTCTGTCTTTTGTTACGTTTTGACAACTAAATGCCTATACCGATATTGACGGAACTTAACAAGAAAATCTGTAGGGAGGGCACAGGACATTTTTTTTCGGTACGATTAAAAGTTGTAGTCACAAAATTTTGAGAACTTATCGAATGGTGACAGAGAGATGTATGTGTGTGTTAGTCTGTAATGTTACGTCGCTTGCTCAAGCTATGCTTCTTGCGCATTATGTTAGTGTATAATTTGTTAGTAAATTTAGTTTAGAGAAAAAACGTATTATTTAGTATAGATGTCGATTTTCTCTGTCCTATTACTTTGTGTCTGCTTAAATGTTTCTGACACCAGTTTATTTTGCCTTCTTTTTTGACATGCATTGCGGGCGTAAACTGGCCTAAGTTGTTGCTCTAGCAGAGCACGAGCAGCTAAAGTTATTAGAACCCAAGAATCGGAAGCTTTTGCTGAAGAAAGAAGAAAAGACCGAGCTGAAATAAAGCTGCCCTTAGTTAACATCCCCCCCCCCCACACACATTCGTTTGTTTTTCTGTTTTTAAATATGTTGGAAATTTATTCTCTTCAAGAGACAGGTTCGATGGTAGAATGATATAGTGATGGCTTTCTGGTCATATGCCGACTCGGTGTTGTATGGGACCAACAACTTTTTATAATCAATTCTGGCAAAGAAATTCTTAAATCCACGCGTACGAAGTCGCGGGTATCAGCTAGTAGTTAATACGCAGCAACATTGTCTCCTTAAGAAATAGCAAATATCATTTTTTTTTCTCCCAACAATCATTACAAATACTAGAAACTTTAGTGACTGCAGACTATATGGACTATAGTTAGTTGTCGTGAATTTCGTAACCCTTGTATCAATATTTATCTGCTTCATGAAGTTAAATGTAGCTTAAGTCTACCCCTTTAATGGTCCTCCTCGACTTTTTAGATTTTTCTGTAGGTCGTACTATTTCCGGCAATTAAAACCATTCTATTCAGAAAATTTCTTATTTCGGCTCCAGAGATATTTCCTTGATTAATAGTTTGGGTATGTCAATGTTAACATCTTTCATTTGGACTCTCCTGTTCTGCCCTACGCTGTATACTTTTCGGATTGTGTTGGTTGTTGTTTGGCCTTACTGACATATCTTGCCGAGATAAGATCTAGGACATACGGAAAAAATTACCCGATGTTTCCGTGTTTACTAGCTGTCCACAGAGCGCCCCAGGCTCGGACAACTCTTTGACTGTAAAAAGCAGAGCTGCTAATGAGCAGGGAGCACTCGGCTGAGCTGATTGAATTAATAGCGACCGGATGGAAGAGCAGCTGCCGGCAGTTCTAATTCAGCGGTCGCGTGCCACGACCACCGCCCATTTGCACGACATGTGCCCCGGCCAGGTTCTTCATAGTTGTTACACCAGGAGCTATTGACAAAATACTCAGATGTACTCGCCTGCGAATGTAGTAGATCATATTAAAGTCTTAGTTTTCGGTCATTTAGATGATTGCTGGATTTCTTAGCGTTCCAACTTCAAGAGGAAACCGAAATGTGTCAGATTTCGCAGGCTATTTGTGTGTGTGTGTGTGTGTGTGTGTTTTTTTTCATTCCCCATATATTTTAAGAATGCTCATAACGGAATGAAATCTAGACCGTAAATTTTCAAGACTGATGAATGTATTAGACTGTTGCTTCAATGTACTCAACTGGCTTACATCAGTGATTCCCAATTAGTGGCACGCGTACCACAAGGATACGTGAGGTGGCTCCAAGGAGTACGCGCGGTAACCTCTTGGCTAGGGTAATCACCAACATAACTGAAAAAAATCAGTTATGCAAATATTACTGTTAGAAAAATATATTTTAAGACAAATTACGTGTGTTTGAATTATATTACTACAATGTTGTGGCTGTGGATGAAAGCGAGGTTGAACTCTTTCTTGTAGTGGTACTCGGGGAAAACTAATTGGGACAACTGGCTCAGATGGTTCGTATGAACGGATATGAAAAGTCCATGTTCCAAACTATCTTCGAAGGGACGTTGAGTTGCTAAGTATGCTTTTTAGGAGGTTCTTACCACCCATTCACAGTAAGTCGTGGGCGTTAGTGTACCTCAGATTCAGATTAATACTTTGCTAAGAATCTAATGCAGTAATCGTCCGTACATGCTTAGGATATAATTCTCTTCAGCCCCAATCAGTTTTTCATGTTAGAACAAGAAAAAGAAAGCAAAAAAAAGTAGAAAAAAAACACATGATTTATAGACATTATGTGATTCTTTTTTTTTCTTTCCAGATTTAAACAAATTGCATCGGCTTAAGATAATTGTTACTAAATCTACTGTTTATATGCTGCGTCACTGATCCGAAAATTGTTAAAGTGCCAAAAGGGTTATAGAAAATGCTAATATCGGTTCTGGCAACTTTTTCAACTGTGTTGCACATTCTGGTTGGACTCCCGTTGTGGCTATTCAGATTTCGGTTTTTCCATTTCCAAGAATTGTTATTCATAGTGGTATTTCCTCATTATCAAATTATTTCCTACATAGTGTGTAACATAGCAGAGAGCAGTGTTTCCATTTTCTCTCTCTTTATTTAATCCTTAGGACATAACGCCTCTGTGATATCGAGGTCTTTAGAGGCGGGAAAAGAGTGGAGACAAGGAACGTGAATAAATTTGGCCATCGCATTCTGAAGGAACCTTCCCGGCATTCGCCTGGAGTGATTTAGAGAAGCCGTGAAAAACCAAAGAGGATTTGATTCCGTGTCTTCCCAATGTTAAACCTGAGCGTCACCGTTCACTCGTAGTGCTCTCTACAATGTTTCCGACTTTTCACTATCAAATCATAATGAAGTCTGCTCGTTAAAATATTCTTTGATACGTAAATTTATTAAATATCTCTTTATTTCAACAGTCAGATCAAAAAAAAAAAAAAAAAAGATTCAAGTAGTACGCTTATTTTTATTTTGTCAGCTCACATGCATCCAACGTTTTGAAAAAAAGAATTAAAACTGGTAATGTGTTATAGGGAAATGCAACTTTCTAAACCATTGAAAAATAGAAGTTTACCTTCGTCCAGAAAAGTCTGATTGTTAAATGGTTAGGTGTTTGACAAGCGGTCGAAAGATCCCGCGTTTGAATACCGGTCACATTTGGACCCTAAACTTCACTCATCTCTTATAAAGAGGCCTGATAACATTCCTTCTGGATGAAAACAATCTTGACGTTACGGCCCAAGACAGATTTTTTTCTTATTGTTTAACGTTACCAAATTGTGAATTTTTTCTATAATTTGAAATTTGAGGAGTAACATTGATCTCATCGCTGTCGCATCGTTTATTATTGCAGTATATTGAAAGGAAAAGTTTTTGTTTTATAAAAAATCCTTAATAGTTTCATATGACGGGGAAATTTTGTTAGCTGGCTGCCAGCGTTTTATTTATATGTCAAGCCCGATGTCTCCTTTGCGACAATACGAAGGTAATTTCGTGCGCGACCGTGGGGGCGGTATCGGCCAGAATATCGATGAGCCTCGTGGCATCGTGTTGTGTCGGGCTGGGCGACAGTTTATTATTCACTCCGTCGCTCGTCAGTCAGTTCTCACGGCTGTTTACCCTGGCCGGTCACGCTGGATTCTTCACGCAGCGGGTCGCCAGCCGAGTCATGGTGTGCCCCATCTCTGACAGAAACGCAACTACAGCTTGGTAATAACATCATATGTATCGTATGTACTACACAGTGATTCGGACATAGATCGGAGAGTTTAGTGTTAGTTTCTTTTTTAAGGAAATGTAAAATTACAGTTAAACTTTATCAAAAAGTTCAGTATTCTGTTTGAATTGGAACGAAGTTTACGAATGGTTATCCTTAAATCTTTCTTAACTATAAGGACTTGGTTTCATATTTCTAAAAATTTAAAAATAACAAGAACAATTCTGTAAGATTAGATTAACTGGACGATTCTCGGCTTGAGTGAAGAACGTCACAAAGGTGAATACAGTTTTCTTTTAAAATTTGGAAATTTGTTTTACATCAGCGGTGAGTCTGAAGGAAAACTGCATGAAGTTGGTTCCTAATAAACAAAAATACCAAAGAAAAGGTGTCTTAACAGAAATAACATCCACTAGACCAGCTCGTCTGGTTCTAAATGTATCGAGTCCTTTCATGATAGATAAAAAAAAACTGTAAAAAAAGAAAAGAGCGTCACATTAAACTAGCCATTACTGACTTTAATGGCAATACTGACACCTTTAAACTTGGTGACCCGGTGTTCGGCAACTATGATGCCGTTAAGAGAAATTGCAAGAAGAGCGAACGATACGTTTACTCAGTGTTCTAAAATGCCTAGCCTAAACACATTCCTTAAGAAGATTCCTTCCCGAAAGTAGACGCCTGAGAGACCCAGAATTGAATTGACTTTGTTCTTTAGAATACACCTCGCATCGTTAAAGGTTTAGTACAAGCTCAATACTGGCAACGAATACCGATTAATAAGAGGAAGGATTAACATAAATTTAGGAGCAGAAAGAAATAAGCTCATAAAAAGCGTGACACAATTATTAATCTGGAAATTTATCTCTGTTTCCTAAATTTTTAACAAATGATCTAGAGAAATCTACATGAAACCAAGGAAGAGATTTGCAGCACAAGAAGAACAAAACAATCTGTAAGAAGTCAAAAAACCTTTTAAAGAGGAGGGAAATGATGATTCGAATAGACTGTGACATGATAGAGTATTCTGATAACTGAGAAAAGAAATCAAAGTTGACATGTAGAATTACACTGATATCTTAAGAGAGAGCTTAGAGAAGAAAGCAGATAATAGCATGTGGTGGAAACAACCACAGATTTACTGACAGAGAGTAGCTTCCAGACTTCATCAGAATCTTTTACAGTAACCTATACGGCTGTATAAGGGATGTTTCGATGTTTTATGTTCCATTCCAGTACAGCCTAAACCATCTTCTCAGTCATCTTCTATGTTGTTCTTTCCACTCTCTGTTTCCAAATCTCAAGGTATTAAACTCATTAGCTGCCTTTTTATCGGGGATCCTGCAGAGCCCTCATAGTTTAACGTACAGGTCCCGGGCAATCGTAGTCTCGACTGTACCTCACTCGTGCTTCACATCGTTGCCTGTCTCCCACTATTCGGATGAGGGGTTGGAGTTTGGGAGTTATGAAGGAAGTAAGCAAGATAAAAAGAAAATAGCAGATGGGTCGATGGGGATTACTACATGTGTTTTAAAGGTTAGGCCATACAAAATTGTGTCTCGTCGTGTAATGTTATTTAGATTTAGTATGGAGGCCTGCTGCTTACTAGATGATGGAAAAATGCGATTGTAGTACCGATCCGCAAATGAGGTATGACAAGTAGGGTTGAAAATCATAGGCTGATCAGTTTGACATCAGTGTTAGATACTTTGAGGGGGAAATATATTGATATAAAACGACGACATGATCACAAGCTGCCACTTGAATTCAGACCTAAGGAATTTAAAAAAAAAAAAAAATCTTTTGCTTGTCCGGAAATCAGAGATTGGAATAAATTACCAAGGGAAGTGCTAAGCAACTTACCTAAAGTAAATGAAGAATATGAAATTCGTATAGTACAAAAATAGGTCAAAAGTGAAATTGTTCTCAAATGATTAAAGATTTTTTAATGTCATACTATGGGTAAGAAGGTGTGCAGGGAAATTGCCACTT
The DNA here is from genome assembly GCA_031002005.1 of Vandiemenella viatica. Classification (NCBI taxonomy): domain Eukaryota; kingdom Metazoa; phylum Arthropoda; class Insecta; order Orthoptera; family Morabidae; genus Vandiemenella; species Vandiemenella viatica. The sequence goes on from JARYHS010013631.1 coordinate 23,234,054, forward strand.
GTTCATTTACTGGATCGCACTTAAATGAAAATAAATAAAATTACTGGATCGTTTTAGTGACACCTAGTGGTGCTAATATTGAGCCAACATCGTTTATGGTGCGGCCGCTACTTCATGCTTTAAGTGGCTCTAATTTACGACTGTTGCCTGACAGCCGTTGTGAATGGGCGCGCAAAAACGAACATAAAAGCGTCAGGAGCCACTTGCTTGCATTAGCTCCGTCGTAAAGATAAGCAACAGTCACCTGCGAACCTAACTCTGTTGCCGTGTATCAAACTAGCCCATCAAGGGCCTTAAGCTTTTACTGACGGGTGCACTGAAAATGTAAAAAAATACCTGCACAAACGTGTATTTAAAATATTTTTTTTTTAAAATATTGGTTTCTTATTTGATACTGGGAGATATTGATGATTTTTGCAGATTGGTACACACAGAAATCTTTCCCTCCTTTCGTAAAAGATCGGCTTTAATCTTACCTTATAAATATATAAAAATAGACGTGTGTTTCACTATATTTCACATTTCAGCTACCACTACCTATCACAGATCACTGGTGTTTATGTGTGGAAGTAGCATGGAGTTTCCTGTCGTGCACAACGTTGGCCAAATGCCGATAGCTGTGGTGACGTGGGAGATATGATGGTTAAAAGTGGTCGATGCAGGGCATTTTCATATTTCGACCAAAGACTTGTGTATCCTTATACTTCTCTTTCCTGCCACAACTACATTTGATAGACCACTGATGTTTGTGTGTGGTAATAGCATCGAATCTCCCATCGTGTACTATGGTGGTTAGATGTCGGTAGCTGCCAATCCAAATTCTTTACAAACACGAACCAAGTCGTGGGTACCAGCTAGTTTAAGATTACTGAAAGACACTTGAAGCGGTAGATGCAACTGTTTTGCGCGTAGCACTTGTCTCTCAACAACTGGGACGTGTTTACTCAGCTGGCTAACTCACTTATCGCTATCGAAACTTTTGGGAGTACTCAAGAAAACCAACTCTACAACGCTGAGAAGTGGATATCTCGTTAACTGTATGAATATTTTTTCTAATGTGTTTACTTTATTTACTTTTTCTAAGTAATAAAACAAAAAGATGGTAGTTGAAATGACTTTCAGCGAGCTACTCATTTCTTTAAGACTTCTTACTACGTTGATGTCTTTTTGTTGCTCTTTTTCTTTTATTTGTGTTGACTGTTTGATTGTTACAAGAGTTGCCTTTTATCTGTTCGGGAATGTTATTCGTGTTAGATTGAGAACTATGCACATTAATGTTTCTTCCACCGGATTGTACACAGCAAGTATTTAAGAATGCTTGTCACGAGTCATGCAACTCTTCCTGTGTTCCAGTTGTCGGTCCGTTTCCACTGGAATGTAGACGCCAGCCCGGTATGGAAACATCTGCTCTGATACAAGCCGCTCTTTACATCCTCGAAGAGTAAGCGTACGGAACAGGTCTGACATTGGCAAGTGTCAACAGCAGACAGGGAGACACTGAACTGTAAGAGGAGTTTATTCTGTGATTCTTAACTTTCTATTATCCACGTATCAAAGTTTTTGTCCTTGTTTAGCTGACCTTAAGGATATTTCATATCACACGTTGGTTGTACTGCCACTCAGAGAGTAAGAGTTCTATCCATGTTTCAAGAATGTCTACCCCCAAGTTACTGTATAAATGATAACAGAGTGAAAAAATAAATTCCAATGCTTGGTCATTTACATTAGTTTCAGTATTCTTCATAAGCCCACGGGGTCCGTATGATTGCACTTTGGTTTTATGGATGAGGATAATATAACTGAGGAACAGGAGTGCTTAATGTATTGATCCAGAATCTGACGAAGCTTTATGACAATTTAATAGCTGAGATATTGGTACTGAATTGCGTTTTTACTGTGCTGTCTAGAACAAACAGCGGTGGATTGTTTTGAGATTCAAATACCGTATTAATCACGTTTTGAGTTGATATGTGACAATTTTTGCTAAAAGATGCAAGTTATCGAGCGTGGAAGTTGAGCGGTAACGCTCTGGATTCGCATTCGGGAGATCGCGCGTTCTAATCCTCGTCTGAGCATCCAGTTTTGGTTTTCCATGGTTTCCTTAAATATTCCAAGCGAATGCTGAGATGCTTCTTTCAATAGGCCATGGCCGAATTCCATTCGTTGCCTTCAGTCCTTTTCCGCCTGTAATGACCTCAGCGTCGACGCAAGTTGGCTTGTTATGGTTCAAGAAATCACTTTTAAGAAAAATTGACAAAATACAGCAGAAGTGTCCCAAGAACGATCAATGAAATACAGTACCTTGTACGGTTTAAGTCCCACCCGCAAAAGAACTTCTCTATAAAATGAAACGATTCAAGTTCCCTACAGTGACTAAATTTGTAATAACTTACGACTATGAAAATACTTTTGGTAGTCGTAGCAACGTTTCATCTATGCTTTCTGGGAAGTGTACAACATTCCAAATACAAGTTTCACCCAGTAATAAAGCCGGAACAAAGAATGTGCATGTTCATTAAAAAAAAAACTGAGTTTGTGTGCCAAATCTATACGGATTTTCGTTATTCGCACAAAATCTAGAGGAGCCTGGAAAAATTCTTTCTAAAAAATATGTACGACCTCTCCGTACTTCTGGTATCATTATTAAATAATTTTTTTTTCCATCGATGGTGATACTGCAACTCAAAAATGTATATGATATTACTTTGAATTTAAAACTCTGGTAAAAGTTCCTTTTTCTATTACAAGATATGTACAAATTCGTAATATGGCATTCTGGCTGGGAGATGCCGAAGGATTGTACTGCTGCCAACTGACAGAGTTTCCAATTACCATTCATTTCGGCAATCCTACCGGTTAGAATAGGAGTATAGGACCTATAATTTTGCTTGGAATCCGTGTGGCGAAATGTCCTAGCATACTTGAAACGCTCAAGGACCATTGGTAAATTCAGCTTAAAGGCTCTTAAACAATCCGTCAGAAACTGGGATTCGAACAGGCGACCCTTCGATCCCCAGTTAGACTCCTCACCGAATGAGCCTACAGACGACATTATCAGATAGCAACCATTTATGCACTGACCAGTCTATTTTTGTGATTTACTAATCAAGATACAAAGAATACTTAAGAGCACTGAAATACATTAACCACTCCACATTTGCAGAATACCTTCTAGAGCACAATCACCAACCGACAGATATTCACACAGACATGCAAATACTCACCATAAACAATAGCAAACCATAGGCATTAACATTTCAAGAAAATTATTACATCCAAAAAGCACTAGTTGAAGGAAAACAGATCATAAATGATTATAGAAACTTGACTTATCAAACACTACATGCCATATTAAAAAAATAAATATTCACAAAAAGACAACCATTTCAAATCCCCACCTACTATCAAAGATAACACAAAGTAGTCTGTAAAAACCAAAGAAGTCTAATCGCAATTAAACCTGAACATAAACAAACACACACTCTATGGACTTGTAAAAAACATGGCGTGGTGTTTACTCTCTCATCTTTTGAAAACGACATTCACGGTAAATAATAGTGACAATATGAAATTTGGTCGGTGCAGTGTAGTGCTTTATACCTTGAGAAGATTCTACAAAACCTACACAGAGAAGCTAATCCTGATCATGAGAAAAAAGAAAAAAAAAACATGTAAGTAAATTTAATTACACCTGAACTTTATATTGTTTTTAAACCAAATTTAACTAACTAAATGTATAAATACCAAACAAATGTCGCTGATGATGTTCTAGAGATAGAGCGAAACGCGTATGTCACAAAAATAAATCAAAATTCAATTGCAGTGGCGTGTTATTCACCTTTATATATATAAAAAAATATTGAATATAAATTTATATTATTTATACACATAATTTCCATTTACAGTAGATTCGATAAACTTAATTTTCTACATTTCTTTCATTGTTTGCATCATCATCATCATTAATTTCTACAATACATAGGTTATTTGTACTATCAATCATTTCGTTATATTTTAAAAAGGAGACTATGGGCTTATGATAACTGAAGTAAGACGTATTTTCATCCGGAAAATTTCGACTGTATACGCTAATAAATCCTAAATTTTAAATACATCAATTTGCATGTTTAGATTTGAATTGAAAAATTTAAGGCTTTTTTTGCAAATTTTTCAATCCAAAATTTCTATAATGTAAACTAATAAACAGTAATTTTGCATTGTAACCATTTTATCAAAATTCAATACATAAAAATTCTATAAAATTTATAATTTTTGTTTTAATTTAAAATCCTCGACAAAAATACTATCGAACAACTAGAATCCGTTTAACCACACTATTAAGATATCTCCTAAGCCACTATGAAGTACTCATTGCATGATGTATTGCGTGGCAGTCACTAGGGACTGCCGACAGGAGTGAAAACTTAAATCTATGAATATCATTCATACTTAAGGCTACAGATATACTAAATAATGATAGTTCTGTGTGGTCGTATCGACCTGGTAACAGGTTTCTATTGGCTGCGCATAGCGTCCCTGTCTTAGCCGCCTTAACCTAAACCGTTAGTGCTACCAGGTACAGGGGACCTAAAGCTTAACGTGGAATCCAAACCATGGAAGCTTTCTTGCGTATTTCACATTACACAGCAACCAGTGCCAGATCTGAACGTCGGGTTAATGGTCCATGAAAATCCCCGGCGAGACAGGGATGTGAACCGGTGACCTTTCGTTCCACAGTCAGAGTCCTTAACCACTGCGACACCGACCTCGACAGATATACTATTAACATTAGCATGTCGGAGACGAGAACTCGTAGATATACCTCCATTAAAAAGTCGGCCAACTCGCCTATTGAAGTTTTCACTTCAAAAACTTTTAACATAATAAAATCAAAGTACGTGGACATAAGTCGTATTTTCGCATCGTGTATTGATACTGGTGTTTACCTTGCGGCGTGAATGACTCTCTTGTCAATCTTCCTTATCGTCATAGACGGGGTTCGAATCCGCTGTTCGAAGTAATTAATTCGAGTTGGGTGCAGCGGGCGCTCTCCCGCAGTGACACGTGACTCGCCATTGGTCGCTGGGCGGGGCTTGCAGACTAGATTGGACAGACGCTCTGCGGGGGCTGCGGATTAAATAAGCCTTCATCAAACAATTACTGACCAGACCAGAAACCAAGAGTGTGCAACCCACTGTGGTGGGTGAGTGATAACGCTCTGACCTCGCGTTCGGGAGGACATGGGTTCAAATCCCCGTCCGGCCTCCAGATATAAGTTTTCTATGGTTTCCCCAAATCGCCTTCAAAAGAAAATGCCATGGCCGAATTCCTTCCCGCATCTAATCTCGACTAGGCGTAAAGATAGAGCAAAAAAAAAAACCTACTTGTATTATTTACACTCTTTATAAAAATAGTTGTCAATGGGGAATAAATGTGTCTGATATTCTCTACGTTCTAGTGTTGTATATCTCAGAATCTTGCACAGTTAATAAACCTCTTGAAGCAGCAGAGACGAAGTCCTTAAGATTTGTAGCAAGATACGCTTTCCTGAATGAAAGCAAAATGAAAATATTCGCAAAGATCGTATATATTAGTGAACTGACAAAACCAAGGAACACCCAATCAATTGGTAGCAATCTGTTTGCAGAATGGGCACAACAGATTCCTCTGAATTTTTTAGATCATGGGCCACAGGGAAAGCGAGATGCAAAAAAAAAAAGGCTTATATTTGTGAATTGTAGACGCAAATAGCAACAATAGCCTAATCTTTGCTGACGGATGGTGATGATGATAGTGCTGGTATTAAGCGATCTTTAAAGCTTTGAACATTCTAACTAGTTTATTTTATACTTCTGATTCCGAATATATTAATTTGTGTTTAGTCTCATATGAATTATTATTACTTCAGTGTTTTAATTCAATGTCTCTTTTAATTTCCAATTTCTTCGTTTTTGATTCCGTGCGTTTTTACCTATTGATTATTGAGGCATGATTATAATCGAATTTACAGTAGACTCATAACGCCAATAAAACGATATCTCTGATTCTTTCTTGTTAATTTCTGTTAATATCATTAGGAACGAGATTTTATTAATTATTATAGGTGATTAAACATATGTAAAACAACAGATTGTTTTTGACCGTACATCATAACTTATTCCCTAGAGATAAAACTCTCAGGGAATATTCTTTTGCAGGTTACTTTGTTGGACTCCTTGTTTGCTGCTGACAGCTTTGGTATGGTGTGCGAAACTCGTCTCTTAGCGCTCATATTTTAGCAGAGCATCCTGCTGACTCTTAACGAATATTTACCTACCTTATATTGTTCCGTTAGTACGTTTATGGTAAAATATGGTAACAAAGGAATGTAATTTTAGTTCTGTTGGCAATGCGAAACTGATTTTTTTTCGTGACTGTTTTTGATTAATGATGTGCGGTCGTTCAAAGAATTTAACTGCTGAGAAGGAAAGCTGTGCTTGTGATGGCAGTTTGGATTGAACATTGTTCCAGTCAACAGAAACAGAACACCATGTGTGGATTATATTTCTATCTCACAAGTTCTCTCTGTTAACACTGCACTTTCTTTCTGTTGAATGAGCGGCGATACTTGATTTGTTAAATGAGAACTATAAAAATAGAGATCACCCCAAAAAATTCTAGAGCCTGCAGACAGATTTCTTATACAATAGCAGGCTGACGTTTGAGATTATGTAAATTGAACGCATTTTTGTATAAGCTGGCGTGCTGCTTTGCATGAATGCTTTGGCATTCTTTTCCCTCATTACGATGGACCTTCTCATTATCCTGGGGCCATTTCGCTGGCATGGCCTGTCGACTCGTTATCCCAGCCGAACTAATCACGTGAAAGGACTAAAGGCCACCTGATTAACAGCCATAATTAATTTCCTATCACTGATATTAACGGTGATCCCCAAGATAGACTGAATCACCATGTTTAACATACCGTACAGAAACTCATATATTTAGTGTGACACATACCGAAGTTTTATGTAAATGTAAATGTCATTGTGCTACACCAAAGTAAAGTAAAATAGTATTTTATATTATGATTGTATTGTATGTTTGATTAAAATTGATGCCACGAATGGGTTATGAATTCTATTTTCTCTTTCTTAAAACGCTTTTCAGCTTCAACCGTTCTCACTTGAGGTATTTTGCCGTTACGTTGTACTATCGCTTTTTAATTTCGTATCTTTATTCGCACTGAAGTAACGGATATAGCAGTCAGCTTTAATGTTTCTATTTTCGGTAGGTGTATCAGTAATTTCTTGAACCACCCCTTCACCCATGACTTTGTTTTCGTATCTGCTACAGCACCCCGTTTCATAGCGTGCGTGCGATGAAGTTTTGCCCATAATACTAGGGAAAAAAATTAAGCTTGGCAAGGTTGGTTGGATCCTCCCGAATGTGGTGTATTCGGCCTGGTATTGGAAATAGGATGACCAGTTCTTTTCCCCCTTTCTTAACCGTACCCTGTAATCCTAATCGGTAAAAGGGACCTACAGATTGACACGGAATCCGAACCACGCCAGCTTCTGGCGTACTTCACATTACATAACAACCTGTGCCAGAAGTCAAGGTCGGGTTAATAGCCTATAAAAATCCCCGCCGAGACAGGGATTCGAACCGTTGACCTTTCGATCTCTGGTCAGTCACGGAGCTTCCTGGGTGAGCTGTAACGCTCTGCTCTCGTATTCAGAAGGACGCCGTTTTGAATCCCCACCCAGGCACCAGATTTGGGTTTTTCATGGTTTCCCCAAATCACTAGAGGCAAATGTCGGGATGGTTCCCTCAAACTGCCATTGCCGAATTCGCTCCCGTTCCTTGCCCCCCTACTCCTCTACCGTTTCTAATGACATCGACGTCGACGAAGTGCAAAACCAGAAAAAAAAGCATCCGCTCAGCGCCTTAACGACCTAGCCATCAGGCCACTGCAGAATATTGACGTGTTCATAAGAGATGCAGTACAAGGCTTCCTCAGTGGGAGTCAGTAGCTTTTATGATCAATAACAGTCTCGCTTATATTATTCTACATAATTAAATTGTACTACTGCTGCATCAAGCTGAATAAAAATGCAAAGTTCTTTCGCATTACGACTCTTAATTTCTGGAATACCGAAATACAAGTAATTTATTGTAGGTAAAATTTGTTATTCGTGAGAACAATTGAATGAAAAAATTTGTGGGTGAAAATAAAGAATAAAATATACGAAGCAGATAGTTAAGAAAGTAGGTTTTAAGGGGTGTCTTGAAATGAAGATGCTAGCTCACGATAGGAAGAAAAGAGGAATCGCAACAAACTAGCTGGAAGGGTTTGCTTATAATTTATTATTGTTTTACATATTGGGAAAAATTTAGATTTTAGAGGCAGAAAATATTCCACTTGTCAGTCAAGAATGCTTATAGCCATTATCCATGTAACTAACATGTAAGGACATATTTTCTGAGAAGAAAGTCATTCGTGAGATCCATATTATTCCTTTGTCACATTTAACTGAACAAAATTCAATGCAGTTATCAGTGCCTTGAAGACAACCTCCGGATTGCGTTATGTCTCATTTACTTCTTTCAAGCTACTACTGCTGTTCATTAACCGCTGCCGATCTCTCAGAGTGTAAAAAAATATCATACCGTTAAAAAAAAATCTTGTTTAGTGTTTAATGGCCTCATGATTCGATGTACCCCTTCTGTCGTGGAAACCCAACGTAAAGTGTTGATCCTACCAGGAATAAATAACCTACAATTTAAGATGCTATCTGACACACTTCACGGAAGCAAGCTACAGCATTGTCAGAGGCGAAAGCCTTATCAAGGCCCATCAAAAATTCATGCCGTAGCCGGCATTCGAATTGGCTACCTCATGATCTCCAGGCAATTGTCACCAGATCATACGGTGACGCCGAAAGCGTTTAGTACTTGGATACACCTCGATCTGTAGCATCTTTGGAAGATGATGACTACGGGGATGTTCTTACCCTGGTAACTGACGGTGGCGGACTGTTGTTGCTGACCGCTTGTCTTACCGGCAACACCCACAACTGTTTGGTTTTAAAGGAAGCCGGAATGGCTCGTTGTGACGTGGGTATTGTGTGGCATCGCGTTGCGCTTGTTCAACATGCTTCGGTGGTATCTGCGGTGGTAGAGTAGGAACGAGTTTTAGACAACCGGACGTGAACGGGTGGTGGTCTTCCGGCGCTGGAGGAAGTCCGCTCGTGGGAACGCCGGCCCAACACACTACGTGCCTCATACGGGAAATCGCCTCCAAGTCGTTTTCCGTAGTGAACAGGTGTAGAAATTAATTTAATTGAAACTTTTGGAGACGCAAATACATAAAATAAATTCTTTTTGTAAGAAACTTCGTTTTGTGTTCAGTATGATGAAAATAAATTGTGGCGTATTTTTTTTGAAATCTGTATGCGAGGGGGTACTAGATTTATTTACTTAAAATTTTCATTAGGTTCACGTTAGATATGGATGTTTTTACTAGTTCGTATTACGCGTGTTGGATGATTAACATCACTATAATCATAACATAAAACGTGACACAAAGAACTAGATCACATCTACATATATACTCTGCAATTCACAAAATTGTGGGTGGCAGAAGCCACTGGCTTTGAGGTTATTTTTCCCCTCCCCCTTTTTCTTCTGGTAATTTTGCTCCAAACGTTCTATCGTTCCTCAGTCGAGTTAAAATGAAATTATCACTATTGTCAACAAGGTATAGTGTTTGTTCTGTATAAGGTGGAAGGAACCTGTGTGCCGTTCCATGGGTACTTGGTATTGCGGGTAGCTTGAGTGCCGTCCACTGATACATCGGCCATGCTGTTTTAGCTTTGCAACTTTAGCGGTTAGAATGACAACAGTTATGTACATCACTTCGTCATGTAACAGACTGCTATGGAAGATAAAATGATCAATTTGCAACGAGTTTTACTGTCTAGCTTCTCATATGCCTCTTAGCAATCGGATCATTATAAAAAAATAATAAAGGTCTGTCAGGCTCAGATCGAAGAGAGAGACGGAGCCAAAAATCAACATAACTTGTAACTTCCGGAAAGTAAAAGATCAAGTTAAATTATCAGGCAGTTGTAAATTTTGGACTGTGTGGACAGCATTGCAGTTATGGATACCCAATGAATGAATCGCAATACGGTTGTTAATAAAATAATGTTAAACTTAGTGTGATTTTAATGGCCAATCACGCGAGAAACGGTTCTCTCTAAAACCACGATTGGCTGACGCTCTGGCGAAAATGGGATGGAACGGAGACCCTACCTAAAGTGAAAGTGGTCTATTCGCTGTGGAAAGGAACAGTTTTCTGCTTGTGGTATATAAAGCAGTTCAAAAATTCACTGGCGTGGTGTTTTGCGCCAAGTACGAGAGTCGTACTTGACACTGAGGGGGTACACCAGTGGTGTGTATTCCTGTTTCACAGACTGACTCATCTGAGTAGACGACTACCGACGCCTGGTCAAGAGGGAGTCAGACGAGTTGCCGACCGTAAACTTCATCTCATATCGGCCTCTGACAGAATCATTTACATGGCAACACCACTACGATTAACCACCCTTTATGGGTTTGCAACTACTTCTTTGTGATAGACACTCTGATATGACTAACATCATAATTAAAGAATCTCATGCATTGCAAAATCAATCTAGTTCATGCTTGCAGTATCTTAAAGAAGTTGTCTTTTGAATGATCTGCTAACGATTTATCTATTTTGTGTTGCATATTTGTGTTTTCAATAAACATTAAATTTTGTTTTATGTTGTAAGTGTTGATACTGTTTTGTCATTTTATTAAATTGCATGGCATTTTGATTTAATTACAAATATCATTCTTTCCGCTCATTTCAATTTTAATTGTTCATTAAATTATTAATACTGATAATAATATTTAATAATTATAAAACGAAAATGGTAGGCCTAGTTAGTCACTTAAACTCCGAACGGTACTGCTTCAATTTATTTTTTATTTAATCAACATCATCAAAAGTGGATAAAATAACAAAGTATGGAACATTGGAGGATATATTTTCAATATTCGTAGTCTTATTTCTGTGACCAGAGCAATTGTTTTATCCTTCTCCTTGTTCTTTATTCCACGAGCAAGAACATGATCGTTACATAAGGTTTCATATGTGTGGTCTATGCTTTACTCATCTTTATGTCACAGCAATATTACTGTCGACGAAATTTGTTCGCGAAAAGACTCTTGAGTTACATGGAAGATTCCTTTCCAGAACACTCATTGCGGTCTTACATTTGGTAGTGCTTCCTGCTCTCTAAGCAATATGTCTATAAGTCCAGTCCTGCCTGTTTTAAATTGTGATCTACAATTGAACTTCTGATCGGATGTTTGCTGTGTTTGCCGAAATGAAGTCACGAACAGCGCTGAGCATACGTTCTGTTTTATTTACAGTATGCAGGATGTACCTTTTGTTTTTGTTCAGGTTGTTTCGGGCGGTGCGCGCTGTTGATGTATGCAGGAACCGGTCATCTGTGTGTGGTCCATCTGCCCTCCCTTGTCCACACCTCGCAACTGATTGGAGGCACTATTATGGCACCTCTGTTCCTGATCTATCTATCTCTCTCTCTATCTCTCTCTATCTCTCTCTCTCTCTGTTTCGTCACCTTTCATACTTGTTCCACTCTTTTTGCTTACTAACGCTACTAACATTTGGCAAGATAACAAACATTTGACACAACACAAACCAATGGCTTGAAAAAGAAAGCTTGCCTGCCATACACTTTTAGTGAATCGCAGAGTAATAGTAATAGAACAAGAAATCTCAAGGAAAAAGTTTTGGTCATAACTGGATTGGAACCCTAAGATTTTATCACAAGAGCCTTAACCACTTTTTTTAGTTACCAGATCTAATTACAAGACAGATGGTAGCATAGTTGGAAAAAACAATTAAACAATGTTACCAGTGTAATGTTTTACTGTCAATCCATATACACTTAAGTTAAATCTTATAATGCAATGATGCTGGCTGTATATATATATCCGAATACCATTAAAATAAAAATGCAGACTTTTTGTGTGTATTATAGTCAGATTTTAAAATTCTCGAAAAGAATTGTGATTATTAAAATATGAATGACTGTCAGAGGTGTTCATTTTTTGCTATCAGGATGTTTACTTTATGAAAACAATACCTTTTCATTATCGTCGGTAATGAGTAAGCATAGCAAAGCCATTAACAAAACTTTATGTGCACTTTGCTGAATGAAAACTAAGTTCCTATCTTAAATAAGTCTCTCCTTATCAAAGTTTGTTCCCTACAAAAAGAGATTTTAGTATTAATTTTAGCATATACCGAATTAACTTTATTTCAGATGTTTATGAATTTTCCGCTTTAGATGATTGAAGAAATTATACAAAAGTAGGAGAAACTATATCTGCTGGTGTTTTTACAGAGCAAGTTGACTTTCTGAAATATTTCTTCAATTTCTTAACGTGATCTGTTGTTAATTCGTTTCTCGTCCCTTGAGTAAAAAGAAAAAGAAAAATGGTGTGGTACCGCAATGCGAACCACCTCAGAAGGAATTGTGCTACTGGCTTGAAAATTTGTACACATGTTCCTTGGATATTTCATTGATAATAACTTGTATCTAACTGCCCATATTTTGAAACTCTTGACTCGAAAAATATATATGTCGTCGCCATAAAGCTACAATTATTCTTAAACAATAACACCGAAGGAACGTGTGTGAAATTTTCATGCCAATAGAACAATTACTTGTGAGGTGATTCGCATTACAGTGGAGCAAAAAAAGAAAAACTGTGAACCAGATACTGGTAGGCTTGCTTCCGAAAAGTATAAACTGTTCAGTTAAGTAAAACAGGTTTAGTGGTATTGTTTTAATTGTAATATTTGTTTATGGTTTTGATGTTTCTGTTAAGAATCTGAGCTATCTGCCGAGAAGAAAGGAGTGTGAGGCGACGTGATGAGAAAGCGCGCGTGCGTATCTGGAGTGACGGGGCATTGTGTCAAGATTGGTGCGCCCTCCCGCTCATGTCCCGCTGACCGCGATCTGCTTGAAAGTGCTTGAATATGTAGAAGCTGATGACGAGCCACGACGACTGCGCGTAGCAGACTAGCATTTCATATTAGCTTCAACTCAGTTTCGCTGTTTTTCACCAGATTTACAAAAATCATTTTGTTACTTCTATATTTCGCAGAGAAAAAAAAATCCGTGGGTGTCATCTATACGGTAGTTGTAGCAACCTATATATTTTCATCACCTTGGTGTGTATGGTGCTAGTAATTTGCATTTTGCCAATGAGATGGATTCCATTACGGTTGTGACTTGGCTGTTTATTCAACTGCGCCCTAAAAGCAAATCTATGAAGATGGAACATGTTACAGCTTTGCTGGTGTGAACCAACTTTGGATATATATATATATATATATATATGTGACGAATATCTTGCAGAATACACTGATCAGCCAGAACATTATGACCACCTGTCTAATAGCCGGCATGTCCGCCTTTGGCACGGATAACAGCGGCGACGCGTCTTGGTATGGAAGCTATGAGGCCTTGGCAGGTCGCAGGAAGGAGTTGGCACCACATACGCACACACAAGTCACCTAATTCCCATATATTCCGGGGGAGGGGGGTTATGAGCTCTGACGCCACATTCAGTCACATTTCAGATTTGTTCGATTGGGTTCATATCTGGTGAGTTGGGGGGCCAGCAAATCAATTGCAACTCACCACTGTGTTCCTCGAACCACTCCATCGCACTCCTGGTCTTGTGACTTGGCACATTATTTTGTTGAAAAATGCCACTGGCGTTGGGAAACATGGTCGTCATGAAGGGGTGTACGTGCTCTGCAACCAGTGTACGATGCTTATTGGCCGTCATGGTGCGATGCGCGAGCTCCACTGGTCCCATGGATGCCCACGTGAGTGTTCCTCAGAGCATAATTGAGCCGCCGCCAGGTTGTCTCCGTCCCGCAATACAGGTGTCAAGAAGCTGTTCCCCTTAAAAACGACTGACTCGGACCCTCCCATCGGCATGATGAAGAAAGTATCGGGACTCATTAGACCATGCAACGCTCTGCCACTGCCCAACGTTCAGTGAAGACGGTAACGTGCTCATTTCAGTCGCAGTTGCGATGTAGTGGCGTTAACATTGGCATATGCATGAGTCGTTGGCTGCGGAGGCCCACCGTTAGGAGTGTTGGCTGTACTGTGTGTTGACATACAGTTGTACTCTGCCCAACATTAAAGTTCCGCCACAATTCGCCGGCTGTTCTGATTTACCGGTCTGCGCAGCCTACGACGTCCGACATCTGTAATGAGGGGTGGCCGCCCAGCCCCTCGACGTTTGAACGTGGTTTCACCTTGGTGTCGCCACTTGTTGAAGACAGTCACCAATGCATTCGTCGAACACCCCACAAGTCGTGTAGTTTCCAAAATGCTCGTGCCGAGCCTCCAGACCATCACAGTCTGCCCTCGGTAAAACTCGGATAGATCGTGCGCCTTCTCCATTCTAAACACGGATAGCACGCTCACTGATACTACTAGCTCGTCAGATGACGCTTCCATCGCCTGGACGGGCTTATATCGATAGTAGGTAGGTACTTATAATGTTCTGCCTGATCAGAATATTTCTCAGTCTGGATCGTATCTATTGGTGAAATTCTATGGCAATCTTCCTGTGTACAGTGTACACTAAAAGTTGACCGCTGGTAAGTAACTTGGCTAAATCTTTTAACATCCGCCAAAATCAATAAGTGGACGAATAACGCATTCATATGGTGACTTAAACCATTTTAATTTTTATTAGTGTAGTCCAATGTTAGGTGTTATTACACACAAATCTAGATCCTACTGTTTCATTGATCGTGTAGTTCCATAAATTTTTTTTTAAGTGAGCTGCTTATTTGAAATGCCTTGTAATACGAAATCCTAATGATTTTTGTAAGGAACCGAGTTACACTTTTTTTCCATCGATCTTCAGTTACTGTTGTACTCGTATAGACGCCAGATCTCCTAAACGCTGTTCTCCAACAGATATTCCTGCATACTCTGGTGCACCTGCGTTGCGAGATATTGTCGAGACACGTCCGTCCACCTCAATTTCTTGTGCTCTATCTGCTCTTCGATTGGTATCTCGATAGTAGTCTTCGAGAGATTTCCGTTGGAGATGACGTTTCGCCGCTACTCACCCTGATGTCCTGTAGTACCTATTAATGGAACATACAGGCCGTATAAATTGAGACCGTGAGGGCCAGCCCTACCGGCAGTAGGCCCGTCGCATTTGATGCCCTGGCCAATATACATAATGCGGGAAAGAGGCCTAGCTGTTAGGTCGGCATACGACAGTAATTGTGCTGTCGCGCTCGAGATCATATCTGCCGGCCAGGCTGGCTCCCATCTTGATAGCAACGCACAGTAGCAGCCACAACAGCTCGCGGCCAATAGACTTGTTTATACGGCGGGACGGGGATGTTTGCCAGGCGCTGGGGAATAATCGTGAATATCAATTAAGATGCCGAGATGCGGGCGCCAGATAGTCGCGGGGGCAGATGTGGACCGCAGATAAGGCAGGGGCTCGAACCCACGGCATCCCGGAATAATTCCCCCGTCGTAACTCGTTCACGGAGATGCCGGCAGCGTGCATTAATGAATGGAGATGATGTGACGCCACCTGCGACTCCGGAGTAATTGAACGCACAGGATCAGTACCTGCTGTGTGATACGATATCGAATATATGTATCGCGAAGCGTCAATAGTTTAGATTCCCTTTTGCAATGTCTGTTAGTTTGTGAAATTGTACTGCTGAACTAACAAATATCTGAATAGCGAAACCTAAATCTGAAAGTAGAAACTATTTTTTTTTAATTGTACCTGACTGATCAGTAATTTCAGAATCACCATCCACATTTGCTGCTCCTTGCAATACTACATGAAGCAGAAATTAAATATGAAGAGGCAAGTCTCGTAGTTAGTGAGAGAACATCAGGAACAGCCACAATCTTCAGTCTACTGAATTGATTGATACTGTAAAATGTGTATTTAGTTAAGAGATTCGTCAATTTGATAACAGTTTTCAAGTGAACGGGAAAACTTTACAAACTAATTAAATGAGAGTATATGAAGCTGGTAATTCACGTAAGTCGTAGTGAGTTAGAAAGAGAGGATTACATCAAATTGGTTGGGATAGTTACGAAAAAGAGAAAAAACAGTAAGTAAAAGTTAGTTACTTCAGAATGCCAGAATCTAGATGTAAAATTTCTCTTGCCTACACAAATGGTAGAATTAAACCTTTAAATGATAAAAATAGATCCTCTATAAAACTGTGATTCAGGGAAATCTTGAAAGTTGGGTAAGATTTTTATGCAAAAGTGAAAAATGTCTTTGTACTCAGTACGATCTGCACAAACTGTACAATAGACGAAAATGTTAAATCAATTGATATGAATCATTGAAAAGGAAAACCGGAAAGTAAATAATTCAGCAAGCTTTAAGTGAACTTATTGAGTTAAGGTGATTCGGTCAAGCCACTAGCTCACCAATCCTTAATACCGTTGTACCGAGCTTGGTGCGTAAGTAGTTAACGCTCTGGCCTCACTTTCGGGAGGAAGGCTGTTCGAATCCCCGTCGGGGCATCCAGATTTGGGTTTTCCATGGTTTCCACAAATCACTCCAAGCGAATGCCGGGATACTTCCTTCCAAACGCCATGACCGAATTCATTCCTGTTCCTTGTCCCCAGTCGTATCCCGCCTCTAATGATCTCGACGAGGCGTAAAGCCAATACCGTTGTCTGTCCAGTAGTCTAGTTGACCTGGCCTGGAGAGTGAGTGGTAACGCTCGGGCCTGGCGTTTGAAGGTACAACCATCCAAATTTCTGGTTTTCCATGGCCTCCCGAAATAACTGCAGGCCAACGACGGGAGGGTTCCTGTAAAAGGTCATGACCGAATTTCTTCCAGTTTCATGCGTCCCCTTTTTTCGCATCATCCGGACCTAATAACATAGACTTCGAAGATCTATAAAGCCCAATGCAAAAAGAAATTGGAGAACGTCATGTCTTTTCCCCGAATGTGGTTCCCAGAATTTCGCCATTGGTTTTTGTTGGTATATTAAACCACCCATTTTGAAAATTGCGTGGATTGAAGTATGAGAGGCAGCAGCTTCAGATCTCGGTACGACTATCCAACTTTCGGATTTACGTGGTTTCCAGGATGACTTCTTAAAACAAATAATAAACTTTTCCTTTCCGTTGCTTGCCAGTATCTATTTTAAGTTGCACTGACTCTAACTTAGGATTTAAAGTCAAGGATGATCGTGCTGGTTTTATTCTGTAATTCTGTTGAAATCATATTTGTGTTGAATGAAGGTATTGGCAAATTACACATACAAAAACACAAAAAACAGCATGATGGGTGACCGATGACACTCTGCATTCGCATTCTGGAATACGTGGGTTGGAATCCTGTTCTAGTCATCCAGATTTGAGTTTTCCATGGATTTTCCAAATCACTCCAGGCGAATACCGAGATGCTTCCTTCAAAAGGCCATGGCCGAATTCCTTCCCGTTCCTTATCCCGAATCCTTTCCCGCCTTTGATGACCTCGGCGTTGACGAGGCATAAAGCAATAAGTAAAAAAATTATTTCTCTAGTAATGTCAATATCTTTGAAAAGCCCAATGCTTTGAAGGTTCTGCACATACCCACTTGCTCCCGTCATTCCCTACGAACAATAAAATACAGTGACACGCCGTGTTACTGGATTATCTAGGAACTCAACACATGTGATACAAGTCAGTTATGCAGTTCCTGACAGCGAGAATTGTGACACAGACAAAACTTTTTCACCTGATCTGTGGAGTGTACGGTTTCAGTGT
Organism: Vandiemenella viatica; assembly: GCA_031002005.1. NCBI lineage: Eukaryota > Metazoa > Arthropoda > Insecta > Orthoptera > Morabidae > Vandiemenella > Vandiemenella viatica. Next base: position 23,251,950 of record JARYHS010013631.1, read on the forward strand.
AATCATTCGTAATGGGATTAAAGTATTCATAGTAGTTCCGGAGAACATTCATGATGATTCAATGATCAAGAACAGTTTTGCGCGTGCGATGGGTGAAAGTTTCGTGAAAACACACATTCCACAATTTCCACCCTGTTGTTACATTTTACACAAATTTAAAATTTCGTTCTATACAGAATTGTATCGGAAAATAAAGGAATCTGTGTTCTCGATGGGTTCCTGAGACACTTTCCTAGGAACACATCACCAAAAGATGTCAGTGCATTCACATTTTTGATTCGGTACCTGGAGGAAGATGCTAAATTGATAGACCAGTTTATCGCTCAAGATCAAACGGGCTGTTCCCCACACTATTCCTGAATCCGAGCAACCATCAATGCAGTGGTTACACGTTATCCCCATCAGAAGTGAAACTCGAACAGTCAGAGTTTACAAAATTCGGGCTATTGTCTTGGGACAGTATAGTATAACGGACTATCCAGAGAATAATTACTCTTCGGGAAAAATCGGTTGTTATAGAGACCAGAGGGAAGAAAACGAGAGTTTTTTGGCTGGCGAGCGGCTAGACGAGGTTCGTTAGCATTTTACGAGGTGTTGAAATTAACGTTACTGATCAGCTAAGGACCTGAGTAATTCTTCGGTTTGTTTGTAAAGGAAATAAGGCGAAATAAACGTCAAATGAAAAATTTGAAAGACTATTATTATGCGATGTTGTTGCAGGCCATGTTTCCACAGTTGCTTAATTAATTACTAGTTGAAAGAACACGCCAATGCAACTGTTACATTATAAAAACTGTAACACAGATTCGTCGCTGATGATGCCTCGATGAGAGGTGAAACTCGTACGACGCAGCAATAAATAAACTAAACAGTTGCATTGGCGTGTTCTTTCAACTAGTAACTATTATTAATATTATTGTTCGCCACAAGAACTTTAAAAAATGATTCTGTACGATATTTCCATCCATGTTTACTTATAAAGGAAAAAGGAATTAATAAAACATAACATCGGCGACTTAAAATAATAATATACGACAATCTTATAAAATACGACAACAGGTTGGTTGATTGGTTGGTATACTTCATTTCTTTAGGAAGATTAATAATAAAAACATGACTGCAATGGATCATATTGAAAAAAACCGTACCTGATGCCTTCTGTTGCTTCTCGACGCCATATTGAAAACTGCTGTTCGAACGCAATTTTCAATAGTGTTTTACAGCTGGCAACCATCTCATCACCATCCCTACAGCCCTGATCTAGCACCAGGTGATTACTACCTCTTTCTGAGAATTAAAAGAAGACAGAGTAAAAATTTCCATTCGGAAATTGCTTTCACTGCAGGTGGCAGACTTCTATGGCAAAGGTTTACAAAAGCTGATCAGTGATCACCCTCTACGACAAATATGTAAGCAAATATGGGAATAAATGAAAAATGTAGCTAAATGTATACGAAATCTGATGCTAAACATATTATCATGATGTGTTAAGTATTTCATGGTAATCCCGTTTTTTTAATAAGATAAATATCGCTCTCACAAATCTATTTTTACCGTTTTGTTTATTCCTTTATGAAAGCAGTCATCAATTTTCAAAAAGCATCTTGTTTCAACAATATGCCGGACAGGTAGCAGTACTGACTCGTGACGTCAGAGACTAGGGAGAGAAAAGACCTCGAGACTGCAGTATTTGTGAGGCATGTTTATTCGGCTTTCGATTTATTGTGTTTTGGCGAGACAAAACTCGCACCACTGAAGAAAGTTAACTAATGGGGGGGGGGGAGGGGGGAAGACCACTTCTTAGATATATTACGAGTCAAGTGGGTCGTGGATCATCCTCCTCTAACTTCGCTTTTACACTGATGCAAGTTAATAGATTGCTATGCTAGTTACTTCTCCAAATAATATCCGTAGCTTTCCACAAGGTCGGTCTGTGTATTAGCCACAAAATGATCCGATATACGATGTGTGTTTCCTAATTAAAAAATAATACTCGATTTTTCACTAAATGTACATAATGTACTTTTTATGTGCCTGTGGTCTTAATTTTTCGCATACTTGTTCAATAATGGACCAAAACAACTTTTCACTCTTTTTATAATATATGTGTAACTACTGTTCCCATTTTTCATGTTGTATCGAAATACGTTGTTTAAATTAATACAGCAAGTGTGATATGTGAACTATAATATTCAATGTGTCATCCTGAAGGACTCTGGACAAATCTTGGTCCTTCAGATTTTCTGTGACTACACAGAAGTTCCTTAATAAACGCGGAGGGTAATTCCCCTCCTATTGTTACTCATCTATCGCTTCACATGTTGTAATTACACGAGTAGTTACCTTTTGGGGGGAAGGAGCCTTCTTCAGTGGGAACTGAAACTTTAACCTTCTGTATTGTGATGTAACACAGAAATAACAGGGATCAAAATACTCCAGTTTTCTTTTCATCAACAGGACAGTTTACTATTAACGACGTTCGAAATAATCATAATTTAGCAGTACTTGGTGTTCCATGAATCGAAGTGTTCATCTCTCTACAAATTACCTTTTGACTGTCAGTACCATGCACAAAAGCACGATTATACACGATTTACTTTGTTTTAAACTATGGAAAATTGTAAATAAACATTTTCTTATGGATTTATTGATTTTTTTTTGTGTCTTATTCCTGAGAGACAGGTCAAATTTCCTCTTATCTCAGTGGTGTACTGCAGATAGAAATTTAGAGTCTTGCTCATGTGGTAAATAGCCTGTTGAAACAAATGGTTTTTAAAAGCAGTAACATTGCGGTTAAGTTGGCTGACTTATATTTAACTACACGAATTTAAATATTCTTATACTTACAGCGTTTCCAAGAACATGAAAAACATCGTGGGGTTGACTGCGTAGGTTTGTTTTTTTTAAAAAAAAAATAAGTTTTATTCAGTAACGTTCTCCTTAACCTAAGAGCCTTAATCAGTCTAAAGAAACTAGTCGAATCGTAGGAGGCTACCTTATCACATCTCGTTTTCAGCTACCTAAAAGTTTGTAATTACTCATCCCTAACTTCACTTTCTGTTCATAAAGAACTTTTCATGAAATCTTAACAAAATGTTACAATTCATCCATAGTTCGACCTTTCGAGTATTACATTTTGCAGTCTTTGCTTATAAATGAAAAACTTCATACAGCACGTATTTCGTGTTGTCTGTCGATTTGTTTAAAAAATATTTGTATAAGTTAATATTTTTAAAATATTTATTGCGGTCTAGCTGTTCGAAAATTAGTTGTATGGAAAGAATGCTTATAAGTTCGTATGCAAGTATAATTTTACATTTATGACATCCATACCATCATTTTCAGGGAGATTATTCTGTTGAACCATTGCTGTGGTCAGACTCAAGCCAAAGTTGCTTTAATGACTCAAGACCTTGTCCTCCAAATGAAACGCTGTATATTAATATTATTTTAGAATAAGATACATATTACAGTATACCTTATTCAGAGTTTCTTGCTGTTGGTGTCTGATTTTTCTTTTCATATGTGGCCTCTAGTGCGTACTAAGGCATTTGAGCGGGCGGCGTGGAAGTATATTGCGCAGTGAGTGTAGTAAGTAGGCACGAGCCAGGTGAAGTTGCTCACCTGCCGAAGGCTAGCTACAGCTGCCGGCCATGTGCCCGCCTCGTTGCATCTGCGGCCCTTAATCGACCTATTGGCGATCCTCCACAGATATCGACTCAAATTCGTCTCCAAATTACGCCACAGAGGTGTAACTACGAGGTTTTAAGCAAGCTGCTATTAGTGATTCCTATCTACGGAAACAGCAGTTTTCGTTAGCTCGTGTGTGACTATCTCGCACCCAGTTGTGGCAGTCGTTCTCGTAGCGATGTACCTTTGTCTTTCGTTATCTGCGGGAATCTGACAGTAATGTGCGGGCTGGTGTATATAGCATTGTAGCAAGGCGTTACGGGGCGAATTAAAATTACAGTATCGTAAGATACAAGCTACAAAAATTATCTCCCGCCATATTTAATCAAGTAGTGAGTTTCTCTTATGGTAAGTAACTTTTTTCGTGTTTATTTAGCTGTTATTCGGAATAAAAACCTCGCAAGTTTAACTGGCTACTTTTGCCGAGCGAAATGGGACAAAGCCTGTGCACTGTGGTACTCTCCCATTTCCGACCCTGAACTTTGAGGTTCCTAATCAATTTGTATGACAAATTAATATCACTCCAATGCAACTGACTTTGTATATTTCTTATTTTTTCAGAGCGAGTTTCACTTCATTCTCTGAAGCATCTTCAGCGGTTATATCTGTTGATTGTCTATGACATAATTAACTTGTTTTATGCTATAATTTCCATATAATTATGGTCTAAATATAAACTAATTACATTTTTTATTGTTTACATTTTCTTACTTTTATACACTATTTTCGGTATCAGTGATTTGTTGTAATTGCATTTTGCTGTAGTGAGTTGTTTGTTCTTAATGCTGTCTTGAGTCCTTTCGTTTTGAGAATGTTTGCTATTTTCTGAGTATTTTTGTTTATGTAAATCAGTGTGTGCCATTTTCCTTTATTTTATTCATGTGCGTGGTTGGGTGGATGGTATATTGTCTGATGCTGAGTCTACAATGAAACATGTCTAATGCACCAAACTTATCAGAAACATCTGTTCAAAGGCGCTTCAACCACCAAATAATACAATAGACAAGCGAAAAACAAAGCGCTATCACTCAGCGCTGCACACTCTAAAGTAAACAAATACCTAATGATATAAATGGAACACAGTAGTGCAGTTTTAGTGTAGTGAAGGTGAATATAAAAATACAGAAAAAATGACACATAGTGCATAAAACCCTGAATCTTGAAATAGAGGAAGCAATGAAAAATATAAGTTTATATTTATAACATAATTTTGCTGTGTAAATTGTACCATAAAACAAATTAATTACATGTACACATACTCAACAGATATAACTGCTGAAGAAGTTTCAGAAAATGAAGAGAAACGCTTTCGGGGAAAATAAATAAGAAATAAAACAAGTCAATTAGGCGTGATAGTAATTATTCATACAAATTGATTACACCGGAATTGAGGTCCCTAGTTCCCACGGTTCGTTGAAACTATATGAAAGTGATATAAGCAGTAAAGCCTATCAGGATTTTAAATAGTGTGTCAGTTAATGACTACACACTTGTTTTCGTAACGTAGTGTATTGCAGTATTATATACCAACATTACATATTTGGATCAACTCCCAATGAAGGTATATCGGAGTAATTGCCATTTTTATTTTATTAATTCCTACGTAGTTAAATTTTGTCTTAATTTCAAGTCAGTAACGAGACTGCATCTTATTAGTCGCCATTAAAACCTTTATTTCAACATATTTTCTACATCTTCACATTCCAATTAAACCATCTTAATATAGAGTAAACTGAGCAAGTAAGTATTATTTTTTTTTAATGGCTTTCGGCATCTTAGGCCATGCAGCCAGCCTGATGAATTTTTTCCTGCTAATTAGACACCACAGGATGGACATGACATTCACAGACACAACATTCAGAGACACAACACTTAAACACCCATGCCCGCGGCCGGACTCGAACTGGCGATCTTCGACACGCGCAGCTAGCACTTACGCTACCGAGGCCGGCGTAAATAAAGTTAATCAAATTGCTAAAACCTACACATTTCTGTTTGTAAACGCGGATTTTGTTGCTTGAACTTTTCACTTAGGTACACTGGGACTAATAAGTGGAAACATTCTAATTTCATTCGTAATAAGACTTAAAATTCAACTGATTCGAATGGAATGAGTTCAGTTTTTCTTGTTGTTAAATCTAACTTTAGCAGGGTCAGTGGTTGTTTAGATGAACTTAGTATCATATAATATAGAGCACCAAGGAATGACCGCGTGACAGGAATTGTCTACGAATGCAAAATGCTTTACAGTTCCAGCTGTTGTTTGCTGTCTGGTTTTAGTAGCTTATTGATTTAGACTGTCAGTAATTTGCTTCCCATACAGATGACATTAAAATGAGTGGATTAAATTTCATATTCGCATTAAACTCTAATTTCGCGTGAAAGAAGCTATTTTTTGTTTTGAAGTAAATTTATTTTTATTGTTTCTGCTCTACTTCTTGACTCATTACTTAGTGGACTGTGAATTAAAGACTTTACCTAATTGATACCATTTCCGTATGTAAAAAAAAAAAAATTTAAAAAATGAAACTTTCTTCTTTTTTATTACAATCACTATGCTATTCTCTTCGGCAGTTAAATTCAGATTCGGTGTATGGAATTTATTTTATACTATGTTGGTAGTTAAATCGCGGGAATTTTCTGACGCCCGACATGTCACTATCAGTTACTTGGCCATAGGGTAGACGAAATGGCGGTCCACAAGCTACCATATTGTATATCAAATTAATCGGTTAAGTGCTCAGTTTATACCGAGCGTGGTGGTGTAACGGATAGCGTTCTGGCCTCGCATTCGGGAGGACGGCGGTTCGAATCCCCGTCCGGGCATCCAGATTTGGGTTTTCCATGGTTTCCCCAAATCACTCCAGGTGAATGCCGGGATGCTTCCTTCAAAAGGCCATGGCCGAATTCCTTCCCATTCCTTGCCCCCATCCTTTCCCGTCTCTAAAGACCACGTTGTTAAAAAGGGACGTTAAACTGTTACAAAAAAAAAAAAAAAAAATGCTCAGTTTATCTGCAATACAATACTGCAGATAATTTTCTCAAGAATAATAAAGAAAAAATCCTCGTATTTTATAAACACACCGAAATGTAATTATACTATTAAAACACGAGAGGCATTCAGATGTGTGTAGAACTAGTGTGGTTTACGTATGGCATTATTGTTTGAGAGACCCCGAAGGGTAGTTCGGCCACCGGTTTAATAGTGTTTCGATTTGTCCTGTCGTAGCTACCTTAACTTAAGCCGGTAGTCCTACAGAGAATAGGCGACTTACAGTTTAACGTGAAATCATAACCATGGAAGCATTCGGCCGTACTTCAGTTCACAGCAAGCTATACCATCCGTGAAGGTTGGATTAAAGACAGGGATTCGAACCGGGGACCTTTCTATCTCCAGTCAGACGCCTTAACCATCATGCCACCACTCCGCTTGGGAAAAGAAAAGAATATTAGAAAAAACAATTTGTTCCGTTTTTGTACAATCATGTATTATACAGGGCGTTCGCCGGAAAACGCTACCCTCCCAGTCTGTTGCCGTCGGCAACTTCCTCGGTCATTGGAGCCAGCAGTTTCCGCCACGCGGCACCGTGAATCACCGCACTGTTTAACACCTCCGCTGCCCCAACAGTGCAGTGCAGTGACCCTTACATTGTTAAGAACGGTTTCTTTGCATTGTAGATAGTTTGTGACTTCAGTCTCTTATTAATCAGTGTTGTGAATAAACGTTTCTTTGCGGTTTGGCTGGTTTGGGGCTTCATACTCTTATTAATCTGTACCGTGTTTGAGTGTGAGTAAAATTATGGTACGTTACAGTTTGCAACAAAGAATATTTCTCTACGATACATATGTGAAGAAGAAGTCGTTTAAAAAGTGTCGCAGTAAATTTCGTCGCGAATTTCCTGGCGCTTTACTGCCAGCTAAATCAACAATTCTGCGTCTGGTTAAAAAAGTAAGAGAAACGGGTTCATTTTTTAACAAAAAGAGACTGTCGGTCAACCGTATTCTCACAGAGGAGAAAATTGACGGTATCGCTTTTCGACTAGAACAGTCACCCAAAAAATCATTAAGTCAGTTAGGGCAGCGTGTGTCTCGAAATATGTTCAGAAGATGTGAAATGTGCATTACACAAGAGGGTCAACACTTCCAGCATCTTTTATAAGGTAAGCTAATGAATTACGTCACATTTAAATGCTTAGCACACAAGTTTATGAAGTTTATGAAGCGTAATTATTATGAAATAGTCCGCGGCCGACGGTCGAACAATGCCGGAAACTGAGCGCTCGCTCGCCGGGAGCAGTTTCTTCCTTGTAGCGCTAACAGTGGGTTGCGTTTCCCGGCGAACGCCCTGTATTTGCAGTTTCTTGATCATGATTTAATCCAATGAAGTGTTGACATCATGAAAGTAATTGTTATATGAATAAATTGTGGAGAAAAAATAAATTTTATTCGGGAAGGGTAGCGGAAGTGTAAAATATTTCCTTTTAACGATATATGTTACTACTTCAGTTCTGTAGTCAATTCGTTTAATACATGTTTCGACGGAAACTGAGAATTTATAATTTCCTGTTGTTACTTTTAATTAAGGAGCACATTTGTTTGTGTTTACTTTCACTTCGAATAATCACTTGCTTTTCGTACAGAAAAATAGCTAGTGTTTAACGCTGCGTGTTGTGCAGTTTATCCTGCAAGTAGCACAGTAGAAGACATCCCCTCTCTTCTTTGTCTGAGAGCGTGGCAACCTCAACCCTCCGACTCAACAGGTTTATGCTTACAAATCCTTTGGCCGAGCAGTGTTTCGGAAGTCGGACCTGCGACGGAAGCTACGTGCGTCCAGCTGAAAGCCACTTAGCGGCGTTTTAACAGCGTTGCCGGCCGCGAAACGCATTAGGCTCGGCGCAGTAATTCACATTAGGGGCGGACAGGTGGCTGCACCGCGTTAGCCTAAATACAGTTTCCGTGTCCGAGCATGTAAACGCCTTGTAGATCCATTACGGCGTCTTGAAGGCGGACGGCGCCACTCTCACCATATCGCCGTCTAACGAGGACGAGGGAAACAGCGTCGCGTTAGCGGCGCAAGTGTTGCTTCCGTGAATTCGTTTCGCGCGATTCTATTCTGCACATTAGGCAATTCAGGTGAAGAGATGGCTTCTTACATTCTTTGCTCTCGCAAAGAGGACGATTTACGATTTAGTGTGATATTTAGTCCGATGAGCTGCGGGACGCTGCTTCCACATTGAATTGAATGATGTGTTCTCTGAAATGGTTCAGAAGCTTTTCAGTGTCCGGCCTTCTGCTCATTTGAATTAATTTCATGTCTAAGTCAGTTGCACCTTAATTCCGACGTGACCATCTAGTTTGTTGTAACTATCTGAATAGATATTACGTGAATAGTTTACAAAACTTTAACATTAGCCCATCATTCAACATCAGTAATAAAGTTCAATATAGGCCCTACTTGTATATTTTCGGGTTGGTATAAAACTTTGATTTTATAATTGAGACTTTCCCGGCGTATTTTTGAAATGTAGTGTTCACAGGTTCTCAGCCGGATAGAATTGACGAAAGACAAGATTTCGGTGGCTAGCTGTGACAACTACAGCTGTACTGGCGTTTCTGGCAGCCCTACGACACGTACGAGTAATTGTTCGGCTCTGGAAGCTATTTATTCACACTGGGCTTCAGTATTCAGCAGCTGGGTATACTGGAGCAAGAGCCGATAATAAGAGTTGTTACTTGTGCTCCACAACCCGTTCCTGCTTATTTGAGAAGGATATTACTTTGGATTTTAAGTTTTGCGTTTGTTCTGTCTCCAAATAACGTGAAATTAGTGTTTCATTCAGTTCTTTCCATCAAACAAATCTTGATAGCAAATTAATCCAATATATCTCACAATATTATCCTCCTATTTGAGAGGTCTTTCACAAATTTTCTTAGCCATTAGTCCATTAGTTTTCAATGCCCACATTTCAATAGCTATTTTTTTTCATTCTCCAACACTGAAAGTTCATTTCCGAAAAATGAAGTGTTCCATAAATTCAATTTCAGAACATTCGCTTGGTAACTTGATGCCATCGTAATAAGTTCATTTTAATATCAGTCCAGTTATTTTCCCGTTACCATTTGTTATTGTTCCAGTGTCACTGCTGACTTAGAACAGAGCAAATGTTTGTCGTGTAAACAGAGATTAAACGTTTACGAGTTTGTCTTTACAAGATTACATATCCGTTGTTACAAATTTACAATGCTTCGTTTGTTGACAGTATGGACCTTAATTGTATTTGTTAGAAACTCCGAAGATTTTTCAATTTTGTCATGTAACTGTTTCATCACCTGAATGTAATCACTACATCCTACGTCCTCTATTGTGGGCTTTTTCCCTTCTAATTTTGGTCCTCATCCACATATCTTACATTCGTCTCTCCTTTCCATTTACAAATTAAACAATACCGTCTAACTTAAAATATGACCCATCCTCCAATATCTCTTTATAAATTCTTACACGAGCATCTCTCTTCGACGTTCATTTCCAAAACAATTTCTTTTCATGCTTTACCTGGTCACTTTCGTCCTACTTCTCTGGTACCTTATTTCTAAAGCTTCAGTTTTTCGCCGCCTTGGTATTCCAAACTTAGATTCCATAAACTACCGTTTGACGTAAGGACAGATTCAGAAAATTTGGTTTGTGTTCGGTGTCAGTATATAATTAAGAGTTTTCATCTTTGTAAGAAGGTCCTTTCTGCTCGTAATATGCTGTTTCTCTTAGCTTCTTTGCTTCGACCGTCAGTTCTTATTTTTCGTGTTGAATAACTGCATTCTATTATTTCTTCGAACACAAATGTTAGACTACTTTTAGAGTATTATTGTTTTTATATCACTTGTTGCACTTCATGATCTTGTTTACATTCTTATTTAGCCGTAATTCCTTTCCCAATAAATTTTTCACTTCAAAATTGGCAGCAAATCGGAACATATTGTGTCTTTGAACTTGAGCTTTTATGCCACACTAAAATTTTCAGTCACTTCCGTGACTGCTGTGTCTACTTGAAATTACAGGAGTATCTACTATGTTGAAAGATCACACTTCACCAAAACTCATTATGTCTTGTGTGTCTTATTATAGTTTCTTGTTTCTGTATAGATTATATATTATTCTTATATCTCTATATTTTAGAAGTCGCGTACTTCTTTAAAATTGTCAGGAGTGTCGAAACTGTTTCAAATAAAGTAAACACCATGATCCTTATGTATTTTTTATTCTATCTTGATCCTTCCTTCCAATATCATTTGTAACGCCAGAATTCCACTTTCTATCCAGGTTTTTCCTATACTGAAAATGGTTGTCATTTTATATCTTTTCTACTTTCTTTTGTGCTCTTCTGTGTATTATTCTAGTTAATAAAGTTTTATGTGCTTAATGTTAGACTTTAGGTATGTTTTATGTACTTAATGTCAGGCTTTAGGTACAATTGCTTTACATTTGTCAGCATGTACACACCGCGTAACGGGGATGAAATGCTCTCGATTCGTAGTTTCTTGATATGTTTCAGTAAAAATACCTTCTTCTTACAAATATTTTAGAAATGTGGAGAATGTTTGCTACCTTGTTGAATTTTAAATCTCTCAAAATTGTCCCACGTAAGAGGATCTTATAAAGGCCCATTCCCACGATCCCTTGTAACGATGGCGAGACGGGACGGGACAGGACGGGACGAATACTCAACCACACGCCATGGGAACAGGGCCGCCTCTGCTAGCGGAGACGAGACGCAGCTACCCACTCTGAGTCGGTAAACATCACAGGCGTGCGTAGCGGTGCGCACCCCTTCTGTTGCTGTAAAGTGCTCTGTGCCAAATGACACTAGGCAACGTGGTGCAGAGGTGGAGGCAAGGTAAGCTAGGACTAACCTGCGGCCCGCGGTCGTCCCTACACTTCGGCTAATGAGGTCCCGTCTCGTCTCGCCTTCGTTACAAGGGATCGTGGGAAGGCGCCTCAATACAGCTGACTATAATCCAAGCTGACCCATTGTACGCATTCCCTTTTGTACTTTTTCTGTCTGTCGCAAGTTTTCACTGAGGAGAAATGTTTGTTTATTTATTCGACCTAAGGTCTTGAATAGCCTAGTTAAATTAAAAGTTAATAAGTGCTTTTAAAATTTAAAATAAAAGAAATTACAGATGTATAGATACATTAAATATGTCAGTGTCCTTAATATGATTCTTTTTTTTTAATCTTTCCTAACGTCTCTCTAACAGCGAGGTCTTTAGAGACGGAAAGGATGGGGGGCAAGGAATGGGAAGGAATTCGGCCATGGCCTTTTGAAGGAAGCATCCCGGCATTTGCCTGGAGTGATCTGGGAAACTATGGAAAACCCAAATCTGGATGCCCGGACGGGGATTCGAACCGCCGTCCTCCCGAATGAATATGGTTCTTAATGATAGCGGTAGATTTTCTTGCTATTTGTAGCGAGTAGTACTGTAACACTGGTTGGAAGTGGCTGCTGTCCTGGCACTAGAAACTTTTATGAAATTTGCTTACTGTTGGTGAAAAATAGAGCAGTTGAAGGATAAATGATTGAGGTCCAGTAGTGCCTGTCCGTTTCATCATTTTTTTGTCTCTTGCAGCCATTATTCTATATTATTCATTGCATTTCTCGTTTATTTCAGTTCTAAAATTTCTGTACTACAGTATTCCTGTTTCATTCCATTGCTTTTGTGTTCTTGATCAATTGCTTTAATTTTTTTTATGTTACGCAAGTTTCTCGTTCATCTTGTTTCATCATGTTCGCTGGTTCTGTAGCAGATTTATTTTAGGTGTTTCATCCTAGGTCTTTTCCATTTCCTTTTATGAAATACCACATATTCAGTTTCTGCAAATTTGTATTTCGTGTGTGGTTATCTAAATTTGCACACTTCTTTATTTGATTCTCAAATACTGTCTGGTAATACTAGTTTTTTTTATTTTGGCAAAATTCTAATAGCCATGTTTATCTTAATCTTAAAAATATTCCATTGCTTTCATTCACCCGCTACTGCATTGCAACCGTCCATCATTTTCCTCGCTCTTCACATAAGTGTGTTAGAAGGAAATTACTAATTAGTTATTATTATTAATTGTAATTGCGGTGGAGCCAATGCTCCAGTGGAAATTTCCCCTAGTCATCTAATTACCCCTTTTTAATTTTCTTTTATAAGTGGAATGTTAAATTCCTCCCCGATTTACTTTTCTGAATCCCAAACTTTAATTTTAAATTCCTTAAGACTTTTTGGTAAATTATTTATCACTTCACTTGGTAATTTGTTCCAATCCCTGACACCCTTACTAACAAAAACATTTTTTCCCCACGAAATCGAGCTCCAGCTTGTGCTCATGGTCGCCTTTCCCCTTGCATGCACTATTCCTAATTCTTTGACCAATATTCCCTCCAAACCCCAACACCAACATATACCCTGTACATTCCCGGCACACTCTTAACCCTCCTCCTTTCCTCCAATGACCCAATCATTTTCCTTTATGATATCAGTTACTGACTGGATTCTGTGATAATTTGCACAAACAAATCTAACTGCTCTTCTTTGCACAGTGGGAAGAATTCGCGGTTCCAAGTTGCTGTAAAGATGGACTTACCTTTACTGCAAGCTAACTCGTGTAGATAACTATCACTTAGATGAACTGCATGGCAGAGACTGTTGGCCGCCTTGGAGGCGTCATTTGGATGTGGCGCCTTGTGGCCAGTTTCCTGGCGGTACCTTTCGGCTGGGACGGTCCGCCCGCTGCCTGCAGAGTGCCCTATTGTGGCTGCGCACGTGGCAGGCACGTGGCCGTGGCGCCTGCAGCCATCTCGTATTCTGTTGTGGCTTTTTACTTGCGGAAGACCATTGTGGCGAAGGCTAATTACAGCTTGTGATGTGCGCCGAATTAGAGATTTGCTCGGCTCCCAACCACTAACGACTCTTTGTTTGGTGCATGGTCACCACATATGTCTCCTCTGTCAAAACTACGCCCGTTTCATTAACTACTGCATCTTTTGTATAACCCCGTGAAAGATCATAAATTTTTCCGAAACTTCTTTCTACCTTGAATTAAACTGGAATCACTCGGTTGCCCTTGCAACAATATGCTGTTTTACCGCGTAAGCTGTAAACGCTATTCACACACGTATATTAGTGTTATGTTTCTGTGTTTTGACAGTAAAACATCTTTCTGTTCAATGTCAGTGTTATATGACGAAAACTACAGTGGTAAAAATCTCTTCCTGCATACACTCTGGTAAGGTGCTGGATCTGATGCCAGAGCCCTTGTCTTTGGAATTGCGGTGTATTGTGAAATGAGTAAATCAGGTTTTTTCGCTTGTACTGATGCAGCAATAATTAACCGTACAGTAAGTGTGCCGTGCGGTCTGGCTGAGTGCCTCAAGGCGCCGCTGTGCTGTACTCCAGAAGTATCCATTCTGGTTGAACTTTGTAACTTCTTAATTACTCCGTAATAATCTGGCTAAATGCGGAGCTGAGAAATTTATTCGAACTACGGTGTTAATTTAAAAAACTATGCACAAGTATATGTATTTGTATATATTACGGATTAAATGTCTTGTATACTCCTTAAATCTGTAGGCCTACTGTACAGGCGAAAAAGGGATTAATTCGCAGAATTTACTTCCACTGTTAAGGAGACGTGGGAAAGATCTCAAATCGCGGCAGAAGTAACTTCCAAGTGAAGCAAACTCACTTAACGCATTCTTCTAAAAGATTACACTCTGCGAATAAAGTGATATTCTGTCTTAAATATTGTCGCGTTGGAACCGGGACAGGTGTGAATTCGAAGGTTACTTGTCAATGAACACAGCACTTAAACTGAGAACAGGTTTATTGAGAACTCAAACATACACGCAGCACTGACTGCCTCTTGGGCAGAATGCTCTTCTATTTATACACAGATAGAACGTACTAGAGATTACAAGAGTAGTTAACAAGTGAAATGTGTAGAAGTTACAAGTGACCTTAGGAAACATGTAGAATCTTCTGGAAATAATAAACAGAATTAAATAATTTTGGTCAGTGGGCGGGATTGAACCGGCGACCTTCGGTACCGCAATTCGTGACGCTACCCGCTGCGCCATGCTGGCAGACGGTACACTGGCGTTCATGCGGCATTGCTCCCTCTCCTGAGGAAAACCAGCGTCCCGCTGTTAGATTTCTTTTGGGGCACGCTGAAGTGTCCTGGATCTTGATCTTGTCGTGGGTCCTCTGTATGGCAGTTCTGGAGGGCCCCTCCTGTTTGTACTATTATCTTCCTGTCCGACTTCCTCAGTATCCAAACCGTCCTCAGAGTCCTTGAACAAGAAGCTGGTTGTGCCTAGCTGCTCGTCAGGATTGTAGTAAGGCTTCATGCGGAGGACGTGAACAATGTCCCTTCGCTTTCGTCGTTTCGAAGACGGCTCATAATCCTCGACTTCGTATGTGACGTCTGACCGGCGGCGTATGACACGATACGGACCAAAGTACCGCTTCAGTAACTTTTCTGATAGCCCAACCTTCCGGACAGGGGTAAAAATCCATACGAGATCCCCTGGGTTGTACGCAACAGGTCGGTGCTTGCCGTCATACCGCTGACGGTCCCTCTCCTGGGTGGCCAGTGTTCGTATGCGAGCCAGCTGTCTTGCTTCTTCGACCCTGGTAATGAGCTGTTTTATATAGTCATCCTGAGTGTCGTCCGGCTGGAATGGGAACAGCGTATCCATTGTGGTCTCAGCTTCACGGCCATGGAGCAGAAAAAACGGAGTGAAGCCTGTCGTATCCTTGCCTTGCTGTATTATAAGCAAATGTGACCACTGGCAGTATTGTATCCCAATCCTTCTGCTCAACATCCACATACATCGACAGCATATCGGCTAATGTCTTGTTGAAGCGTTCTGTGAGACCGTTTGTCTGAGGGTGGTATGCAGTTGTCATCCTGTGGACAACGTCGCATCTTGACATGACCTCTGATACTAGTCTTGACTGGAATACCTTTCCACGATCGGATATCATCACACGTGGTGCTCCATGCTTCAAAATAATGTCTTCTACTAGAAATTTTGCAACCTCTGGAGCTTCTGCAGTCGGCACAGGTTTGGTGACAGCGTAGCGCGTGAGGTAGTCGGTGCAGACTATTATCCATCGGTTACCGGTTGTCGACTTCGGGAACCTCCCCAAAAGGTCGATCCCAATTCGGTGGAATGGAACTGCTGCAGGTGGAATTGGTACTAGATGACCTGGAGGTAATTGCGGCACATGTTTCCGTCGCTGGCACTCTTTACAGTGACTCACATAATGCTTGACAGATCGGTAGAGACCCTTCCAGTAATACCTGCGTCTGATTCGGTCCAGGGTCTTCACAAATCCCAGATGACCGGATATTGGAGCGTCGTGGAAATACTTGAGAATAGCTGGCTGGAGATGAGCTGGAACGACCAGAAGCCACTTGGGGCCTAGTGGATCGTAGTTGTTCTTATACAATGTCCCATCTATCAATTGAAACCCTCCTTTGGCCGGTTCTCCTTTCTCCAAGGCGTCTATGGTTCTTAATAACTCTGAATCTTCCCTCTGTTCAGCTGCAACGTCACCTAATTCAGCGAGGGCTGAAATTCCATTCATGCTGTTGTGTTCTATTAAAGGATTCCTTGAAAGGCTGTCGGCATCCTTGTGTTTGCGTCCGTTTTTGAATACCACCGTGACGTCGTACTCTTGAAGTCTAAGTGCCCATCTTGCTAGTCGACCTGATGGATCCTTCAAGCTGGTTAGCCAACATAAAGAATGGTGGTCTGTTACGACGGTGAAAGGTTTGCCGAATAAATACGGACGAAACTTGTTGATAGCCCAGACAACTGCGAGGCATTCTTTCTCGGTTGTAGAGTAGTTTATCTCGGGCTTAGAGAATACTCTTGATGCATAGGCTATCACCTTCTCAGCACCTTCCTGAATTTGCACAAGCACTGCACCGATCCCATAACCGCTGGCGTCAGTGTGAAGTTCAGTTTCTGCATTCTCGTCGTATAAGGCTAGAACTGGTGCGGAAGTTAGAGCCTCCTTAAGTGCCTGGAAAGATCTTTCTTTAGTTTCATCCCAGTAAAACTTGGCGTCTCCCTGCAAAAGTTCTTGCAGTGGACGTGCCATGTTACAGAATCCTTTTATGAAACGCCGGAAGTATGAGCACAGCCCAAGAAAGCTTCTCACATCACGAATGTGCTGAGGAGTTGGAAATTCCATGACTGCCCTTACTTTATCTGGATCAGCGCGGACGCCATCTCCGTTGACCAGGTGCCCCAGGATTTTTATCTCTCTGGCGACGAAGAGGCACTTCTTCGGATTGAGGCGGAGTCCTGCAGTCTGAACACACTTCAGCACCGTTGACAGGCGACTCAGATGTTCTTCAAATGTTTTCGAGAAAACAACAATGTCATCTAAATAACAAAGACACGTCGTCCACTTAAGGTGTCGAAGTAAGTTGTCCATCATGCGTTCGAATGTGGCCGGAGCGTTGCATAATCCGAATGGCATTACTTTGAATTCATAGAGGCCATCAGGTGTAATAAAAGCCGTCTTTTCTCTGTCAGCTTCGTCAACCTCGATTTGCCAGTAGCCTGTCTGCATGTCCATGGTTGAGAAGTATGTAGCTCCTTTCAAGCAGTCTAAGGCGTCGTCGATGCGCGGCAGAGGGTAGACATCTTTCTTTGTGATTTTGTTCAGCCGCCGATAGTCGACACAGAATCGCCACGTACCATCCTTCTTCTTTACGAGGACCACCGGAGATGACCAAGGACTCTCCGAAGGTTGAATAATGTCATTATGCAACATCTTCTCCACTTCCTCTCGAATTATTCGCCTTTCGACTGGTGACAATCGGTACGAGCGCTGGCTAATGGGCGGATGATCCCCAGTATTGATACGATGCTTTATCGTGGGCCGTTTCGTCTGACCTTTTTTTTGCTGGGGTGTGAATACACCAGAGAATTGGCGTAGTATAGCTAACACCCGGTGGTGTTGTTCCTTGGTCAGGCCGGACCCTATTGGCAGTTCCATAGTTGTTTCCTCCAGCGTGTTGTCGGTACTAGTAACAGAGCATGGATCTTCGTTAATGACGTTGAGCTCGCCCTCCTGGACTGGTTCAGCTGTCCCTATGCACATTCCCTTGGGGATAATTTGTGACTGCTCGTGACAGTTGGTGATCCAAATGTCTCCTCGACCACCGATAATGCTTATGATAGCCGCTGGTATGTAGATTTCTTTCGTGAGCCTAATAAACTTTCTACTATCGACAAGCACTTCAAGGTTGCGGTCGTCCGTGTTTTTGACTGGGACTCTTCTCATTGCGAACGGCGGGATTGTCACGTTGTCAACGGCGAATAACTTCCCAGAAGATTCTGTGTTACGTGTACCCGTCGCAACGACTTCTTCAATTTGCAGCTCAGACGTTCCACAGTCAATGACAGCTTGGGATGCCTTAAGGAAGTCCCATCCAAGGATGACATTATGACTACATTCTGTTAAAATGACAAATTCAACTGGCTGGGTCCTGTTGTTGATGGTTATTCTCGCGACACAAGCTCCAGCTGGCTGGACGTACTTTCCATTTGCGACCTTTAGCACAGTTGCCCCCGTATCACGGAACATTGTCTTCTTTAGTGTGCGACGATAATTGTCCGACAATACGGAGAAAGAAGCTCCTGAATCAACCAGCGCCCGGACAGGTTGGCCGTCGATTATAACGTTGATGAGATTTCCCGACATCTTAGTGACTGTCATCCATGGAGGATTTTCATCTGCGGCGGCCTCACCTCCGTAGATGGTCGCCTTGCTTAGTTTTCCTGCGTGCGGCGGCTAGGGGAGCCGGCTGGTAGCTCTGTCCGGCGACGATGAACGGCAGCGGCGCGTCGGGGATCGACCTCGTCTAGGGTACGGCGATGGGCTTCTTCCCGTAGGTCGACCGAACTCGTCAGCGGGTGGCTGCCTGGGGTAGAACTGTTCGGATGGCGGACGTCTTGCGGCAAAATAATCGTCAAATACTCGTCTTCTCTCTCTGCAGTAGCGTATGACATGTCCAGGGCGCCCACAGTGGAAACATACTGGCGCGTTGTCTTCTGTCCTCCAGACGTCCGTTCGTCTGCGGGACGTCATAGGTGCCGGAGGATTTGGTTGTGGCCGTGTCGGCCGGTTCCTAGGCTGCCGTTTGGCAGCTGCAGCATACGTCATATCAGGGCGAGGCCATTCTTCACGTCGAGTGCGATTGGCTCGGCAGACAGGAGCTATTGTCTGAAATACCTCTTTTTCCGCCGCGTCGGCTCCTTCATGACCCACTGGGCTTACATCCATGGCCATGATCTGATGCTCACTCGGTTCAAGAGTCCCAGCTGCCATGAACTGTTGTAATTCTTCTCTCACAATTTGTCGTATGAGAGACGCAAAGTCGTGCTGGTCTTCCACAACTGCCATAGGGACTACGTTGGGAAGTCTGTCATACTTCTTTCGCCCAACCCTCCTTTGTTGCATCTCCTCAATCCGCTGGCACCACTTGATGAACTCTTCCGTCGTAGCGACGTCTTTTATCAGAAGAGCTTGGTACATGTCTTCTGCAATACCTTTCATTAGGTGCGTGATTTTGTCGGCTTCAGTCATATTCGGGTTGACTACGTTGCATAGGGCCAAAACATCCTGTATGTAAGATTGCGTCGGCTCCCCATGTCGTTGGGCCCGGTTCTTCAGTTGTTCTTCCGCCGAGCGGATTTGTCGCTGGTGGTCCCCAAACGTTTTCTTAAGTTCCGTCTGGAACATTTCCCAGTTATTCAGTTTTTCTTCGTTGTTCTCGAACCACTGCTGGGCGGTTCCGTCCAGATAGAAATAAACATTTGCCAAGCACATGGTATGATCCCACCTGTTGTACTTGGCGACTCGGTCGAACCCTTTTAGCCATTTGTTAGGATCCTGTCCAGCGTCTCCAGAGAACACCGATGGGTGTCGAATGTGCAGCTGGCTTGCCGCCATGGGTTTCCTAATGACGCGGACTTTCGGAAGGACGTACTGAGTATATCCTTTGTAGTCCGGTTCCAGTCCGTGTAGGCGGCGACTTTTACGTTGCCTAATCGGAGCCACGACGATGCAGCTGTTGCACAGGGTACCCGGCGTCTCCACCAAACTATGTCGCGTTGGAACCGGGACAGGTGTGAATTCGAAGGTTACTTGTCAATGAACACAGCACTTAAACTGAGAACAGGTTTATTGAGAACTCAAACATACACGCAGCACTGACTGCCTCTTGGGCAGAATGCTCTTCTATTTATACACAGATAGAACGTACTAGAGATTACAAGAGTAGTTAACAAGTGAAATGTGTAGAAGTTACAAGTGACCTTAGGAAACATGTAGAATCTTCTGGAAATAATAAACAGAATTAAATAATTTTGGTCAGTGGGCGGGATTGAACCGGCGACCTTCGGTACCGCAATTCGTGACGCTACCCGCTGCGCCATGCCTGGCAGACGGTACACTGGCGTTCATGCGGCAATATGCAACAAGCAAATATCTATTCTTCTGACGTAATCGGCGTAGTAAAAAGATGACCCGGATCAAAAAACCGATAGCAAGTCAATAAACTCAACTGAAGAAGTTTTGTGCTTAAAACACCGTTGGATCAACTCTCATGCAATCCCACCTACAAATCTACATTATGGATGATGGTATTTTATGGAAAAGTCTTCAGAAATAAAATCTGATCACCGCTTGTCACCTCAGCTTGGACTACAGTGGACGCAAATGCGGTATTTACAAGTGCGACAGATAGTAGCTCGCCTCCATTGCTCACTGTCGTGAGACGACGAGCTGTTCTTATGACAGTCCCCGAGCACCGCGAATAATAGAGTCGAGTGGAACGATATCCGAACGTTGCAAAACTGAGCTTAAATTTCAGCACCTGACAGCATCATCAGAGGCTGACGGGCATCGCAACATTCCATTAAGAGTGCCATGCATATTGGGACTTTAATTCGCAGCTGACGTGGGGCGAGCGCGTGTTTTCCATTAGGGGAGGGCCGGCTGACTTTTTGACAGGCGCGTGACGGTCATTTAGCAGTCCCGCGCGGAGCCGGGGCCCAGGCCAGCACGCCATGAATATTTATAAGCGCCAACAGCGGCACGCGCTCATCCCGTCGGAGCTGTCTCTGAAATGTTTAGAGGCGCCGAGCAAACAAAATTCGTCTCTCGGTTTTTGTTAATCGACCCACCCAGGTCAGGTGACGGCGATGCTCTCTAGTCGGAGACTGGTCTCCCACTTGGTTTAGTCTATTCCAAATACTTTGGAGTTCTGGCATTTGTCTGTTCAGGCGTTTGCAATCTCACATGAACGTAACCGTCGTTTATGGTAACTTCTCGTCAAAATGTGAGAATTAAGGGCCATGTTATAAATATCTGGCTGCAAGTTGCGGACAGCACCCTTGCAGCACGTCTCAGGTTTTCAACTACATCTACACTAATATTATAAATGCAAAAGTAACTGTCTGTTACGTTTTAAAGAATTAACAGCTAAACCGATCTTGATGTAATTTGTGAATGAAGTTCTATGTATCATTAGGAAGGGCATAGGTTACTTTCTTCGTAGATTAATAAAATTTTATCATGAAATTTTGAAAATTAACCGTATGGTGACATAGACTGATAGCGTGTGTAAGTCTTTAATGTTATATCGGTCACTCAGGCTTTGTTCATCTCGAAATCAATTTGTGTTTTCCAAACTTTAGTTTTCAACATCCAATTCTAGCAATCAAAATATAAGTACACGCATTCGCGGGTAGCAGTTAGTTCTTAATATTTCCTCTGGAGGATCGTTTATGTTGTTATAATGTCGTAGAATGTGTTTCATGTTACACTCGCCATTCTGAGAGATTCGGTGCTGCCGTTAACTTGCACATTTTCTGCCACTTTCGGCCTCCTACAATTTTCAGTAATAGAACAACCTAACGATCATTGATATGGGAGAAGCACTTCTTTAATGCAGTACTTACGATAGTGATAACCATCAATTTTTATGTTTCAGCCAATGCCATATAAAGCAAGAATGAGTTTTGGATCTACCCCTGAGCACCTGTCTTACATGCGTACACAGTGTCAAGTCATCAGAACTGCTTACTTGCATGGTTTTCCAACGAATTTTTGTCTGATCCAGATTTTATTTCTAATCTACTTTCAGATGAAAGGTTTAATAAATAACACAGTGTGTTCAAGCCACAATAATACCCATTCATGTGACTAACCCAATGAACCGACTGAAACTAGAAACTGCTACACTGCAACCTAAAGTAAGTAATTTTTTATTGTCTTAACGGTATAGTGAACCAGGTGCAAACAGCTTACAGAAACCACGTAACGTTTATATATAGAATATATAAAAATTATGTTTCGTCAGAAGTGAAGGAAGCGTTGAGCGCCCGCAAAACTTCCAGGCTTCGCACGGATTCGAACCGGCGACTCAGGATTTTAAATACAGGTGCCTGTACACTGACCCACAAAACCAGAGGTCTTTATACATGGTGTATCAATAATCATGAATCAGACTTTCAGAGATGGAGAAAGACAAACGTATCAGTTTGAGATACTGAACGCCGGTCCGGATATGGAAAGGTTTTAAGCCAAAATGGTTTGGGATAGCTATGAAAGTGGAACACAAAGACACGTCTGTTTAATAATTTTTTATCTGCTATATTTCCACAAGCTGCGAATGCCTTTGCAATATTTGTTCTAAATTACATCCCTCAGCTTCGATTCAGGCATGAAAACGTTGCGCTAAACTCTGTCGTACCATGTGTTTAAAACTCCTGTGTAAGATTATAGAAATCACATACATCGAATAGTCTAAGCCTAAAGAATCTCTTCATTCTCTACAGTTGTCTTGTACACAAGATTTTTCACATAAAACAACCAGAAAAAATTAAGTGAAGTCAGATCAGATGAACGAGCTGGCGACGAAACAAGACCTCCGCCTTTCAGGGAAACTCTGACTAAGGTGTTCACAAGACCCATGTAAAATGTGTGCTGGGGATCCTTGGTGTCATGGGTGCCGGGAGGGGGGGTGCAAGGGGGTGCACTTGCACCCCCCTGACATCCCGGGTCGCCGTCTGGGCAGTAGTAGAGCAAAAAAAAAAAGGTCGCCCAGCCCGGAAATGTTTGGGCCGATAGGGGGGAGGGGCACCAATGCAGCCCTGGTGCACCCCCCTCTACATCCCGGGTCGCCGTCTGGGCAGTAGTAGAGCTAAAAAAAAAGGTCACCCAGCCCGGAAATTTTTGGGCCGATGGGGGTGGGGGGGCACCAATGCAGCCCTGGTGCACCCCCCTATATCCCCCGGAAATTTTTGGGCCGATGGGGGGTGGGCACCAATGTAGCACTGGTGCACCCCCCTAGAAGCAATCCTGACGGCGCCCATGCTTGGTGTAGAATCCACTTGAAACAACTTCGGCCAATAACTTACTACTGAAGTATTTCCGGACAGAGGTATCATATCTCTAATACATATCCCCGGCTGTAATCGAATATACAAGGAACGCCAGTGTCAGTCGCCGCTGATTGATACGATTTTCTTAGGTGATGTAGTGTAAAAACAATAAACACCCATAATGTTGTAGCAGAGATCCCAAGGAAATGGTTAATAATGTAGCAAAACTGCACATTCTACATTTTCCAGCCTTCCAGAATCCCGGTAATGGGAGATTCAGACATAGGTAGTAGCATGTCATGTAAACAGATTGTTGCAATGAAAAGGGCGTACCTTTGTCAACCATGATACTGAAGTTGCGTTTAAAAAGTTCGGCATCATTACTATTGAATTTAATATGAGACGCGACAGTTGCAATAGATATAATTTCTTAAGAGTTTTTGAACCTCAATTAGAAAAAGGAATTGAAGTGTTCTTGAAAGGAATTTTACTGAACGAAAGAGATTTAGAAGACCGAATATATCTCACGAGGATATTTAAGCAAATGACGTTCCAGGGCAATGCATCAAAGAAGATAAATGACCTTTGGACAAA
Organism: Vandiemenella viatica; assembly: GCA_031002005.1. Lineage (NCBI taxonomy): Eukaryota > Metazoa > Arthropoda > Insecta > Orthoptera > Morabidae > Vandiemenella > Vandiemenella viatica. The sequence continues at coordinate 23,275,688 of JARYHS010013631.1, forward strand.
GGAGAGGAATGAGCAGCACAGCTATATGATATATAAGTACTGGAAAAATATCATAGTTCTCCTGAAACGCAACAATCAAATGTCGTGGTTCTTAAGCTGCGTTCCCACGACGCGTGGTTTTGGAGGCCGTGCCACATTAGCCGAAGTGTATTAGCCGTCACCACCAGTACCGGATTAACCACGTAGCAGGAGGTAGCAAATGCTACGGGCCTCGCGCCTTCTAGGGGGCCTCGCGCTTCCTAGGGGGGCCCCGCACCTAGGCTAGACGGCGACTTTTTTTTTTTTTAGCTCTACAATTTTCCCCCGGACGGCAACAATCAAGGGCCTCTTCTTCACATTTGCTACGGGCCTCGCGCTTTCTTAACCCCCCCCCCCCACCTGTTTCCTGCCTTTTGGACTGAAGTCTTTGAGTTCATTTGCATACGGGTGCATGTTCATGGGGCGAGATTCAACATACTAATCTATTTCTAACATGTTATACCCAAGTAACGTTCGTATCGCAAATATTTACAAAGCATAATGTGTCTTTTACAAACATGTCGCAACCTACAAAAACTAATCTGGCGCCGAATATTTTAAAAAAGAAAACAAAACCAAGGCGAAACTGAGAAGGCTTGCAAAATTTTTTTAGAGACGAGAAGTCATTTAAATCGTCGTCATCAGAACTAGTTTAACACGCAACGGAAGAAAACTTATTTAATAGAAGTTCTTTAGAACAAGGCTCATGATGATAAAGAGCAGCATGTACGAGAAAATTTAGCTATGGTTAGAACGTCGTCTGCATTTCAGAATATTACAGAATGGGATATACCAGACATACCACCAACGTTGCCTTTTCAACGTACAAATTATGATGATATTTCAAAATGGTCGCTCATTGACTCTGCAACCAGAAATGAAATAATTATTTGAACAACGTAAAAAATCCTAGAAAAAATCATCGACCTCAGGTTTTTAAATACGGATTTTCAAAGTACTGTAATGCCAAATGGGAAAAAACTTATAAATGAAGATGGCCTGCTTACTCTAAATCTGCAGATAAAGAATAAACAGAAAAAACAATATACAACAGAAGGTCTCTCTTATTTGGGAAGAGAAGGATTTGATGACTGGAGCTAATTATATGGCTGTGAATTGGTTGAGAAACTTTCTAACTTGAACTATTGTCGATGAATCAGCAGAACTATTAAAAGTTCAACTTATGAAACGAAATGATTGGCAGGATATATTTCCAAATGTGTGAACAACACTTCAAATTTTTCTAACGATACCTGCAAATGTCGCTAAAGGAGAACGAAGTTTCAGTAAGATAAAACTTATGAAAATTCATTTACGGTAAACGTAGACTCTAGATAGACTATCAGACTTGCAATTTTATCTATAGAAAATAATATTGCCCAAGGACAAGAAAGATGGCAATTCTAGCCTTTTAGTTATGATTTTCTTGCCTCATTTTTTTAAAAATATTAAACACAATATGAATTTGACGGATATGTGATGTGAGCATTGTATACATATTGTATGCTTTTGAGGTGTCTGAATATATGTAAAAAGCTTTTGACGTTTCTTTAATGAACAGAACTTCAAATAAAATAGCTATATTTTCATAAGACTCAAGAGACAAAGTATAAGTACTGAATCTACCACCACAGACATTTAGCTTCTATGAATAGGAAAGCAAGAAGTGATAGAAAAACTTAGATATGGGATAAAGATGAGAATATTCAGTGATTTGCGGATGAATAGTGTCTTTTTAGCTATATGAAGGAAGATAAAGATGTTGATGAAGATTATAAAAGAAACAATGAGACAAGAATTTGAAGTAATTACAATAAAATGTAAAATAAGTTTTCTGAAATATAACATACATAAGACTGGAAACAGTAGACTGTGTGTCAAAATGTGAGCACACATAGTAAGAAAATTTCGTTGTGTAGAAGTTTGAGATGACTAAATTATTGCCGAATTGTTTTACAGTCTGTAACGAGATTTATACAGGATATGAAAACCTGTGAAGTCGCCGAAAAACAAAACAAAAACAAACAAAAAATGTCAAATAGTTAATTTCACGCAACGAATAAACTTAGAGACGATTTGTTGAAATATTTTGTTTGTAATTAATGTCTTACTTGGTTTCTTGTTGATATCACTGTAATACTATTATGAGCTTCGCACGTACTCTTGATCCGAGTGAACATCGCTGCTGTACTTCAGATTATTATACATTCTCTCTGCATTTCACGTTAATTATGTGTTGATAGTTAGCAGAAGGTAAAACTATCAGTAAATATATACGCTTTACCATCCATTCAAGTCCAGGCGTCCTACTGTATAATGACCGCACTTTATATTGCTCGTACTGCTAGAATATGATTTTTTTTTTTTTTAACTTCGCAAGGGACAAAATATTTGAAAAGTTACCATACTGCATTGGTTGAACGCAAGCACTAGTCCGCTTACGGTCCAAAGCGGGCAGTAAATTGCTGCTTCACATTTCGTCGTAATATCATTGAAGAAAGAAATTTAGAGTTGTAAACTTCTCGTAACTATAATCTCTTTAATCCAGTTTAGAATAAAAGTTACGTAAACATCAACAAACAACAATGGAAAATACTGTACAGCTGATGAGACTGAAAAGTTTTAGCGGCCTTTGATCAGAACGAAATGACCACAATGTAGCGGGATTAAAGTGCAGGAACAATATCGATTACTTGAAGACTAGTAAAATTTAAACATGCACAGGACAAGGATCACTGTGTCGAACACATGTTGTCACTAAAACAACAGTAGCAGCAGCCATAGGCGTCTGTGACGGAATGAACAAATGTTACCGAGAAAGCACCGCATCTCGCCAAGGTATACAGAAACTGTTTGACGTTCGGCCAGATTGTATATGATGAAATGCCCATACGGACTTCATCGCTCTGCCTCACTGTCTGCCATAAGGAACTAGGTAGCACGTCAAACGCAAGTCAGGCGATCTGAAATTCAAGTGTTAAGCTATTACTATTTAATTATTTAGCCGAAGTTTTGATAGTTTGTTAATACAAGTATATACACGTTGTTCTCTCCGTTCCCAATCGGTTGCCCTTATGAACTTATTTTTATCAAAACCGCCTTCACATCACCATCCACACATCATGAAACCTACTTGCGCATCAACTGAATTTTAGAAGTGGCACATATTTTAGTATTTTTTGTTGCTATATTGTTGCATTTTCTTTAACTTTCACCATATCGTCATAATAGTTAATACAAGTCCCCCTTGAAGCAGCAAGAGAGCTTCACGCCGCTTATGGTACAATCCTGCAGTAATTATTTCTTTTGGTGAGGAACAAACATAAGAACCATGTTCTTCATTTTGTTGGGAACTTCAAGAGATTGATAGAGACGAGGTTATCAAATATCTTAGCTATTTTATTTTTACAGTATTTTAACATGGCATTGGCTACTAAACGACATAGTTGACTCCATTCAATGTTGTATATGTTACTTCAGTGAATACAAATGGCTCTTTATTGGCATTCAGTTTCTGAACAATACAGGAATCACAAGGCAGCTACAATACTTAAAAACCCCCATCCCCAAGGCTGTACTCGAACATGTGTATTTGGTGCGAGATTGGTTTCGTTATACCTCGTTGTATGTTTGGGAATCACACTCATGATAGAGATTCTGAGTCGAAACACAGCTTTCGGTTAGGCTCCTGTTTCTGTCATGGAGCCCATTTTAAAGACGGTTAATCTTTTCGTATCTCAAAAAAAATTGCCAACTTCTCGCCGACAAAGTTCAAAGTACCGATGGAGCGTCCCGCGGAAACGAGAATAGTGGGCGTAACAGCGGCGTAATTATCCCGGCAAGCTAACGAACGAAAATGTCGTGGTAATTAAAGAGTATACAGTGGTCTGTGGCAGAGCCGGCCCCAGGCAGCGAGCGAGCCTCTAATGAGCTGCCGTGTCCCGCAGGTCTCTCACCGCCCTCGGCCGCCGCGCCGCCTCATCGTCGTCATTACACCAAAAACTTAACAAAATACACTTCGTTTATTTTTTCCACCCGCATATAGTATATAGGCGATGGAAACATTAGTTCCAAGGTTTTTAAGGCTACCAGGACTATACTGTCATAGAAACAGCTAACTCTGTGCTGATATTCTTAGCGAAAAAAAAAAGATTCAGGCTTATTTGATGGCAGTTGGCTTCATTAAACTCTTGCCATTGTTCAGTTCTAGGTAGAATTTATGACAACAAGTAAATCGGTTGACTGTTGTAGTAGATTCAAATAATACGCATCATTCGAGATCTTCACCCAGGGGTGTAGCTACTATGGGGCTAGGAAGTGCAGTGCACCGGGGCCCCTACGCTCAGGGGGCCCCCAAGCGCAGTTCAGAGGGCCCACGGGCCTTCACGGCAAACTAGCGACCTTTTTTTGTGTCTACACTGGCGGAAATTAAGTCAATGAAATTTGGCTCCAAGTATCTTCACAGATTTTATTATTATGACTGCTCGTCCATTCCACACTTTATCGGAGAAGCTGTTAGCACACGATATTTTTAACAATAATTTTGATTTTTCGGCGTGGTTGGACGATAGCTTCAACGTTAATATTTTGGCGTATTTATAAATATAGTTTTAGCAGTTAGTGTATCGGTCGACAGGTGATGGGCAATATGTTTCATTTCTTAGAATGAGAAAGTGGTGGAAATGGAGAATGTCTCAATCTCTTAACCTGCGCTGTTCGCTTGCAGCTACGAGAGATCAAGCGAATTTTCTGTTTAACTATCACTGTAAATTTCTTTAATATATGCATAAGCAAAGTGATATTTGTATACAAGTGGTATCCAATACGTATCATTTATTTGAAAGATCAACAGAGGAAATGCAATAAAAAAGAAAGTACCATGATTCCTTTGTTTTATTACTATAATTTTTTTGTGTCTACACTGTCGGAAATTAATTGAATGAAATTTGGCCCAAGTATCTTCACGTGAAGAGTATTAAATGATTAAAAATTGAAAGCTTTACATGTAATAGTATGAGAATTACGGGGCTATATATTATGCAAAATTGCTATATTTTTTAGCGTATAAGTGGCAAACAGTGTGGTGTAACATGACACTTTTTTGTCCACAAGTTCCTGTTGACCAAGGCGAAGAGTGACGACCCTCTACACCTAAATGTCTAACTGTAAGAGAGGTCGGGGAATTGGCGTGTTTGAAATAGGTGCATCGTATCGAAAAATCTCTGAAATGATTGGCCGTACTGCAATGTCAGTATACAGACTTGTTACACAATGGATGAAACAAGGCTCTAATATTCCTAGAGGAGGCACAGTTCCATGCCGTCAAATTGTGTGGGTGGCTGTTTCTGACAGACGGGTAACTGCAGGCCATCCAAGCAGTGGTTACAGAGAGAGTCACCCACCGGACGATTGTAAACCAATTGCTTGAAGCTTGGTTGCACTCGCTGATCCCTTGCGATGTGTTACATTAACCTGATGTCAACGCCAATGGACACGTGAATGGCATACATTTTTTAGAGACGAGTCTCGATTCTGTCTGTGGCAAAGTGACAATCGAGAGCATGTTCGCAGGCGTATTGGAGAAACAGCTTACCCTACTGTGACTTCAGAACGTCACACAGATGCGGCTACAGGTGTCATGGGGTGGCGGCAATCAGTTTCGACAGCAGGACGGAGTTGGTTGTTGTTGTGTGTACGGGGTGCTGCAACCTACTGTGATACCCTTCATGACCGCCATCCAAATCGCATCTTCCGACAGGATGACGTCCGTCCTCATACTGCGGCCATCACAACACAACACTTGCAAGGGTTTACGATCACAATTTGGACTGCACTGTCCCCAGATTTGTCCCTGATAGAGCATGTCTCTGAAGCCAGGACACCTAGCACAAACTGTGCAACAACTGACTGCCCAAGACATGCAGGCGTAAAGAGACACACTCCTAGAAGACATCCGAACACTTATTGAATCAATGCCGGCAAGGGTTCACGAATGTATAGGTGCTCAAGATGGGCGCACTTCTTACTGACAACTGTATCCAAAGGTAATAAATTTAGCCTGATCATGATCCACTTCAATTTATCATTTCTTCTGGGTACGACACTGGATATATCTACGAAGTTTCCTAAAATTCTACCACTTCTGTCTGAGTGCTGGGATTTTAATTTCCGCCAGTATGTGTTGCTTCTTTAGATTTTTTTTTTCCTAAAGTAACTTATATAATTGTTTTCATTGGATGAGAGGCCTATTTTGATAGTACTTAAGAACATCGCGAGAATCTTTTCAAGCGAGAGCGTTAGCCAAACATTTTAAAGGAACAAACTTGTTACTTCTGGATTACAATTAAATCATTCCTCTAGAGTCCCTAATGCGTAGCCGCGTTGGTGTAGCACCTGTTCCACAAATAATGCTCCCACCCAAGTCTTGCATATAGCTCTTTGGTTCAAGCGAACTCGTGTCGTATACTGTTATGAAAGCCTATAGTGCTGCCATGGTTTGCAGAATGTTGCGCTAAATTTACATCTAATTGACACAATTTTCTCGCGGCATCTTCTCGAATTTGTAAAGTCAAAATCATCTTGATCTACTTGGACTGTTACATGAACGTACGTTTGTTACTCCAACATGTCTACAGATAGAGATCCTTTCAGCGTCTGCAGTATCTCCTCACAACCGGGCAGTTTTTTAGATGTGTACTGATGAGTAGCTATATAGATTCTGTGATCAAATCAGTGAAATACACCCATGAAGGGAATCTTTTGATTAAGTTTTTAATAGAATTAAACTTTTCCGAAGTGAATTGGTTTTTCCGTCTGCCAATTAGCCGTGGCCGTCATATTTCGAACGCACTGACCTCGATGAATCATTAACATGATTATTGATGCTTCGGTTTTTTTTAACAGTTTAACGTCCCTTTTTAACAACGTGGTCTTTAGAGACGGGAAAGGATGGGGGCAAGGAATGGGAAGGAATTCGGCCATGGCCTTTTGAAGGAAGCATCCCGGCATTCACCTGGAGTGATTTGGAGAAACCATGGAAAACCCAAATCTGGATGCCCGGACGGGGATTCGAACCGCCGTCCTCCCGAATGCGAGGCCAGAACGCTATCCGTTACACCACCACGCTCGGTGTGATGCTTCGTGACTTCTGTTGCATAGTTAATTATTTTTCCTTCTAGAATCATAATACTTACAAGTTTCAAATATATGAAAATGAAATATCTCACTGAACAGAACTGAAGAATCGATTATTAATTCATGAAGACTGCACATCATCTACCGAGTGTGGTGGGTGACTGGAACGCTCTGGTCTCACATTAGGAAGGACGCCTCTTAGTCCCTTTCCGGCCATCCTGATTTGGGTTTCTATGGTTTCCCAAAATCACTCCAGGCGAACTCCGGGATGGTTCGATCAAAAATACCATTGCCGAATTCCCTCCCCTTCCTTGCCTCCTTTCCGGCCTTTAATGACATAAACGTTGACAAGCGTAATGTCAGAAAAAAAAGATCATCGTCTGAAGCACTGGATTTGGAAAACACACTTTCGATTACCTATTCTCCTTCTAAGCTATGTAATAACAATATTCAGTTGTGCTGTAAGTAGCACGAAATACCCCCTTAATCAGGAAGAGGACAATAATTGCAACTAGGATAGTGTGTTATTGCTTGGGTTGGAGGAAGTATGTTTCTTTATTTGCGTCGTTCATTAAGATTAACATTTTTTTATCAAGTCTATTGTGATACAAAGACTGCTTCCGAACGTTTTTTAGTATCCTACGCTACGTGAGCGGTTTGCCTCCGCATTTGTCGTCCTTCTATTTTTACGGAAAGATCGAATTTGATCACAGATTACAACTTATGACGACCTAGCAGTAAAAAAACTTATGTAGATGCATCTTACGCAAAGTCCTATTTTCCTAGAGAGTATGGAATTGCAGATCACCAAACCAAGGATGCTAACCTCAAACACAACGCCGGTGTTGTTAAGAACTAGAGTGGAGATTTTGCTACATGGGATGATGGCTGGCGCATCTTTACACAAAATAACATTCAATGATCCGAATTAAATTCATTACGTTTGTGGTTATTTAACTGAAAATAATCGTCCCTCACGGCTCACGGGACAGTAAGCCTTATTTCAACGAAACAGTCCTTCAACACTTGTGTAACCGTATAAGTGAAGTCTTCGAGTAATATAGCCAAAAGAAAGTAACAGGTTCCCATTAAATATAAGTTACTATTGTTCCACTTCTTACATTATCTGCGGTACGTTCGAGTCGAGAATGATTGGCTGTCAGTGATGTGTCTGTGAGGAAGCAGGTGCTGTGTATTATACGTATCATACGTATCCAGAGCAATAATGTTTATACACTGTCCGGAAGAGGTGACGAAGTCTGACTTGGTCCTTATACCGCCGCGTGTGGAGCTCATAATCGCGAGGGACGGCTGCGTAAACTTGATATAGCTGACAGCCAGCCAACACCCTTTCAATAAAACAGTCGCACCCCGCTTTAAAATGAAAAGCTGTGACACATCGGTGCGTTAGGGAGGCGCAGCCGGCGCGCGACACTTGTCCTCTCTTGTTGCAAGTGGGGAGCGGGCGACATTTGTCCCTACCGCACGTATCACGTCTGCTCGGTGCTGCCTCCGTCATGCACAACTTAAGTACTGCGGGGATGGGCTGGCCGTTTGATTTCTTCGGTCGTCTACTGAACTATTCTTGTTTTTGACTTGAATGTGCTAATTCAGTGATGGCACAGAATGTTGTTGTACCACTCGAAAAGACTAAAACCTTAAATAATTTACCTAGTTTCCCAATCATTTTGTCTGTTTTTCCCTATTACATTAAAAAAATTGTTTGTGACCAGCATTGATGTAATTAATTCTTTGCACTTCGAAAACGTTAATGAGGATGACCAAACAGAGACAGAAACTACAACTATTCAACCCATTTACTTTTGTCACCCTTAGATTGGGCCTGGTTACAAAAATAACTATCGATATTTTTTGCGTCATAAAATAGCAACCGCTTAAGATTTAAGTAACATAGGGTTAAATTACATTAACTCTATATGATAAGGCTTATAAATCTTTTAACAATCATGGACTACAAAGAAGGTACGTAAAATGTCTTAAATGAAATCACTGCGAATCGTTGTAATAGGAACTGTTTATTAGAGAAATTAATTAGCATGCTCCATGAAATGCTTGACATTTCAGCAAAAATCGGAAAACTTCAGTTTTTTGAAACACTGTGCGTATACGTATGAAAATTGCTTGTTGTTTATATCAGTTCTGCTTAAGTTAGCTTTCTTAGAAACACATCCACATACATGGATACTTCATATAGTCATACTATGAAGTAAACAAGTAGCATAAAACCAAAAACATTTCTATTTCCGGATTATTCTCTGCTTTTACAGTGGTCATGTGTTTGTTAGAGACTGAATGCAGTTTTGTTTCTGTTTTTCTAGACGGCTCTACATTGGGGAGCCAAACACGGCAACGACGATCTCGTCAAGATGATGGCAGGCACATATCGCTGTGACGTCAACGCCAGATCGGTAAGCACCTCCTGGAATCGATGTTATACAACAGTTATATAAATACCAATTTTGGACTTGCCTTTCTTTGAACGATTGATTTGAAGCTCTTTATCACATAGGTTTCTGTTAAACTTCGCATGTCTCATCTTCAGTAATGAATGATCCGTCTCACACGCTTGATGTGGACACTTAGTAAAACCTTCCAGGTCATTCTTCATATTAGAAAGCGCCTCTTGTGAACAATAATTTATTTCTTCGCGTACCTATATTGTCGGTTCCTTTCTTGTCGATAAATAACCAAAACTGTGTAGACAAAAAGAAAATCACCAATTTTATTCGTTATTTATCATCTTACCGAGTGTTTTGCTGTAAGAGTTATGGCGTCAACATAGCAATGATGTGAGAAATGAAGAAAAGGTCGACGAACCACGGGAAGGGTGAGCTGGATAAATCGTTTCGTGAATTCTTAATGTATGTTTCGTAATTACCGTATTTGCGTACAGCAAGTACGCATTTAGCATGAATGTTTCAAAGATATTAAAAATGTCATCTCTCTTTAGATAAAGTATACGTTACTGACAGTGTTTTATGCTGTCCAGAAATCGTCTCATCTGGTTTTGTTGCACGGCAATTCCTTGGGCCATAAGTTAGTAGATACAATCATTTAAAATGCTTAAAATGTTTGTAGACTCCCAAATGTGAAGGTGAAAATATTATACTTGCATCTTTTTCATTACTGTTATACGAATAACTTTCTCGACCATTTCTGTGTTCCTCTGATTAGTTGTTTTCTTGAATAATGTAGGGAAGTAGATGCAATACGTATGTGTGAGCTCGTACCCCGGACCAAAACACCCCCGTGGCTAATTGATTTTAATTAATGTTAATTGATTTTAATTGATTTTAATTGAATTGCGTGGGGCCTTAATTGATTTTAATTGATTTTAATTGAATTGCGTGGGGCCTTAATTGATTTTAATTGAATTGCGTGGGGCCTTAATTGATTTTAATTAATGCTAATTGAATTGCGGGGAGGGGGTCTCACATCTGTAACCTCAGATTGACCTTATTATTTCCTTATGTACAGCGGTCAGCGGACAGTTTTTTCCCCATGGTTTTAATTAATGCTAATTGAATTGCGGGGAGGGGGTCTCACATCTGTAACCTCAGATTGATCTTATTATTTCCTTATGTACAGCGGTCAGCGGACAGTTTTTTCCCCATGTATTCTTATGGAGGATGGAGTGAGCCCACTTTTTCCCCCATGGCGGGGAGCCTTAATTGATTTTAATTAATGCTAATTGAATTGCGGGGAGGGGGTCTCACATCTGTAACCTCAGATTGATCTTATTATTTCCTTATGTACAGCGGTCAGCGGACAGTTTTTTTCCCCATGTATTCTTATGGACCTGTCTTTGCAGACAGTTTGGAGCGGAGGGGAGCCGAGGAACTAGGGGAGTTTAATTGAATGCGGGTCCGTAATTGAATGCGCCACACCCGAATTATCGCTCCCCTCCGGAAGCCATCAATTATCGCTCCCCTCCGGAAGCCATCAATTATCGCTCCCCACGCAGCTGCAGGATGCGGGTCCGTAATTGAATGTGCACAGCTGCACCACACTCCAATTATCGCTCCCCACGCAGCTGCATGATGCGGGTCCGTAATTGAATGCGCCACACCCGGAAGCCATCAATTATCGCTCCCCACGCAGCTGCAGGATGCGGGTTCGTAATTGAATGCGCACAGCTGCACCACACCCGAATTATCGCTCCCCTCAAGCGACTGTGTGACTCATGTCTCCCACTATGACAGCTGCAACCGGCTTTTCTTCCACAATACCTTGCAAAATGTGTTCTACAACAGCCGATTTTGTTGGTTGGCCTGGTCTTGCCTATCACTGATGTTCTTTATTTATTACTAGCTGAGGTACCCGGCTTCGCTCAGAGAGTTGATGTGAGATAGTGTAGTAATTTTAATAAAATGATAAACATTAAAATGTGAGAGGTAATTTTTTTTTATTGAAATCATTTTCTAACTTTTCGAATACTTGTTTATGAACACCATTTATCATTTTGTTATCCGGGGTATATATGTACAAATTTTTATAATTTTCTACTCGATAGTATAGACCGCGAGAGAAGCAGGAGTCTTTGGGGTTGATGCCGCAATGTTTTAAAGTTTGTCTTTGCGCTGTGTTAATTGTAAAACTATAGGATAATTTGATTGGAAATTGCAGTCTTTTCAGTAAAGATCAGAGTTATTCTGAGGATTAATACTATGTGTTTCGATTCTGGAGTTTCCCCCGGTCATGTAATGTAGAACTTCCTGTGGAGGTGCTTCCAGTGGTGGTGATCGAATTTTTCCATTCATGCAACAGAATCCTGGTGTTTCTCCACTGAATTTTTTCGCGTTGCAAAATTGTTAGATGTTATCCATTTTTTCCGATTACGAAGTGGTTGTTTTTGTTATTTTGTTTTGTCGGGTCGTAGTGGAGTGCTTCATTTTTCAGGTTATACTGTTTACTTGTCCTCGTCCGCGCTTCTCGTAGGGTGATATTTTCATGGGTGGCTTGCGTCCGCAGTCTTCTATTATAAGATTGTGTCGCAATTCTTGATTCTTTAATTCGTTCATTTCGTTGTGCTTCTCACGGTGCTCATTCACGTTCGCTGAGAACATAAACGTGCCTCGCGCTCTTCGACTGTTTCGTTGATTCGCTGTTCTTTTTGTTTCGTTCGTTGGCAACGTAAACGTGCCTCGCGCTCTTCGATTGTTTCGTTTTTTTTTCGCTGTTCTAGAGGTCGAAACTTCCACCCCCTTCTATCTTCAAAATCACGCCCTTGAGGTAAAAATCAGAAACCTTCTTCATGTATAAAGGTTGAAGGTTACCACGCCATTTAACCCCCTTGATCGTACCGGACTCGTTTTTTAGTTTTAGCGGCACGCACATTGTACGCTTACTTTTATAATATATATTGATTTCGATATTATTTCGACCTGCCGAATTGTTTCCACTACGTACATCTTTCCACATTACCATAGAATTTTGTATACTCCCGGGCACAGTGGTCTTTGACAGAGCAGATTATTTCATATTTTATTTCTACTGGCTTTTTTTTTTTTTTTTTTCGTTGACAGTCAAATTGAGTCTTTTTGGCGTACAGATGACAAAAATTCTTCGGTTGTTCTGCCATGAGCGACGTTTAGACAATAGGCTCTGTTGTCTTCATCAGGCGAAAAGGTCGAAGTTGACACTGCGACAGCAAGTCAAAATCGCCTGAATCCTTTAACGAACTACTTAGTTTCTCAGTCGTAACAGCCTTACCTAAGGACAGGACTGAACACGTGAAATGATTGCAGCAATAACGAGCATGATTCGTGAGATGCAATGTTGTGGATTCACATTCGGGAGGACGTGGGTTTGAATCCCTGTCCCGACCTTCGAGATTTCGGCTTTCCATGCTTTTTGTGAAATTACTGCATTCGGTGCTTAAGCCATCTGTGGGAGGGTGTGGGCTCGAATCCCCGTCCGGGCATCCAGATTTGAGTTTTCCATGACAGCATTACCTAAGGACAGGACTGAACACGTGAAATGACTACGGCAATAACGAGCATGGTGGGGTGAGATGCAATGTTGTCGCTTCACATTCGGGAGGACGTGGGTTGGAATCCCTGTCCGAACATCGAAATTTCGGCATTCCATGCTTTTTTTGCGAAATTACTGCATTTGGTGCTTAAGCAATTTGACGGGAAAGTGAAAAGTCCAGGATTCTAATCCCGGTCTCAGCTGCGATTTTCAAAAGCCCTTAACCTGACATTCACATCTGACACAACTTGCGTTGTAATGTAGTTACACCAGAACACTTCCGTTGTTTGGCTTCCAGTTTAAACTGTAGGTTCTCTACACCCGGCTAAGTTCACGTAGGCTAGGATAGGTGCGGAATGCGCAGGCAATAAAAACCCTGGTCATAAATGACCAGACTAGCCATTACTCCGTACTTCAGTTGAATATCGGGTTGGTTCCTTCAAAAGGCCATGTCTGAATTCCACCCCGTTCCCCTGCACCAGTCCTATCACGCATCGTGATCGGTAAAGATCTGACCTAGCATTTGGGAGGGTGCGCTTTCGAATCCCCGTCCAGGCATTCAGATTTGGGTTTTCCATGGTTTCCCCAAATAACGCGAGACGAATGCCGGGGATAATTTCATCATTTTTCCATGGCAGAATTCCTTCCCGTTCCTCGTCCACTGTCCTTTCCCCCGCCTCTAAAGGCGTAGAACCATAAAAAAGAATCGCATGTGCTTTTATCCAATTCAATATAACTTTATAGGCAGGTAGGTGATTTCACTGCAGGTCTATATATTCGTCCTCCTTTCAGAGGTACTTTTTTTCTTCCTGGTGGGTGGGTTTGTTAACGTTCGGGACTACCATGTGGGAGATGGAGGGTTCGATTCCCGGTCCGCATGTTAATTAGTATCTGTTGTAGTTTAGACATACAAATAGCCGTTTATCGCCAAGAGTCACTGTGGACACTCCGACAATGACAAAAATAAAAATAAAACGCGTTTAGTGGTGTTTGTTCCTGTAGCCAGGGATGGTAACGCGATGTATGTGGTGGGAGTTCTACAGGTTTATCTGCTCGAATACCTGTGTCAGTGATGTATACTCATAGACCCTCCTAAGTTACCACTTCCCATTCTTGTTGAGGGGTGACTGTAAAATTCTTGAAATACAGATATTTGCGCGGGTACAGCGAATGCGTGCCACAACTTCACAATAATTGTTTGTGCATTGAAATACGGAAAAAAAGTTTCTACTGTAATGGCAGTCTCTAGGTAAAGTGAAAAACGTGGCCATTTTTTTTATCAAAATTGCCTAAGTTTTTCGCCTGGAACCATTTGAGGAGACCGAAAACGCGTTTGTGAATAAAGTTGGTTGCCACACGAGTCAAATGTCTCAATGGAGTTATTTGAGGAAACTATGGAAAAAACCGAAATTAGTTGTTTTTTTGCGTATTCCGCGAATTTCCAAAATAGTAGTAATTTGTCACACACACAAAGTGAATACCGAAACCATGCCACTAGTTCACAATAATTGTTTTCAGATTCCTCATGCGGCGTCATCATAAATTGCATTGCTCCATACATACATACAAATATTGACAAGTTGACTAAGCCACTGGTGGATCGCATAACTCACTTGCACAGCCAGTCTGCTATAGGTAGTTGTAAATTTCACAACTTATACTACGACACTGAAGTTCTATCTTCTACCTGAATGTAAATGATGTATTTGGAGATGATTTTTTTTTCCTCATATCAGGTTTTTTTTCGATGATGTCATGGCTGTTCTTATATCTCTGTGTGACTGAATTACATCTGGTGCATAGGCCTGATATAGACTGAATGTGACTGTGATTCGGTATGATATGCTGGGTCCACATATCAACATCGGTTCTGCTGGTTTGAACGGTTTCATAATGTTTGCTTGCACCTACAGAAATTCGGCCTACGAGATAAATTATATAAAATTCTTTAACTCTACGAATCCCTACAGGTTAAAAGAGTATGGTAAGTTTAAAATGCGCTTAAATAGTTGCATAAAACGGAGTAGAGAAGTATCTCGTTGACCTTTCTACACTGAGGCTATACTGATTTCATTATGAATTCCCCATTCCTCAGTTTAGATACCCAAAATTACAAGAATTATAACCCTGGATACTACATGGATGTGAAAAGTGTGAATAATACACTCATAGAAAATTATTCACTTGTTTTATTTTATCCACCTTCCATTAATAAATTCCTTTTTCGAGTTATTTGTTAATGAGTTCGTGTGGTGGTATGATACTTCATTACTTGCACACTAGCCTTAATACCGAAAACGTAATAGACCTTGATACTCGTAAAGACATAAATTTGTTGAATATAAGTACGTATGCGACACTTTTCTATGATTTTCATTAAAAAAGTATACACAATGTATAAAATCATGAAAAATAGCCATATATACAAAAAATCGGTAAAAAAAAATGTTAATTTCCTCATTGAATGAAGTCACTGGTCAACATAACAATTACACCTGCATGTATCACAATACTATTCATATATAACTTTGGTGGATTAAGATCGTGAAAACAGGTAAAACTTCACCCCAATTATGTAATTTCACTATACGAAAAATGTCATCGGTTTACATGGTTAGAAGTTGTGCATCATACCATACAATGTGTATTGAATGCCTCCACCAAAATAGAAAAACCCACGGCATGATGCGGTGTATCATCATAAATGAAACTCATTCTGTTCACGGTCCCTATATGACATCGGACAACTCGAGTAGTACATCAGATATACCTGTCGAAAGTCACACTAAAGTATTTGAAGCTGAACTAAGCAAATCATGCTGAAGATGACGATATCACAAGTTTCATTAACTACAGAAATGTATATCATTTGGGCAAAAAAGACGGAAAGTGTATGTTTCTGCTGTCATGACAATCTCCAGATTAACCCGCAGAACTCCCACCACACGCACACACACACACACACACACACACACACACACACACACACACACATCACCTTACCATCATGAAGGTGTGTAAAGTATAATATACATCAGATATACCTGTCGAAAGTCACACTAAAGTATTTGAAGCTGAACTAAGCAAATCATGCTGAAGATGCCGATATCACAAGTTTCATTAACTACAGAAATGTATATCATTTGGGCAAAAAGACGGAAAGTGTATGTTTCTGCTGTCATGACAATCTCCAGATTAACCCGCAGAACTCCCACCACACACACACACACACACACACACACACACGCACACACACACACGCACACACACACACATCACCTTACCATCATGAAGGTGTGTAAAGTACACAGACGGAAAAAAAAATCCCAACACCAAGAAAAAATTATTGTAGAGTAATGAAATTTGGACAATGCATTTGTCAAGTTAACATGTTTAATTGATTAAATTTTCAAGATCACAGGTTAATTTAAGCTCAAGAAAATGCATTTCAAATGTGAAATACTGTTAAATTAATAGCCGGTGTAACCTCCAGAATTTTGAATGCAAGCCTGCAAACGTGAATGCATTGTGTCATACAGGTTTCGAATGTCACTTTGTGGTATGGAGTTCCATGCTTGTTGTACTTGTGCTGTCAATACTGGGACGGTCAGTGCTGGCTGTGGATGATGCTGGAGTTGTCGTCCAATGATATCCCATACGTGTTCAATTGGAGACAGATCTGGTGATCTCGCAGGCCAAGGTAACATGTCGACACTCTGTAGAGCACGTTGCGAGACAACAGCGGTATGAGGGCGAGCGTTATCCTGTTGAAAAACTCCCCCTTGAATGCTGTTCATGAATGGCAGCACTACAGGTTGAATTACCAGACTGACGTACAAATTTGCAGTCAGTGTGTTTGGTATAACCACAAGAGTGCTCCTGCTGTCATAGGAAATTGCTCCCCAGACCATGACTCCAGCCCTGTAGAGTGCATTCCACTGACTACAAGCCATCGCCGTTTGCGACTCCAGTGGTGTCAAGCCAGAGCTCATTGGAGGACGGAGTGGAGATCTGTTGTGTTTTCTGATGAAAGCAGGTTCTGCCTTGGTGCCAGTGATGGCCGAGTGTTGGTCAGAAGGAGGCCAGGGGAACGCCTGCAACCAAACTGTCTGCGGCCTAGACACACTGGACCTACACCTGGAGTCATGGTCTGGGGAGCAATTTCCTATGACAGCAGGAGCACTCTTGTGGTTATACCAAACACACTGACTGCAAATTTGTACGTCAGTCTGGTAATTCAACCTGTAATGCTGCCATTCATGAACAGCATTCAAGGGGGAGTTTTTCAACAGGATAACGCTCGCCCTCATACCGCTGTTGTCTCGCAACGTGCTCTACAGAGTGTCGACATGTTACCTTGGCCTGCGAGATCACCAGATCTGTCTCCAATTGAACACGTATGGGATATCATTGGACGACAACTCCAGCATCATCCACAGCCAGCACTGACCGTCCCAGTATTGACAGCACAAGTACAACAAGCATGGAACTCCATACCACAAAGTGACATTCGAAACCTGTATGACACAATGCATTCACGTTTGCAGGCTTGCATTCAAAATTCTGGAGGTTACACCGGCTATTAATTTAACAGTATTTCACATTTGAAATGCATTTTCTTGAGCTTAAATTAACCTGTGATCTTGAAAATTTAATCAATTAAACATGTTAACTTGACAAATGCATTGTCCAAATTTCATTACTCTACAATAATTTTTTCTTGGTGTTGGGATTTTTTTTTCCGTCTGTGTATAATACCAATAGATGCTTGCGTCATACAGCCCAAATATTATCGATGAAAGGTGTTGACAGTGTGTGTGTACAAACGCCGAAATCACCATAACAACTACAACCATCAGTAGGAAGGGAGAATTTAATGTTAAGTCAGGTTAATACAGAATGTTAAAGTGTTTGTTATAGTTGGTTAGAGTAAATTCAGTTTAGGTTATTTCAACTCACATTCACATGGTGTCACTGATGCATGGCAATCCAAAAGTGTTTGCTGAGGCGGCTTGGGCCCCACCGCGGCCTAAGGGACCGGTATTTTGCACGACCTAAGAAGATCGGTATTTTGCGCGCCGGTTATCCGGATACAACGCGTTTGTATTTTTTCTACGCAGCAGCCGCTTACTGTGGGGCCCAAGCCACCTCAGCAAACACTTTTGGATTGCCATGCATCAGTGACACCATGTGAATGTGAGTTGAAATAACCTAAACTGAATTTACTCTAACCAACTATAACAAACACTTTAACATTCTGTATTAACCTGACTTAACATAAATTCTCCCTTCCTACTGATGGTTGTAGTTGTTATGGTGATTTCGGCGTTTGTACACACACACTGTCAACACCTTTCATCGATAATATTTGGGCTGTATGACGCAAGCATCTATTGGTATTATACTTTACACACCTTCATGATGGTAAGGTGATGTGTGTGTGTGTGCGTGTGTGTGTGTGCGTGTGTGTGTGTGTGTGTGTGTGTGGTGGGAGTTCTGCGGGTTAATCTGGAGATTGTCATGACAGCAGAAACATACACTTTCCGTCTTTTTGCCCAAATGATATACATTTCTGTAGTTAATGAAACTTGTGATATCGGCATCTTCAGCATGATTTGCTTAGTTCAGCTTCAAATACTTTAGTGTGACTTTCGACAGGTATATCTGATGTATATTATACTTTACACACCTTCATGATGGTAAGGTGATGTGTGTGTGTGTGTGTGTGTGTGTGTGTGTGTGTGTGTGTGTGTGTGTGCGTGTGGTGGGAGTTCTGCGGGTTAATCTGGAGATTGTCATGACAGCAGAAAACATACACTTTCCGTCTTTTTGCCCAAATGATATACATTTCTGTAGTTAATGAAACTTGTGATATCGTCATCTTCAGCATGATTTGCTTAGTTCAGCTTCAAATACTTTAGTGTGACTTTCGACAGGTATATCTGATGTACTACTCGAGTTGTCCGATGTCATATAGGGACCGTGAACAGAATGAGTTTCATTATGATGATACACCGCATCATGCCGTGGGTTTTTTCTATTTTGGGTGGAGGCATTCAATACACATTGTATGGTATGATGCACAACTTCTAACCATGTAAACCGATGACATTTTTCGTATAGTGAAATTACATAATTGGGGTGAGTTTTTACCTGTTTTCACGATCTTAATCCACCAAAGTTATATATGAATAGTATTGTGATACATGCAGGTGTAATTGTTATGTTGACCAGTGACTTCATTCAATGAGGAAATTAACATTTTTTTTACCGATTTTTTGTTATATATGGCTATTTTTCATGATTTTATACATTGTGTATACTTTTTAATGAAAATCATAGAAAAAGTGTCGCATACGTACTTATATTCAACAAATTTATGTCTTTACGAGTATCAAGGTCTATTACGTTTCGGTATTAAGGCTAGTGTGCAAGTAATGAAGTATCATACCACCACACGAACTCATTAACAAATAACTCGAAAAAAGGAATTTATTAATGGAAGGTGGATAAAATAAAACAAAGTGAATAATTTTCTATGAGTGTATTATTCACACTTTTCACATCCATGTAGTATCCAGGGTTATAATTCTTGTAATTTTGGGTATCTAAACTGAGGAATGGGGAATTCATAATGAAATCAGTATAGCCTCAGTGTAGAAAGGTCAACGAGATACTTCTCTACTCCGTTTTATGCAACTATTTAAAGCGCATTTTAAACTTACCATACTCTTTTAACCTGTAGGGATTCGTAGAGTTAAAGAATTTTATATATATTTATCTCGTAGGCCGAATTTCTGTAGGTGCAAGCAAACATTATGAAACCGTTCAAACCAGCAGAACCGATGTTGATATGTGGACCCAGCATATCATACCGAATCACAGTCACATTCAGTCTATATCAGGCCTATGCACCAGATGTAATTCAGTCACACAGAGATATAAGAACAGCCATGACATCATCGAAAAAAAAAAACCTGATATGAGGAAAAAAAAATCATCTCCAAATACATCATTTACATTCAGGTAGAAGATAGAACTTCAGTGTCGTAGTATAAGTTGTGAAATTTACAACTACCTATAGCAGACTGGCTGTGCAAGTGAGTTATGCGATCCACCAGTGGCTTAGTCAACTTGTCAATATTTGTATGTATGTATGGAGCAATGCAATTTATGATGACGCCGCATGAGGAATCTGAAAACAATTATTGTGAACTAGTGGCATGGTTTCGGTATTCACTTTGTGTGTGTGACAAATTACTACTATTTTAGGAAATTCGCGGAATACGCAAAAAAACAACTAATTTCGGTTTTTTCCATAGTTTCCTCAAATAACTCCATTGAGACATTTGACTCGTGTGCAACCAACTTTATTCACAAACGCGTTTCGGTCTCCTCAAATGGTTCCAGGCGAAAAAACTTAGCAATTTTGATAAAAAAAATGGCCACGTTTTTCACTTTACCTAGAGACTGCCATTACAGTAGAAACTTTTTTTCCGTATTTCAATGCACAAACAATTATTGTGAAGTTGTGGCACGCATTCGCTGTACCCGCGCAAATATCTGTATTTCAAGAATTTTACAGTCACCCCTCAACAAGAATGGGAAGTGGTAACTTAGGAGGGTCTATGAGTATACATCACTGACACAGGTATTCGAGCAGATAAACCTGTAGAACTCCCACCACATACATCGCGTTACCATCCCTGGCTACAGGAACAAACACCACTAAACGCGTTTTATTTTTATTTTTGTCATTGTCGGAGTGTCCACAGTGACTCTTGGCGATAAACGGCTATTTGTATGTCTAAACTACAACAGATACTAATTAACATGCGGACCGGGAATCGAACCCTCCATCTCCCACATGGTAGTCCCGAACGTTAACAAACCCACCCACCAGGAAGAAAAAAAGTACCTCTGAAAGGAGGACGAATATATAGACCTGCAGTGAAATCACCTACCTGCCTATAAAGTTATATTGAATTGGATAAAAGCACATGCGATTCTTTTTTATGGTTCTACGCCTTTAGAGGCGGGGGAAAGGACAGTGGACGAGGAACGGGAAGGAATTCTGCCATGGAAAAATGATGAAATTATCCCCGGCATTCGTCTCGCGTTATTTGGGGAAACCATGGAAAACCCAAATCTGAATGCCTGGACGGGGATTCGAAAGCGCACCCTCCCAAATGCTAGGTCAGATCTTTACCGATCACGATGCGTGATAGGACTGGTGCAGGGGAACGGGGTGGAATTCAGACATGGCCTTTTGAAGGAACCAACCCGATATTCAACTGAAGTACGGAGTAATGGCTAGTCTGGTCATTATGACCAGGGTTTTTATTGCCTGCGCATTCCGCACCTATCCTAGCCTACGTGAACTTAGCCGGGTGTAGAGAACCTACAGTTTAAACTGGAAGCCAAACAACGGAAGTGTTCTGGTGTAACTACATTACAACGCAAGTTGTGTCAGATGTGAATGTCAGGTTAAGGGCTTTTGAAAATCGCAGCTGAGACCGGGATTAGAATCCTGGACTTTTCACTTTCCCGTCAAATTGCTTAAGCACCAAATGCAGTAATTTCGCAAAAAAAAAGCATGGAATGCCGAAATTTCGATGTTCGGACAGGGATTCCAACCCACGTCCTCCCGAATGTGAAGCGACAACATTGCATCTCACCCCACCATGCTCGTTATTGCCGTAGTCATTTCACGTGTTCAGTCCTGTCCTTAGGTAATGCTGTCATGGAAAACTCAAATCTGGATGCCCGGACGGGGATTCGAGCCCACACCCTCCCACAGATGGCTTAAGCACCGAATGCAGTAATTTCACAAAAAGCATGGAAAGCCGAAATCTCGAAGGTCGGGACAGGGATTCAAACCCACGTCCTCCCGAATGTGAATCCACAACATTGCATCTCACGAATCATGCTCGTTATTGCTGCAATCATTTCACGTGTTCAGTCCTGTCCTTAGGTAAGGCTGTTACGACTGAGAAACTAAGTAGTTCGTTAAAGGATTCAGGCGATTTTGACTTGCTGTCGCAGTGTCAACTTCGACCTTTTCGCCTGATGAAGACAACAGAGCCTATTGTCTAAACGTCGCTCATGGCAGAACAACCGAAGAATTTTTGTCATCTGTACGCCAAAAAGACTCAATTTGACTGTCAACGAAAAAAACAAAAAAAAAAAAAAAGCCAGTAGAAATAAAATATGAAATAATCTGCTCTGTCAAAGACCACTGTGCCCGGGAGTATACAAAATTCTATGGTAATGTGGAAAGATGTACGTAGTGGAAACAATTCGGCAGGTCGAAATAATATCGAAATCAATATATATTATAAAAGTAAGCGTACAATGTGCGTGCCGCTAAAACTAAAAAACGAGTCCCGGTACGATCAAGGGGGTTAAATGGCGTGGTAACCTTCAACCTTTATACATGAAGAAGGTTTCTGATTTTTACCTCAAGGGCGTGATTTTGAAGATAGAAGGGGGTGGAAGTTTCGACCTCTAGAACAGCGAAAAAAAAACGAAACAATCGAAGAGCGCGAGGCACGTTTACGTTGCCAACGAACGAAACAAAAAGAACAGCGAATCAACGAAACAGTCGAAGAGCGCGAGGCACGTTTATGTTCTCAGCGAACGTGAATGAGCACCGTGAGAAGCACAACGAAATGAACGAATTAAAGAATCAAGAATTGCGACACAATCTTATAATAGAAGACTGCGGACGCAAGCCACCCATGAAAATATCACCCTACGAGAAGCGCGGACGAGGACAAGTAAACAGTATAACCTGAAAAATGAAGCACTCCACTACGACCCGACAAAACAAAATAACAAAAACAACCACTTCGTAATCGGAAAAAATGGATAACATCTAACAATTTTGCAACGCGAAAAAATTCAGTGGAGAAACACCAGGATTCTGTTGCATGAATGGAAAAATTCGATCACCACCACTGGAAGCACCTCCACAGGAAGTTCTACATTACATGACCGGGGGAAACTCCAGAATCGAAACACATAGTATTAATCCTCAGAATAACTCTGATCTTTACTGAAAAGACTGCAATTTCCAATCAAATTATCCTATAGTTTTACAATTAACACAGCGCAAAGACAAACTTTAAAACATTGCGGCATCAACCCCAAAGACTCCTGCTTCTCTCGCGGTCTATACTATCGAGTAGAAAATTATAAAAATTTGTACATATATACCCCGGATAACAAAATGATAAATGGTGTTCATAAACAAGTATTCGAAAAGTTAGAAAATGATTTCAATAAAAAAAATTACCTCTCACATTTTAATGTTTATCATTTATTAAAATTACTACACTATCTCACATCAACTCTCTGAGCGAAGCCGGGTACCTCAGCTAGTAATAAATAAAGAACATCAGTGATAGGCAAGACCAGGCCAACCAACAAAATCGGCTGTTGTAGAACACATTTTGCAAGGTATTGTGGAAGAAAAGCCGGTTGCAGCTGTCATAGTGGGAGACATGAGTCACACAGTCGCTTGAGGGGAGCGATAATTCGGGTGTGGTGCAGCTGTGCGCATTCAATTACGAACCCGCATCCTGCAGCTGCGTGGGGAGCGATAATTGATGGCTTCCGGGTGTGGCGCATTCAATTACGGACCCGCATCATGCAGCTGCGTGGGGAGCGATAATTGGAGTGTGGTGCAGCTGTGCACATTCAATTACGGACCCGCATCCTGCAGCTGCGTGGGGAGCGATAATTGATGGCTTCCGGAGGGGAGCGATAATTGATGGCTTCCGGAGGGGAGCGATAATTCGGGTGTGGCGCATTCAATTACGGACCCGCATTCAATTAAACTCCCCTAGTTCCTCGGCTCCCCTCCGCTCCAAACTGTCTGCAAAGACAGGTCCATAAGAATACATGGGGAAAAAACTGTCCGCTGACCGCTGTACATAAGGAAATAATAAGATCAATCTGAGGTTACAGATGTGAGACCCCCTCCCCGCAATTCAATTAGCATTAATTAAAATCAATTAAGGCTCCCCGCCATGGGGGAAAAAGTGGGCTCACTCCATCCTCCATAAGAATACATGGGGAAAAAACTGTCCGCTGACCGCTGTACATAAGGAAATAATAAGATCAATCTGAGGTTACAGATGTGAGACCCCCTCCCCGCAATTCAATTAGCATTAATTAAAACCATGGGGAAAAAACTGTCCGCTGACCGCTGTACATAAGGAAATAATAAGGTCAATCTGAGGTTACAGATGTGAGACCCCCTCCCCGCAATTCAATTAGCATTAATTAAAATCAATTAAGGCCCCACGCAATTCAATTAAAATCAATTAAAATCAATTAAAATCAATTAAGGCCCCACGCAATTCAATTAAAATCAATTAACATTAATTAAAATCAATTAGCCACGGGGGTGTTTTGGTCCGGGGTACGAGCTCACACATACGTATTGCATCTACTTAGGGAGGAAGCCGAATTTATCAGTTGTGGTGGTGTGGGGGAAAAATTTACACTATGATAAACCTGGAATAACTTTATTGCTGTGTCTCTAAAACATATGTTTTAACTGTGCTACTGGCAGAGTTTGAACAATTTAATACTTTTCGTGAGACTAACTCACGGTCGAAGTGTTTACTGTAGTATAAAAACATGTATTATTTGAATAAATTCAATTGCAAAGATTCAGAAAGATTGAGAAAATATTTCAGTTTCATATAATTGGTGTCATTGCACTTCGTTATAAGTGATAAATTTGATATTTACGCAAGTATCACGAGTTATTTAGATAAAGTAAATCTCTTTTTTGCAAAGTAATTTTTCATTACTAATTTTTTTTTTCTTTCCTGCTGTATGTGCTGCCGCTTCTGCTAATCGTGTGAAAAAGAATGGGGTAAGTGCAACATTTCTCTCATTATATGTTTTAATTCAGTATTTGCTGTTTTCTGATACTTGATAAAATCGGTTTGCAAAATAAATACATAAAAAAATTATAACCAGGAAAAAATTCTACATATAAGATATTTGGAAAAAAAGTGTTAAAAAAACACTTTTGTGTTTGCAAGTTGGGATGATCAGAATTCACGTCTAAACTACTGATCGGATATCGATTAATGAACAGTCCTTGGTCCCATGTTTAAAGGTAGGGTATGTTTGATTTTGATATGATGTCTAAGTACAGAAATTAAAGTGAAACGTGTCCACAAATTCCTATCAATTTGTCGTTGAACGTGATTCACGCAAAATCTACTGATCAAATTTTGATAAGGTTTCAGTTAATGTATAGTCCGTGATTCTCAGGTTAAAATAGGGTTTGTTTCATTTTGATGTGTATAACTAACCATTTTATTTTTTATATTCTAATAAACTTGTGTAATGATAGTTAAATCAATTTTAATCGATTTCAAAAAAGGTTATTTTAATATGAAAGATTTTTTACACGTGAATATAACACTTATTACTTCCTCATAGCAGAAATGATTTTAGAGAATCTGTTAAAATGAATATCATTTGCCACAGTAACTTTATTATAAAAGCAATATTTGAAGGATTTTGGTTTCCGATATTGATTATTTATTTACGCCCAGGTTAGTATAAAACGTCATATTAGCGTTAATTTACATCGACCAATAGAAACATGAAATTATATTTTATTATCATTCACATTTAAAGCATTTACGATCATAAATGATGGTGTGCACAGCTGCAGTATATTTTGAAATCCATTTAGCTAAATAAAGTCGATCTTGAGATTCCGATCGTAAGATCTAATTCAGTTCCACGATAGGACTTTACCAAAGCTAACTGGAGTGAATTTACCAGAAAAAAAGAACACAACATTCTGACCCAGGCTAAATTTCAATCTAACCACAAATTTTGCTAACCTTGTTACATGAAAATTAAAGCATTTTTCTTGCATTTCTAAGAATTTAACGCAACTTCTACAACGAACGAATATAAATAAGCAGAACGCAACTAATAATATTAATATGTTCATTTAAACGCTTTTCAGTTTTCGGCAATTCATTTTTTCGCGGATGCTTAATTAAATAGATATGTTATTAAATAACCTCTTCTATGTAGTTTTTTTGGTCGTAGACAACTGGCTGCGTGACGTCACAGCATGACGTTACCGCGTGACAAATACAGTGACCAAAATTAGCATTTTATTATTATAGATAAAATTGAACAACCTATACATGCCGCGTCAAAAAAAACCAATCCTAAGGGAACTACATTTTTTCTCTTTTGCTGCAGTTCCGTCATCTTTCTATAATACCGGGAATGATTCTCGGTCCTGGTTAAAATGTTTCCATAGGTCATTGAGGTCGTTCTGCACAACGAAAACTCTCTGGAGAAACATTTTTGATAAGTCTTGTAAAGTTTATCGTACAGCGCCATTTTATACCACCCTTTTAACTTCAGGGATAACTATAATTCAAGACACACTGAAATTCACTTGATAGAACAAAATTAGAACTGTTTTATCAAAGAGCGGCGTGGTGGCACGAGGGACGAACTGAATCAAAACAGCTTCTTTTCAAAACAACACGAACTATCTTTGATGGGAAAAGTCTCATATGGCGAACCGAGTCTAGGTACCGTGTGCCTATAGTGTTTCCCGCGCCGTCGCGGGTTGGTTATTTCAAACGCGGTGGCGCCGGGCGATCCAAGCACAAAGTGTGGCGCTGTCAGGGTATCTAAAACAAGGAGATAATACTATTGTTTATTCTGTACCATATTTTAATTGTGACAAATAAAATGAATGAAAACTTCGCTCGGACACCACCTTCCCCCCTCCACGTAGTTTTCTACCCAACCCCTCCCTCCTTGATACAGCTTCGTTGTTTTTGGATGCTCCCATGTCACTGTTGAGTGCTGCAAAGCCAAATTTTTAGGTGTATCCTAAAGTCTGTCACGTGTGATTTGACTAATGAAAAAATCACACATGTGGTAATGTTACAAGATGGTAGCCTCTTTTGCTCAAGTGAAGAAAAATTGAGTTTATCACGGGAACCAGATATCAGACAAAAAAGAGCGTTACGCGTGCATGGCTATGGTCTCAACCTTCCTCCGCGCAAATTAAATATGAATTCTTCGTGTCTTCGATCCTTCCTCACTGCGCCAGCTGTTCAATTGATAATTATGGACAATGCCGTCAAGCTAATACCTGCATAGTTGTGTTTAAACGTCTGTCTGTCTGCCAGCGAGAACCGTCTCCGCCTGCACATTACGTTATTAAATCTAGTGCCACACGTGCGCTGCTGCAGCCGTGTATCTTTTAAAATGAAAAATGTCAGCCTTCTTTTATAAAGCGCAGCGTCGGACAGCCGCAATATCCGTAACACTTCTTATACTCGCCGCCTACCCCCCACCCTCCCCCTCAAGGCTCGACGAATCCAACAGAAATGGGCAATAAAACATCAGCTTCAATATAACTGCAGTTAGAGTTACCCAGTTATATGTTCACACTTGTTTTTGAAGGATTTTCAGTGTATTTGTCAGCCAGCTATCCAAAACTCTAATTTTAAAACTGAAATGATTTCCATCGTATGTGAACTTCTCTTCCTTAAGGTTTGTTTATTTATTTCGTGTCAAAAAACTTGCAGTTACAATTGTTAGAAACACTAAAAACACTGTTAACAAAAGCAGAAAAGAAACAAAGATAGAAAAAAGGATAGCAATCAACAGCAATGAATTCATATTACAGATAACAAATAGTCATCAACTTGTACAGCATTGACATTGGCATTAAGATCATCTTGTAGAGTGCAGGTTGATGGGCAGTTGCGTAAATGCTGAATGGTCTGTTCTGCCCCACATTCACATGTAATATTAGGACCTTCGAGATAACGCCATCTTGCTAAATTATCCTCTGTACTGCCTAGACAACTGCTCAACCTATTTAGAATACTCTGCCTTGTGGTTAAGATTTCCCCATGGGGGTAGCATCTCTACAGTAGGTAACTGTTGATCTACACGAGTCAATATTGCTTGCCACAGTCTGAGCCAGGCAACTTGTAGTATGACATTATCATGTCGTACTTCATGAATATAGAGTCTGTGACTAACTATATTCAGATTATTAATTATAACGGTTCATTCAATGCAAATTATATTATGTTTATTCAAATCATAGGGTAATTTATTCATAATAAGCCCGGGCGAACAAAGTATTATAAATAAATTTTGTTAATACAAGGTTGCTATTATAAAGGAGCAAATTTAATATGAAATGGTGAAATATGCTTGTGGTCAGTGGAAAATTCCCAGCGCCTGCTTGGCGGGAGAAAGCCGTTGATGGCGTCGGAGGGTCGCCTCGAATACAATGGGGATGCCAGGGGTGAGAGAGACATCCCGTTAGCAGAAGCCGGGCGCTGTCCCCTCAGCCAGGACGCGGGGGTGTTGAAGGTCGTCATTGGCTGAAGCTAATAGAAAATGCCTTGGACTACCCGTGATTTTGGCGTATGCCAGCCCACCAATGCCGGGTAGCCAGGGGATTGACAAATGTTAGCTTAGAGCTTCTTTTTCATGTGATAAGGGCGCTGCACTACGAAAGGGAGGAGCCATCTTTTTCTTGGTGGCTGAAAGGACGCCACAACGACACTTCCTGGCTAGTAGTGGCTTGATGCAGATCGACACTTCTTGACTGATAGTGGCCGGGTGCAGATCGAGACTTCCTGGCTCGCAGTGGCGTGAGGCAACCTCCGCAGAGGCGCCCGGACGGGTTGAGCAGTCCGTGAGATCGTTATCTCATAGTGGCACTTTGTGTCGCAATCGCCGTGGAGCCGCCGACATTTAGTAATGTGTTCTGACGCCAGGTTGAGGTTTCATGGGTTTTAACGAGGCTTTAAAAACCCATGAACGCTACCTCGGAATAGAATCTCAGCTTCAACTGTGTAAGTGCCACTGAGCTAGCTGGTATTTTATTTCACCGAACATTGAACTCTGAAAGCTCCTCGTTTATTATAACATGACTCGGATAATGTTCATTTTGTTTTAATTGGCGCCCCTGGAAATTTTATGATATGTATAACATTTGGTTATTGGCCTGTGTCACCACAATGTTCCATATTCACTTTTAAAACTATTAAGATACTTAGAATCCTATTATTGTTTGCACTAATCCGGCAAATTGTAAGGTCTGGGTATTGCTTGTTTGTATTTGCATTGTTTTGTGTTAGAAATAAGGTCAAATTTACCCAGCAATATAAATGACATAAGACAATATAAAACTTGATATTTGTTCACCTTTAATTCCACAGAAATCGAGATTCTTGCTCAGGGCCGGCGTTAGGGAGGGGTAAGCAGGTCAAAAGTACCCGGGCCCCTAGGCTGATGGGGGGCCCCGATCACCGACTGTAGGGGCCCTCACGTCATGAAGCCGAGAATCTGTCCATTGTAGCCCGGGATTGTAGATCTAAAAAAAAATGTCGCCCATTTTACCCCGGGCCCGAAATTCCTAGCG
This sequence comes from Vandiemenella viatica, assembly GCA_031002005.1. Lineage (NCBI taxonomy): Eukaryota > Metazoa > Arthropoda > Insecta > Orthoptera > Morabidae > Vandiemenella > Vandiemenella viatica. The sequence continues at coordinate 23,305,299 of JARYHS010013631.1, forward strand.
CCGGCCCTGTTCTTGCTATCCAGATTATCAAAACTGATATTTATCTTAATGTTTCTAATCACAGTAGCCACCTCCCAAGCACCCGAGACAAACTTTCGACCGTAAATCTAATGCAATGCTGGGTAACTTTTCCTAGATTCCAGCCTTTGTCTGGGGTGTTAAAGCCTAAAAATGGAGGAGCAGTGGTTTGGTTGACCTTACTACTTTCGAACTTTGCAGCAGATGGAACGATTCTTGTCAGATCACATTGTTTTTCAATTGGTGTGGCTCAGAGGCAACCTGTAATTATCATGCAGGTTTCATACAGTGCAACCTCTAATTGTTTGGCATAAGGAGAGTTGTATGAAACAGGACAGGCATATTCTGCAGCAGAATAACACAGTGCATGAGCTAATGTCTTAAGCACTCCAGGTTGTGCACCCCACATATCTCCTGTGGTTTCTTCAAGATATTGTTGCTGGCTGAAACTTTGCTTTTTGTATTTAAGCAGTGCTTTTTGTAAGTGAGAGAGCAATCCAGTGTAACTCAGATATTTTTGATTGAAACAGTGATCTAGTCCTACACCATCCAATGTGACTGTCTTTTTCCTGTTGGAATGTCTGTTTCGTAGATGGAAGGCGCATAGCTGTGTTTTGGAGTGATTTGGTTTCAACTGATTACTTTATCACAAGCTACTATGAAGACATAGACGCTCCTCCACTGTTCCAAAATCTTTGGCTTGGACTGCTAGTGCTAGATGATCTGCACAGATAAAACTTCGAGTCATTGGTGGCTGGAATTAATCGTTAGCATAAATCTTGAACAACTTCGGAGCCAGGATACTCCCTTGTGGCAACCCATTTTTTGTTCCATCCACTTTTGGTATTCTGAAATTCAATGTCAAATCTTTGGTTCTGAAATCAATTTCCAATAGTTTCTGTAAGCTCATTCATTTTTGTGTTTATATATTTTATAATAGCTTTGGCCAGCATGCTCTGCAATGCCTATTCTTATTTCTTAGTAAAGCAGAGAATAAATGAAAGTATGTAGGTTTTAGTGCAAAAATTAAATTGGAAAAATTTTATTCTAATGGTTTAAAATTCTTGTGTTTTACCCCCTTCGATCAGATAGTAATAAATATTCACCATCACCATCTACTTTGACAGATTTCCCTATCGTTTTGGAGATACACACAAAAACACGGAAAAGTTGCGCTTGCAAATTTGTCTTGAGTGGTGGAGGGGGAGAACGAGTGCAGTTATCTTGAACAAAATTTAAACAACATTTTCTCTTATTTTAAAGGAAAGTTCTTTCTTTATTGAATAAAAACTATGGATTTGTGTGTTGTCACAAAAACTTAAACAATTTAAACTTAAAAAATATTTTTAAAAAATCAAGTTTGAATTTCCTGGTCAGCAATTGTCCAATTGGAATCTGTCCAACATTTTTTGACAGGAAATTTTATGTAATGTATGAAAATTGCTATCTATTTTGTCAAATTTCTCCACCGTTTGTGAAATATTTGGAAAAAACTGATTGGTTTTAAGTGTAAATTTTGCTTAAGCCTGGTGGTGGATGGGAAAGTGGGTGGGTTTTTGGTAAACCAAATGTAGACAGGTTTTTTTTGCTTTGTTTTAATGTATACATGTGCAAAGTTCCATCCAAATTGAATAAAAACTGTCAGTTGAGTTTGTGTAAAGAACGTTGGAAATTAAGAGGGTAGGGAGTAAAGGGGGAGAGGAGTTAGATTTTTGTAAACCAAATGTAGACAGTACTTTTCTGTTTGCTTTAAAGCATACATGTGTAAAGTTCCTTCAAAATCGGATAGGAACTGTAGCTTTGTATAAAGAACATTGACAAAAATTAATAGGGTGGAAAGAGCAAGAGGGGTTGTGTTTCTGAAAATCAAATTTAGCCATTATTGTTCTGTTTGTTTTAATGTATACATGTGCAAAGGGCCACTGAAATTGGATTAAATCTGTGAGTATGTATAAAGAATGTTTACAAAAATTAAGAAGGTGGAAAGGGTAGAGGGGTTGGATTTCTGAAAACCAAATGTTGACGTTATTTTTCTGTTTATTTTAAAGTATACGTGTGCAAAGTTCCATCAAAATAGGATAAAAGGAGCTAAGTAGTGAATGGATTTACAAAAAAATAAAAGGATAGTGAAATGAATGACCACTTACCTTAGATGGTGGTTTCGTGGGGTTAACACACAAAAAAACACAAGAACAGGAAAAACGATGAATATTTCGGGATTTGGCCCTTCGTCAATAGGAGAACATCACGGATCTGTTATATATCTGTTTATATATATATATATGTGTGTGTGTGTGTGTGTGTGTGTGTGTGTGTGTTGTGTGTGTGTTGTGTGTGTGTGTGTGTGTGTGTGTGTGTGTGTGTACTAAATATAATCAAAACAAAAAGTAGATTGGCACTATTAGAATAAGATTTAATAATCAAAGCCAAATAGCCTGATGTTATGAGCTAAAAATAATAGTTTTTCAACATGTTTACCGTTTAAATTAGCTCTTCTGTCCTCGTAGATTTGACTGGCAGCACTGAACAATTGTTTGCTAGGAAGACTAGTGGTAGGAGCTGATAAAAATTTGGTTGCTATCGCTCGTAAATAATATATACATTGAAGTGGGTAGCTCTTTACTGGGGTTTTAATTGGTTTTACTTATTTTGCCATTTAAAGTTTTGATTTTTAACAATTTCATATTTGAATTGGATTTTGGTGAGTAGGGTGATTTATCAAGACATTTATGTAAGCTAAACACATCATAACATGACATTTATTGATAAATTGGCATGTAAAATGACCCCGGACGTGGTGTGTTTATTATTAATCCACTAAACAATCAAAATTACTTCGCAAACACACACCAACACACTACATTACTGGGTCGAGTCATTATATCACAAAACGAATGATCTAGAACACACAGAAAGTATTCTGAAATAACAAAGGATTGCATAACATTTAATGTTAACAAAGGTCTTTAATATTCGATGCAACTGTTAGCCTATAATTTTGCTAGTTAATTGGTGCTTGTTACTCCAGACACAATTACTCGTCAAAACAAATTTCATTGAAAAAGTGTCTGGCTTAGCACAGGGTCTGGCCACGAATCCTCTTCTCTCTCAGAACCAGGTCCCAAGTCATCTCGGTCCATCATTCAGGAAACACCTCCGTAATTCCGCAGCCAACCAAAGATGATTCTTCATCCCCCGCTTCCTCGAGATGTTCCCAAATGTGTACCACCATTTCTAAATGTTAGTAACATTTTAACTTAAACTTAATGCCAGTGGAGGAAATCTTGGCAACAATCGCATATCTCATGCCCTCTAGAACTTTTCTTGTCCTTTATTGGGTAGACCATTTGTGAAGTCACGTAACACAGTCATCTCTGGCTGTTTATGATACTCTCTTGAGAGAGAGTGACAGTGACATATAGAAAGAAGACTCATGTTAGAATGGTCAGCCTTGTTATTTCAGGTGGTCTGTTCAGCATTCTTGCCGAACAAACGAACTTCTGCAGCCTTGGGTGGAAGCTAAATGTTCAGCTGTAGCTGTAGCTGAAGGTTCAAAAATAATTATATCTCTTAGAACACTGACACAAAGTATATATGTCATCAAATTCTGAATTGTTATTTTGTTTTATATGTAGTACTGTCGATATAAATTGCACCTTCACAACAATTATAAACACAGTTTTAATATTTATTTATTAGAATAAAATAAAACAGTAACATAGTACCAAACCAGGTTTTGAGCAATGCAATTTAGCAAGTTTGGTGCAGTTATTTTTATTTGGCAATAATAAAAAAGAAACTATAAAATTTAGCTGTAACAACCCGAATTAAATTAGAATAATTTCTCATTGATTAAATTAATAATTAATTATTTGGAGTTGGTTTGGTAAATCAAATGTGTGTTAGCTTAAATATAGTAATACTGTCATTTTTTAACTACAATAAAAACAAGTTTCAATCTTCTTATATAACATAAATTATTCTAGCTTTTAAAATACGACATCCTTGAGTCTCAACTAGTATCACATATTAAAATTCAGTTAAAATTGAATCAATAACAATATTTTTCAAGTAGTTGCATGTATACAGATTTATTAAAAATGTACTAAATATAATCAAAATAAATAGTAAATCAGCACTAATAAAATAAGATTTAATAATCAAAGCCAAACAGCCTGATGTTATGTGCTAAAAGTAATAATTTTAAAACATTTTCACATATTTAAATTAGCTCTTCTGTCCTTGTAGATTTGACTGGTAGCACTGAACAATTGTTCGCTGAGAAGACTAGTGGGAGGAGCTGATAAATATTTGGTTGCTATCGCTCATAGATAAATATATGGACTGGAAGCCCAATATTGAAAAATGTTAGTGGCTCTCAGCAGCAAAGGTTCTTTTAAATAACAAATCAGATGTTCTTCAAATAGCAGGTGACAGCTGTCCAGATGTTCCAATTCAGCCTGGGTCAAATTAATTTTGTCAAGGGTATCCCATAAATCACCTGCTGGGAATTTATTTTCAGGTGTGGAATTTGATAGGAGAGTCCAGGTTCACCAATGTTCACATCCAAATGATCTGTTCTATTTGTTATTGTCATTGCACAGTTTTGACAGAAATACCAAAATTTCAGTCTCCGTATTTACAGTTTCATTGCTAGTCAAATACTTAGTTGTAAACCGTGGATCGATTAGAGTGGCAATTGATAACTGTAAGGTTTTTCTTGCGAAAGCAAAACTCCTGTTAACAGACTCACACAAGTGGCTTTTAAGAAATATTATATGATCAGTCTTCATCCAAGTTCATCCAAGTTTTGAATTTAACATGGCAGTTAATGATATAATTAAAGAATCACTAGAAATATAAAACACTTCAGCATGTTTATACAATTGTCCATTTGTATACATTCTTCTGCAGTCGGAATTTCTATACCACCATGTTCTGACTTCTACATATTTCCTGCATTTTTTGTTCTGTTTATTAAGATATTGAGTGGCTTATTCACTCTTCTTACATTTTACGACTCTTTTTCACAGTTGCCTTTATAACAATATCTTTAAGGATTACATTGTGTGTCATGAGCTGTAGAGTATGAGCAACACAACCAATAAAAACGAAGTTTCCACAGTGCATGGTTGCATTCATATTTGAACCATTATTACGTATACCCCTATGGATCTTTTGTTTTGTATTAAATTTGGAAACAGTTTCAGTGTTGTCTCTTTTTTTTTGCGCATTATATTTCCCTGTATGATATTCTTCCAACACACTAGCTGCTAGTTACCTTTTTCCGTTTGGAACCTTTGGAAATTCCATGTGCCGTGGCACTCAAAAACGTGTTTGTTTGATCACTTCATATGTTCATGGTAAAACTGATCCATTCATTCTTCTTCTAAAAGCAATGCAACTTTATTGTTTACTTTTTTGTATTAAAGTCTTTACTAAAATATTTCTCTCGCTTTTGTCGGTACCTTGGTGGAGTTTGAGGATAAGTAAAATTAAGTCTGGGAAGTGGTTCTCCTTCAATGAGGTTGTACGAAAGCATGTTTGCAATGATGAGGTCACTATGTAATACTTTAATCCACAAATAAATCTGATGATTATCAGGCCATGGTGGCACTACATTTTTTTCTATGATATTACGTAAAGCAGATTGTTAAACTTCCTTTTTAAAATCTTGGGGTGAATACAAGATCTCTGATCTTTTTTTTAATTTAATCGAGCTTTGGTATTTAACACTGGTTTCACAATAGATTTCCCACTCATTTTTATGTCTTTTTCCAGACGGTTCTTTATATTTGTTGTCATCTGTTGGTGCTCTATGCTGACGATATTTGTCAAAGTTGACTCATTTTCGACAGCTGTATGTAAAACTTCAGCTTTGACCAAATATTCAGCCAATATTGGCTGAAGCCAAATGTGCAGCTGAAGGTGCTTTTTTTTGGCCGAAGGTGGCCGAAGCCGAAGACAAACCTTTGAATGGACTCTAGTGCACACATTTACTCACCAAAGTTTCTTCGTGGTCTGATGAACATACATACAAACAAACATTTATTTTTATATATAAGACAATAAGATGTTATGCTGTATGGTGTCATACTCTGCAGGGAGATCTATGAGATCAACACCAGCTCAGAATCATTCTCAATGTGCTGAGTCAGGTTGAGGTTTAAGGTTATGGATAGCCATAAATTTAATGTAATCAACGAAACTGAGTTCATCAATTGAATACTACTTGAATGAACATATGCATGGATGAAATAAAATAGCTAGTAAAAAATTTACAAGAGGATTGTCGGACAAGGTATTCATCGATATTGATGGCTCTTGTATTTGTCAAGTAGTGTGCCCTTAGTTATGTAACGGGCCTTGGTTTCTGAGATATCACATCCAAAAATTTTCATAGCAGCTTATATTCCAAGTAGTGGCTCCATCAGCAGAACAATGTGTAGCCAAGTGTGCATGGTCACTGATCATCACTTTGCGGAAGCAGAATTAGGTTCATAGCCAGCTACCAGTAATTCCCTCCTCCTTCATACCTTCATCAAAGTCAATCCCTAGGCTTCAGCTACCTAAAGAATTTACCCCACCATATGTTAGTAAGTGCAGTATTTGCCATGCAAAATTTTTTAGCCATAAAATGGTATTCATAGTGGTGCAGGTAAAAACATTCACCTAGTAATTTGTTCCCCCCCCCCCCCCCCAAATAAATTACGACTTAACATTAAAGAAAATGTTTGCTTCAATCACATAATTTGATACATTTCACAAGAAACAAAAAATTTTTATTCATTCTGAAAAAATCTACAAAAACTGTTTAAAATGTTTTAAAATTGTTTAAAGATGAAAAATATTTCAATAACATTGAAATAATTATAATTGTAGGTACATTACAAACAATAAACCGAGCATGATGGTGTAACGGCTAGCGTTCTGGCCTCGCATTCGGGAGGACGGCGGTTCGTATCCCCTCCGGGCATCCAGATTTGGGTTTTCCCTGGTTTCCCAAATCACTCCAGGCAAATGCCAGGATGCTTCCTTCAAAAGGCCATGGCCGAATTCCTTCCCATTCCTTGCCCCCCCCCCATCCTTTCCCGTCTCTAATGACCTCGCTGTTAGAGAGACGTTAAGCAGATTTAAACAACTTAGTCGGTATTTAGACTGCTGTGAAAATTTTTGGAAGTGATATGGCTGAATCTAAGGCCTGTTGCAAAGATTCCATGAACTGTAACAAAGTGGTTATTACTCTACAATATATATAACCGTCATAAGAAATGGTTACCAAGTCAAGCAGTCCCCTTGTTAGTAGGAATTCACAGTACAATAATTAGATTTCATTAGTTTTTTCTGTTAAAGGTGCAATGAAGAAAACACCATCAGATAAAACGTGGCGTAAAATTTTGCTGATTCCCTCCCCCAAAAGAAGACTTGCTGACGAATAAAAATTAATGCTTGACTGTGCCTCACCTATTTGTCGTTCACTAACCTTTAGTGGCCAACACTTCTTCCCCAAAAGGATACACAAATTCTATTACCATGCAATTCGATATTCACTTCCAATGAAGACTTCAGATTGTTCCTTCCTAATACTTCTGAAGTGATCACTCATGCACTCTGTCTGCTACCATATAACGAAAGGCTGTCATTATACTTGTTGTCCCATGTTTGTGTTTTCTCAAATTTCTGGATCTGGTGCAACCTAGCCGATGTATCTATTTGAGGCGATTATTGCACTGAAGTCCTCTTGTGCAACAGTTTTCCCCAAAATATATGAAAATCTTGTGTCACATGTTGTTACTACAAAAATGACACAAAACTCGTGAAATAATCGTTAAATAGGCCCAAATAACCATACACAATGTGTAAATACCAGCTATAAAAGTCGTTACATCAGTTTTTTATGCCTTAGATTGTCTTAAATCTTGTATGACATTGGTGGCAACTAAGTTTATGTGCAGTATTATTTGTTCCAATACCTTGAATGCAAACATGTTAGTATAGCATCGGTACTTAACACATGTTTACGTATATTTCAAGGCTATGCAGCATTAATGTTAGTATAGAATATCCACTTGTATTGAAGAGAATATTCCCTTGCCCACTGTAAGTACTAATAGAGAGAAAAATACAGTTATGGGCTCTGTAAATTGCTACTGTTGAAATAATTTAAACATGTAGACATGTGGTCTGTGGACTATTAGTGACTTGCAAAGATAGTTTCAGTGGTCTGCAGGCAAAATATTATAAAGTTAGATACCCTATTCATACTGTATAATGCTATAAGCAAATGTAAACTATAAGCCCAACTTTTTAAAAGCCTCGAATATTTGAATTGACCAGGCAAAACTCTGGAATTTGTAGGATGAAGATAGAGCAGCATTGTTCCTGCAATAGTCTATTCATTTCCAGTTGGCATCAAGAAGAACACCGTTTGTCTTAAGGATTAGTAAATGACAATTGTCTGAGGTTTTTTTTAGTAGTTGTGAAATACAGGGGTATGTGGAAGATTTGGTAATGAGAGTGGTAAGATAAACAAAAATAAAAAGTTAATGATCTGGTGCATTTTATTTTATTTTGTACATGTATTTCAGTGTTATAGTTAAACATCCAGTCTGTAGTAATATTATTATCAATTTGGTTACGAAATATCTAGAGTCTGGAAAATATGTAATTGATTTTAACAGCTTACTTCCAGTTTCATATGTGTTTTTATGTAGGAATTCCAAACAATCTTTCAGATTTACTATGTTATAAAGGTATGGTAATATACGCCCCAGTTGCTAATAATATGAAAAAAATTCGCCTGTATAAATTAGTTGTCTGCAGCATTATTTCTGAGAATTCACTGGTCATGGGGTTGAAAAAGCTTGATAAATGCTGATTTAGATTATAATTAGTGGATCTGAGTAGAAAAGCATTAATTTACCTCATAGTTGACTGCAGTGGAAGAAGTAGATCCTGCAGGTATTCAAAAGAAATTGCTGTATCAGTATCTAGTGCTAATTGTGGTCAGAGGCGGCCTTTGGGGGTGGCGAACAGGGCAATCGCCCAGGGCCTTGCTCCTGGAGGGGCCTCGCGCATCTACCCGAGTTGATTGAAATTTATGTTAAAGAAATATTTTATCTTTAGATATTAGTGATAACAATAAAATAAAGTTGGTAGTGTAGTATAGTATATATTAATAACTATCTAACCAAAATTTCTCATTCAGATTTATTCAATGTCACATTTGTATAACAGCAGGAGAAACATCTGATGAACAAGAATTGCATGAAGAACTGAATATGTTTATCCGTGTAAAAGAAGAAAACGACAGAGTTATCTCGGTGATGAAGTAATAATAGAAAAAAAAACATTAACTGAACTACTGAAGTGTACCCTACTATCGAAGTAGCCTTGAGAATTATTGTCACCAAATGTATTTCAGTTGCGTCAGCAGAAAAAAGTTAAAAATTATTAAAACATATTTGAGGAATTTGATGCCACAAGATCGGTTTTCGGCCCTTTCTATTATTGAATTGAAAATGACATAGCTCATTCGTTAGATTCTTGTGCTTTAATGTAATATTTTAGTCTCATGAAAAGTCGCAAACATCATTTTTAAATCCCTGCGTATATCTTTCGAGTCCTTAATGTACTTCAATTTAACATTAAAAATTTTTCATCTTTATGTTTGTTAACTTTTAATAAGTTTTCTAATAAAATATTTTAAAACTTGAAATTTATTTTTTGATGACGTTTGAATTTTTCGTCGGTCATCAGTAATACGTACTTGCGAATAACATATTTTGTACAAAGGACGAGGGCCTCGCAAATATCTGCCGCCCTGGGCCTCGCAATGGCTAAGGCCGCTGCTGGTTGTGGTCATATAGTGGTATGGTTCTTCTTTTTTCTTTTATTAGCAAGTGAACATTTTATACACTTGAAAGGAAAACTGCTGTTTGGATCATACTGAAAAATATGTCTTAACTCTCTTAACTGAAAACTAATAATAATAAAAAATAAAAATGTTTCAACACCAGTTTGGAAGGGGCAGTATGTAGTTCATAAGAAATTTGATCAGTAGTGCCAGAGCTATCTTCTGAAGACAGCATTTTTCATGACTTAAAGTTTGTGGGAAAACTATAAGTGTCGACTTCATCTCATAAGTAACCTCGTCTCTTTTGTAACTGTGATGTCATTCAACAGTTTTTTTTTACTAATAATTTGTTCAAGATTCTTTTACTTCATGATATTTCTCTCAGCTTCTTTGCATGAATTAAAAAACTTGTTTAGATTGCACCTTTAATGCAGTAATACTGATTTTGGATCTATGCACAAAATATGTAATTAGACAGCACCTGCTTTATTTGTTGTATTCACCGTTTCATCAAGTGAGGAAGGTGAGGCCATGAAGTTTTATGTTTCTAATCTTTATTTCAGGGGTACACACCACTTCACCTAGCTACACAAATGGGTCATGAGGACACTGTCAACCTCCTCATTAATGTGTATGGTAAGTTTTACTTCATCCTCTAATCTTGCAGTCATAGCTACTGGCAAGATTATATCCATGTCTGATGCACTCATAAATGCCCGTAACATTTTTATTAAATATACTATTTGACTATTTTGGGGAAATTGTTTACTTACACACTTTATTCACCCAATACAATTTATTTTTTTTTTGATAAAAGTATGTATTATAAATAAAATTCGACCTTAAAATTTAAAGTGTTTAAAAGCCAGCCAAAACACACCTTTGCAACATGGTGCTTGCCAACAACATTCATGACATCACATGCCAGAAAATACATTCTCTCTATAAGTGACGCCTTTTCTTCTTCTTCTTCTGTGAATTGATGTATAAACAATGTACAACCACAACAATAAAAACTTGACAACTATAGGTATTCCAACAGCAGCTGAGATACAGAAAATGTTGCTGGAACTTGTTCATAGAAAACCAGAGGTTACAACAACTAATTCACATATCCTTTTCTGTAGCAATATTTATAGTGTAATTTCAGTGAGGAAACTGTAGTACTAAAACAAAGCAATAAAATATACACACATTAAACATAAGAAAAAGCGATGAATATATGTCTGACAGGAAATACGACCCAATACTTACCACAGATGAAGGCGTCTGGGAATAATGAACGTAAAAAAGAACAAACACAAGAAATACACAATATTTTGGTGGTTAGCCTTATTCTTGCTAAAAGTAAGACACCAGGTAGAGCCAGACAGATATGCACAGGACGGCAGCAGTTTGGTGAATCTGAATAATCAGTCATTTGGTCAGTCTTTCATAGTATTGTTAACATCATGCTTCTCTTTTTTCATTGGGAATCTTCATACAAGTAGAAATCCTGTGTCTAACATACTTCATATGGTTCCAAGTTTGATCCCTGAAAATTTCTCTACTTAACTTTTGCTCTTTCCAAAGAAAATAATTTTGTGTATTTTTACTAGTTCCTTTTATTGAATACTGATCTGGTTGTTCAGCTACCTCTTAATTCATTGTACACTCTTTTGAAGTTAAAAATAGTGGGCAGGATGTTCACAGAGATGTGATGCCAGTATTCGAAAGATAATTGAGCAGAAAATAAAATGAAAACCAAATAAAAACATGATCAACTTAAATTAAAATTAGGATTGATAAACATTTGATATCTATCAATTGCATAAATATCAGTCTGGTGTTTCATGGGAAGGTGTCTGACTGGGGATCAAGATATCTTTTATCCAAATCTGCATATACCTCAACAACTTCTTAGGCATTAAATCAGTCCTGTATTTCTTGCTAACCTTGCTTTGTGTGTGTGTGTAGTATGATATGAAGCTTCCATGGTTCAAATTGCTCCTAACACTAGGTCTCTTTATCAGTAGGATTGAAAGGTTAATTTTTCTCAATTGTCGGCACACAGAATTGCTGTAATTGTTATTATAACCATAAAATTGTTGCAACTTCTGTGGCACCTTGATCAACCCCTTCTATATCTTTTACCTCCCAGAGAATTGTTCATTCAGTCACAAAATAGCAGAATAGAGATTTTGTAAAAGGCTTGTTCTTTTCACGACTTTTAGAGTTAAATTGCATGAACACAACACTAATACTTAATTGGTTAAATATTTAATGCTGTATAATCTTATATGTCAAACTTGTCTTGTTGGATCACCCACATTTCACACAGATTTTTTCCTAAAACAGATTTGAAATTTACCAACAAAAATGCTTGTGTAATATTTTAACTTCGAATTATTTGTCTGCTGGATATAAAGTAAATTGAAAAAGACTGGATAAAATATTTCCAGATTAGATGGTGTGCCCATGATATGAAGTTATACAGCATATGCGCTCACTCCTGATCACCAGTGCTTCATTTTGAATGCTAAAAAATACTAATTTAAATTTCACTCTCTGCTTCCTCTGTATCTAAAATCTACATATGCTGTTGTCTTTTAGGTGCAGACCAGAACCTTCGTGATTACAGTGGGCGCAAAGCCCGCCAGTACCAGACAAGCCAGGACACAGCTGTATCTGCAGATACCTTCCGCAGTGAGTACTATCACGAAGAGACAGACACAGGACAGCAGCTTGGCCCTCGCTTCACCTCTGTTCGCCGTTCTCGTCTCTCTCGCTGCCTAACTCCTTCTTCAAACGAAATTCACCTCTCTACAAGACCCAGAAATCATACACTTTAGCAGATAGATAATCCCATCTGACATTAATATTTTCTTAAAATTCAGTTTCTTTATAAATTGTTAAAATATAAATTGGCCAACCTAAATCTTACAAATTCTAATTGGGAAAATACATACCTATTACATTATTTTTCCCAAATGTCACTCAGCAGAGACAGGATTTAAATCCCTATCTTGTTGTTTAGATTTTAATGTCCAATCTCCTAAAATTTTGGTTCCTTTGACTAAGAGGTGGCTAATTCTCTTCTCACATTTCAAACCTACACAGATTCAGAATTTTTCCAGATCCACATGTAATACACAGTGGCAATTATATAATACATTTTATGGTAATAAATACTTAAAACAACTGGTGCCTCAGAGGAAGACAACAGGTGAAGGTCTTGTGATTAATTTCAGAAATATGGAATATAAAATATTAAAATTCTCTCAGTGGATGTTACCTGCATACCAAATAAAACCGTGACATATAATTTACTATAGACTAATAAATAATCTGTGGTAAATTATAGTCCAGATATCATTTACTATTAGAGAATGTAACATTGTGCATCGAAAATAGCCTTGAAGTCAACTTGGTTGTATGAGTAATCAATGCTGATTGCAGGACTGAGTATCCTAACAAATAGTTCAATAGGCTGGCATGTCTAAGTGATAGTGTGGAGAATGTTTGTAGTCAAATTATTAGAATCTGAACATGAATTTATAATAGAAATCCATTTTACCATAAGGAGAATGCATGATTTCACCTGAAGAATGTTTTATAACATAAAACAACCAAAATTACTTCTCAACTCTTATGAATGGCATATGATCAGCTTATTTTTAATAAAAAGAATGGAATGCCATTAGTCACATTGTGTGGAACTGCTGGCTCAGAGAACTAGCACCACAAACATTACCAAAAATCAAGTCCTAGCAGGGGGGGAAAACCTAACTTTGTTAGTTCTGCTCTGTCACTTTATCATCAGTTATAATTTTACTAAATAACACAACTCTCTCACTTCTTTTAGTACCTCTGATCCTATTTTTATATTTAGTCTACTGTTATTGTGAGCATTCATCTTCATTTTTGTTCTTCCTCTTTCTTTTCTGTTCTGTTGTCAACCTAGTGATTAATATCAAAACACTCTATTTCAAACTTATTGTGAAATATTCTAGTTTCTAAATTCTTCAAGAGTTTGAAGATGACGATTCCTGTTAAAATTGATCGGGAATCTCCAAATTTCAAACCTACTAATATCAGTTTGTATAATCTTCTGGAAATTTTAGCTGTTTTGAGGAATCTCATCAATTCCTGTTGCTTTTTTTTTAATTTTAAAAAGCCAACTCACTTTGAAATTCAGGTTTTAAAACAGGATCTCCTCCTTCAAAGAATCTGTTATTTCCTGCATTTAAGCACGCTGCTGTTCAGGCCATCCTCATCGTACATTGTCTTTCTGTGTTTCTTCTATCAATTAGCTCTTTCTTTTTAGCTCAAAACATATTCCCAATCAAGATCTTTAACAGCTATTATTATTATTATTATTTTGCATTCCAAACTTCATTTTCCTCTTCTTCAAGTAATACTTAACTCTTAACTACTACAATTATCTTCTGACTCTTCACATTTTTCTTGCAGGCCATTTTTATTCAGTTTTTTTCATTTCCAGTGTATGTGGTTTGTAAAACAGCTATACTACTGTCTTTTGCTTCATCTTGAGCCTTTGTATATGTTTTTTTCCTCGTTAAAAAAAAAAAATCTTTTAGTGTTGTAAAATTATTCACTTTTACAGACAAATAAAATTTACTTTCAGCATTCATTCAACATATTAACAGAATATTTCCAAGCACATTTCGTCCACTGTATTCATCCTATTTTTTCCTACGGACTTCCCTTCTTCTGTCTTGGCCAAAGATTTTCTTTTAACACACTACTCTTTGCTCCTGCTTTATAACTATTACTGTATCTTTTTCTTTTACAAACACAAAAATTCTTACCTTTAAATATACACACTGTAACGTTCTGACCTCATTACCTGATTTAAAATTATAATTAATTTTATTATTTTATTTTATTATCATGAAAGGTAGAACTTGCGTGAATACTTTATACGAGAAATCACAAATGGTTTTATTTCGATTAATCACATGACATATATAACAAAATTAGTTAAATTTAATCAATTGTCCTTTTGCGGGCGCCAGGGTATTTTATATAAAATACACAAAATGAAACAGTAAACAAATTCAACATTTTGACTATTCACATCTGAATGAAATGTTTGCTCCGGGCTATGAGAGTTCTTATCTGCAGGGTCGTAGCTGGGCATGCTATGAACTTGAAAGTCTAGCTAGCACAGTGTCCTTCATTGGCGATGTATAATTACCGAATGTAAATGTCTGCCGCCACACATTGGATGACGGTCTTCTCTGCTATGGACCAGTGTAGCACAGTTCCTCAGATGTCGTCCTTTGCCTGAGCTCATCTGCTCAAACAAAATAGCGGGTGTCCGGATCCAGGCAGCAGCAACAGTCCCACTCACGAATAGACAGTCCAGAAATCACATCGTCTGAACGTGCTGGCTGTCCGGCATCGAATATCCCTTCCCTCGTTCGTCGTGCCACATGCAAAAACAGAAAACTCTCGCCGATCACCCTGTTTGTCTACCTGGCAAGCACAAATCTCCCCTCCATTAGGCACTCACTATTCTCCCCTCGCTAATTCTAGGAACCGGCCTGCTGGCATTCCTCAGATCTGCCGCTCCACACTTGTACAATGTACACTGCGCCCAAACGCCCACTAAAATATTCCACATTTTAAATAATAAACTATATGTTTATTAATGTAACTAAAGGACTATGTTTCCTTACAGTGTAAATACTTGATGTATATTTTACCTGTGTTGCTTTTATTCTGTCTAGGATGATAATGGCAGTGACACTGCTGTTAGGGAATGAATATAAGGAAGGATAGAGAAAGTATCCCATCACTTACCACAGATGAAAGCAGAAGGGTCAGGAAATGTGTTTTCGATTTTTAAGGATATGTTCAATCTATATATTTAACAGATCAAAAATATATTTTTAGTAAATTTATTTTACTTCAGTAATCACAGAGTTTATACTTTCTCACAGCTATCATTGGCCAACTTTTATTCCCCACCACTGTTGCAATCGCCACCCTTCCGTCTTGTTTCATCTTCAGCTCATTCTTTCCAATTACCATATGTCTTGCCTCTATTATGTGTAAGGTTATGTACTCTTAACAGGAGTAATGATATTCTCTGAAATATTGTACAGTTGTTAATCCTGGTTCTGCTACCATCATCTGTGATAAGCGAAGTGTTCTTTGCTTATTATCTTCAATATTAATCTGCACTTCATTAATATAAGATTATGATAAATCTATATCAGTTCATTTTTATGGTTTACATTCTAAAACTGGTTTGTGAATCATATTTTATCAAAATTCCATTATTTTTTTTTCTGTTGCTACTGTATACCATTGATTCACGATTATTAGATATTGATCCCGTTTCACATAGTGATTTAAGATTTCAGTTCAAAGTGGTTTTTTTTCTGTATTTTGTCATTCTCTTCTTGTGAAGTTAGCATATACAACTTGTACTGATTTTAATGGTACAGTATTCATTTGAAGCTTCATCAACATAATACTCTTCCAATAATGTTTGTAATAACTCTCCGATTATTCTAATTTATTATAACCCCACACTATAAATCTTATTGATGACCTTTGGGCTAATTATTTGCTATTTTCCGGAACAGAAGAATTCATACTGGTCTATCTATTTAATATCAATAATTCCTACAAAAATGGAGCAAGATGAAATGCCATGAAGTTATTTTGATATGGAAAGGAGGGATGATGTATATCCATCAGTTATAAAAAATTAAGGAGGAAGGCCACAATGATTAAAAAAAAAACTACACCAACATGAAAAACAATCATTTATGCTATATCATGTCTAATGAAAATAGAAACATAAGCATCTTCAGTAAATCCAGTCACATGAATGGTGGTGTAACAAAAACATTTAAATGCATGAAAGAAGTGTATCATAAGTTTTCATTACTAATATATTTCCATTATTATCATCTTATAACTAATTTCTTTCTCACTTTCCAAGGATATTGTTATTAATCAACCTCACCACATCAAAAACAACAATGTGTGGCTTGGTTGACTGCAGGCACTCGTACAAACTTAACCATATATTTCAATTTTTATGAATGAGGGTACAGCCCTAAATATTGTTTTTTTTATGTTTTAGTGTCTTTGTCACTAAAATCCTCCTTCCTTCACCACTGTCCTACAACATTTATAACTGATGTTGTTCCATCTTTCTGATTGAGTTCAGAAACCTACAAGTCCAATTCAAACCTAAAATATTCGATTTTCTTTAACCCAAATAATGTTTGTCATTTATGATGACTCCTCACTGAACACTAACGTATTTGAAATTTTTGTTTGGAGTATTCACCCAGTAAATGGTATCATTCCTGATGAGAGAATTCAATTGATTCGAGATACTCTTTCAGCCTTTAATGTAATGACTTTCCTTTACCTCCTGCATCACATGTACATTCATAATTTTTATAAGAACATATTGTACTACCTCTTATAATTCGAACTATTTCCCTTCCATTAAATTTTGAATGTTTTATTTGAAAACGAGTTGCAAAGTTTTTATTCCTCATTATTAATAACAGTCATTTGCATGATAAATGTGCTGTCTTCAACCAGTGCTGCCTTCCTCCTTCTTTATAAAATAATACTTGAAAATTTCACTCTTGGATTTTTTAGTACAGTAACTCCGATTCACTTTTATATTTTCTGTGTACAGAATTCATTTAATTTTTTAAAAATGGCAATGCTGAAGAATTTGATTTTTTTATTTTATGTGTTTTGTAAAATCCACATTCCTCAATATTACTCACATTAACATTTCAAACCAGGCCAGAATAAAAATGTATTTCAAAGGCATTAAATTCTACCTAATTTCCTATGTCTAGATTTTTGCTCCCTATTCTTTTCGGATGTCTTTTTTGAAGGTTACATTTCACTTTACACTGAAAAAGTCACCACTCACACATGATGTTCTTGTCACTAAAGGAGACAAAAAGCTACCCAGTTCAAATTCTGGCCTAGGCTGGAATTTTAAAATGGCTCTTAACCCATCCTTCACATCTGACAAAGCTAACTTTGTGGACGTGAAGTATATCAGAACACTTGCATGGTTAAAGTATAAGTCTTCTGTACCCAGTAGGATTACCTGTTTAGGATTGGTGGTTATGATAGAAACAGATTGTACAGCCAGATACTGTCACCAGGTCGAAAGGATCATACACAAAGTAATTTTTGTAAGTGCAAATTGACTTTCAAAGTTGCATGTCATAGATTGAAAGTTGTTTTATATATATGGTAGGCCCCCATTAATGCATGTGCATGTAGAGGCCATGGTCAGTATGGGAAATTTGGGGATTCACTTTAGGGGGAAGAATACGTGAAACAAAGTACTAGTATTCAGACTTTTAAGTGTATTAAGATTTCAATTTTTGTTTACTGTAATATCAAAAACAAAATGGTATCCATGAATGAAGTTAAATTCCTAACTTCCTGCTTTGCCTACCAGCTGAAAAGAATCCCACATTGGATCTGGAGAGTAATTTTATTTTAATGTTTAACGTAATGTTTCTGCTCCCTGTATGGCTTACTATTTCTGTATCACTTACAAGGGGAGGCGAATTGTGAAATTCAGATTCGGTTCATACTGTGTGTGATAAAAGCTCTTGGCCTGAAGTGTAATGTGGCAGCAACATGCACTTTTTCATATTTGTCAAGAAAATTGGCATTGAAATTCCATTGCATTCAAATTCTTTCTAGATTAGGTAGATTTCAAAGCAGCATGTGATGTAGCAAGCAAGCTTTCTTCTTTATAAGCCCGATTGAATCTCGCTGTTTTTTTTTAAATTTATTTATTTATTCAAATACAGATCATGGCAACCAGTTTCACAATTATGCATATAATAAGTAGTTTTTTATGTTTTTAAATTCTTTTTGCTAAACTGACAGCATCTTGTTTCAACCCTCTGATACCCTTGTGCAGGAAGGAACATTTGTCCTTCAATTGTAAAGCTCAAGTAACAATATTTGTATTTCATACCTGCTGCAGCAAATATTTCTATTTTTGAAATATACATTTCAAATTAAATACATTCCTGGAAATTGAAATAAGAACACCGTGAATTCATTGTCTCAGGAATGGGAAACTTTATATACACATTCCTGGGGTCAGATACAACACATGATCACACAGACAGAACCATAGGCACATAGACACAGGCAACAGAGCATGCACAATGTCAGCACTAGTACCGTGTATATCCTCCTTTCGCAGCAATGCAGGCTGCAATTCTCCCATGGAGACGATCGTAGAGGTGCTGGATGTAGTCCTGTGGAACGGCATGCCAAGCCATTTCCACCTGGCGCCTCAGCTGGACCAGCGTTCGTGCTGGACGTGCAGACCGCGTGAGACGACATTTCATCCAGTCCCAAACATGCTCAATGGGGGACAAATCCGGAGATCTCGCTGGCCAGGGTAGTTGACTTACACCTTCTAGAGCATGTTGGGTGGCACGGGATACATGTGGACGTGCATTGTCCTGTTGGAACAGCATGTTCCCTTGCTGGTCTAGGAATGGTAGAACGATGGGTTCGATGATGGTTTGAATGTACCGTGCACTGTTCAGTGTCCCCTCGACGATCACCAGAGGTGTACGGCCAGTGTAGGAGATCGCTCCCCACACCATGATGCCGGGTGTTGGCCCTGTGTGCCTCGGTCGTATGCAGTCCTGATTGTGGCGCTCACCTGCACGGCGCCAAACACGAATACGACCATCATTGGCACGAAGGCAGAAGCGACTCTCATCACTGAAGATGACATGTCTCCATTGGTCCCTCCATACACGCCTGTCGCGACACCATTGGAGGCGGGCTGCACGATGTTGGGGCGTCAGCGGACGACGACCTAACGGTGCGCGGGACCGTAGCCCAGCTTCATGGAGACGGTTGCGAATGGTTCTCTCTGATACCCCAGGAGCAACAGTGTCCCTAATTTGCCGGGAAGTGGCGGTGCGGTCCCCTACGGCACTGCGTAGGATGCGACGGTCTTGGCGTGCGTCCGTGCGTCGCTGCTGTCCAGACCCAGGTCGACGGGCACATGCACCTTCCACCGACCACTGGCGACAACATCGATGTACTGTGGAGACCTCGCGCCCCACATGTTGAGCAATTCGGCGGTAAGTCCACCCGGCCTCCCGCATGCCCACTATACGCCCTCGCTCAAAGTCCGTCAACTGCACATACGGTTCACGTACACGCTGTCGCGGCATGCTACCGGTGTTAAAGACTGAGATGGAGCTCCGTATGCCACGGCAAACTGGCTGACTGCGGCGGTGCCCAACCGCTGCGCAGCTAGCGCCCTTCGACGGCCAACACTGCTGTTCCTGGTGTGTCCACTGTGCCGTGCGTTTGATCATTGCTTGTACAATCCTCTCGTAGTGTCCGGAGCAAGTATGGTGGGTCTTACACACCGGCGTCAATGTGTTCTTATTTCAATTTCCAGGAGTGTATAATGAATTTCAAAAGTGTTGGTTTATCCACACTAAATGGCGTTTAAAAAACGTATTATATGCATAATTTTTGAAACTGACTGCTGGGAATCAATTGTATACACATTTGCATAAATAAATAAATAAAAATCTTTGCCTGCAATGAGATTTGATCCAGCGATGATGGGCGTATGAAGCAGGGGGCTAATTTGCTGCACCATGTGCCCCTTGAAATCTCCTTAGTGTAGATGCTAATTGAATGTGTTGAAATATTTTAATGCTGATTTTCTGGTCAACTGTGAAGAAGCGCTAGTTACTTCTTTGCCACATTACACCTCTCGCCATGAGGTTTGGTAACACATAGTATGAATCAGATGTGAAGTTTACAATTGGCAGCCTTCCCTTGTTAGAGTAATTCATTAATATGCTTTCTTATATTATTGTGCATGCAGAATTGCTATAAACTAATGCTTTGTAGTTGTTTGACATGTAACTAACCTGATTTCTGAATGAACTGTTATATAACTACACTGTGATTCAGTATTGGTGGTATATTGTATTATAAATTTTTTGCATGATCTTTGTTTTGTAACATGAGTGTGTGTTTCAATTAATGAATGATTTTGTTGCTTTTAATAAATGGTTTTGTTGCTTTTAATAAATTTCAGTTGTTTTTACCTAACAACCCCATCCTATTAAATATGTAAAGAACTGAGATAAAAAATGAAATAAATATGATATAATAAATGTTGATAGGCATGGAAAAGGTAGTTTGTTGTAAAAACATGGTGCTAGAGTATCTGAAAGAAATGCTATGCCTGGTGGGTGAACAGTAATGCTCAGGCCTGGCATTTAGGAAAACCACTGTTCTGTCATCCTAAATTTGATTTCCTTGGTTTTCTGGTATCACTCTAAGTGAATACTGGGCTTATTCATTCAAAAGGCCATGGTAAATGCCTTCTCTTTCCTTGTCCCTAATCCTCTCTTGTCTGTAATTTCATTGACCTTAACAAGGAACAAACCTACAAAAATAAAAAAACATAAGCTTGTAGCACAGCTAAGTTTTATTTAAAGAAAAGTAATAATAAAATTGGAACTGTAATAATACCATTCTATTATTACCTTTTTTTTTATCGGCAAATAAATACAATGATAAACCACCCATAGCTTCTGCAATTTCATAAATCTCTGCCTCTTCCATTGAATTTTTGCCTAAGGTGATGGGGTTTGAATAAACACAGTACCGGATTAACCACGTAGCAGGAGGTAGCAAATGCTACAGGCCTCGCACCTCCTATGGGAACCCCGCACCTAGGCTAATAGCTAGCGACCTTTTTTTTTTTAGCTCTACAATTTTCCCCTGGACAGCAACAATCAAGGGGCTTTTCTTCACATTTGCTACGGGCCTCGCGCTTTCTTAATCCGGCCCTGAATAAACATTGTTCAAAGAATTGGAAGTGTTACGTGGAAGAAAAGGGTACCATGACATAAATCGGCACTTGATTTCAAGTATAAGGAAGTGAGAAAGATTCCATGTGTAAGTGACTGAATCAGGAACTGGAATAAGTTATCAAGATCTGTGCTTAAACATTTACCTCAAATAGTGAAAGAAATTAAAATGGTAATATATAAGTGAGTGGGAAAAAGGTCACCAGTATATTAGCTCTTATCACAATTAATAATAACATTAAAATTTCTTTGCTGCTATGTGATTTACAACACACTTTAATCTCACCAGTATTACAAACTACAAAGTATTTAAACCTGTGCATTGGTAGTTGTGATATTGTTTTGTTTTCATTTCCAGCAGCCATTTCTTCATAATTAGTCTTTTTATCTACCTGTATACTTATTTAGAAAATGGCTTTTTTTAATATATGCGTAGTGCTGAGGCTTGCACCACATTATAACAAGTAAACTTCTCTGTGCCTTGAAGCACTTTATCTTATTTATTTGCTTTTGAACAATCTACGGCATTAAATATAGATTCCACATCATTTTTAAGTAATACATTACTGCTGTAACGTTGAATTGCAAGAAAGTCAGCAAAAATACAGCACCTAGACTGATCCAAAATTGTGCATTTTTAATGTTGTTAGCATTGTATTTAGGACTCTTGCTCATAATTTAGCACTAATCTTATAGTAGTTGGTTAAGTCACTGGGATTTTATTTTTCTTCCTTGATGAGGTGATTTGCTTTTTGAGTGCTATATTTTGTAGAGGCCAGTAGTTGTATTATTTTCTTATATCTCTATCCTATGGATGTGAACATATTTATGTAGAATGCTTCAGTATTTCTCACATTGTTCTTCTGTTATAGGGATCATGGCTGCCGCCACACTGAGGCAAGTAGTTTGGTTGTTTTTTAGTGTGTAATTCTTCTGGCTGTTGTGTTGTTATGGTTCAAAACATTGTAGATGCATTTTCGAATGGATTTTATATAGAAATATAAGTGTTCTAATTTTGGTAGCATGGCTGTAACAATACCTAACAATACCTAAAAGGCATGTGTAGAAGTGTTTTCTGCTATTCTTTACTCTGCTGGTTTGATTATATACTACCATGGTGTGGATAAAGAAAATTAGTTTTTTACAATATAAAATTCAGTATAGAACAGCATGACTGGCATCAACATGAAGCTTTTTGGTACTGCATGCTTTGTTCTGAGGTGAGTTGAATATTACATGCCCCCCTCTTTTCCTCCTCTTAACATTTTGGTAATGTTGTAGCTTAATTATTTATATATTTCTGAAATCTAATTATATTTTCTTTTGTTTCAGAAATCAAAGCAAGGAAAAAACAAGCAGGTGAGACATAAAAAACTCTTATTTCATTTAACCAACAGTAGAAGTGATCACCTGAAAATTTTATTTAGTTATGGTACCTAAGAAGAGATAATTATAATAGTAATAATCATGCAAACATATTTATAATAGAGATTTATGGGGGTGAAAACTACATAATCGTCATATACTTTACCTAATAATATTGTAAGGTGGAACGCTATTGCTGGGGGCTAGCAACACTTTGCCTAAACTGTGAACAATTAAGTTCGTGACCTGTGTAGCCTTCTGGTACCTCAATATTTAATAAAGCGGTCACTACACATTTATATTATAAACCCCAAACATGAAGGGTACAAATAAATAAGTTCACTTGACACAGTTTTTAGGATCACAGAGTACTTCTATTCTTGAAAAAGTTTCTCTTACAATGTTCCTACCAGAATTGCAAATAAAGCATCAGACAACAGTTCCATTGAAGATTGTCAGATTAAGCACATTCACATGAGAAGACAAACACTGACCAAGTCCCCCTAACTTTAGTTAGAGAACGATTACAGCATGTTAAGATATGCCACAACAATTACCCGTGTGGAGCAGTTTGCTCCGTGAACCGATGTGAAGTTAACTGTTTGAAAATCACTGAAAGACTAGGCATTTTCAAGATGGCTGCAGGTATTTTTTATTAACTTTCAGACTTCTATGTCGTCAGCAAAAACTTTTGAAAATTAATATCTCCAAATGTTCTGGATAGTTTAACTTAAATTAATACATGGATTTCCTGAAATCGTACTCTATCTATTCCAATTTAGTTTAGCTTTTAAAAGGGTTTCTATAAGATTAACCTTGAAGTCTCTTACGTCATCAGCTTGCCGCGACTTGCCACACTTCCTCAACAAAACAATCTATTTCCAAACTCTTAATTATTTTACCAATGCTTTAACTTTTTATCAAAACCAAGGTATAGCTTAAATCTTATAAATTAAATATCTTCTCATATAAATTTTCCAGTTTTATCTCTTTTAGTAAAAAATCTTTATTTTTTCTCTTAGTTAAAAGTGGCAAATAAATTTGGTCTAATAAGTTAATTTTACTTTCAAAATATGCTAAACAGTGCCGACTATAGCTGGTGATAAGAGATTGGCTGTGACTTTACTCAATTCAAAGTTATTTCGAATATTAGATTTTGCTTTTCTAACCACATAGGTTAAAACGTAAACAAACCAAACTATCCCTTAAACTAAATTTTTCTGGGCATAATGAATACACTCTAAAATGGTTTGTGGTGAGCTTAAGTCATGAAAATGAATGGAAGAAAATCTGATAAAGTTGAAAACTACATGAAATTTCTATCTCCTACACAAGCAACTACAAAATCAAACTATAGAGTATATTACTACTGGGGACAATGCTTTTGGTGAGCTAATAAGTACATTACAATATATTTCACAAAAATTCATTTTTATTTATCATCACTCTGTATTAATACGACAATGCAAAAATTGTGTTATGCTTTGCATTTTTGGAAATGAACTGATTCAACAATTTTCTCTTATCAAGTTTGTTAGTGAGGTTGTTATATACATAATCCATGTAATACTGCGATGTTATCAAGTCAGTCTTGCAACACTGTCGATGAGCAGTATGGTGGCTAAAACAATCACCTAGAATTTCCCTGGTGAGTACTGCTACTCACCATAACCATGTTATCTGTCAGCTCTGCAACGTCAGTCTTCTAGCAATTGAGTCTATCTAAAAGCACTTCTGCTTTGATAATTTCATTGTTTTATTCAGTGGTGTCTACTTCAAGGCCTTCTTCAAAGTATTCTCTTCCATGTTTTATGAGTTTTGCCCACTGTTTCACTGTTGAATATTAGAGAGTAGAATCACTATTTATATTTTGAAGGGTTCATGATTTTCCAATGGCATATGACCTTCATTTGTCGAAAATGTTATCACTACATAATACTCGACATTCTACAGTGTTTGCAGAGAATATCAGGGTAGGATCACAATGAAAGGTCTCAAATGTTAAGCTTCAGAAAACCACTTCTATGTTCTTTGCATCTGTGAGGTAGGTCAGGCAAGAACTTTTTAAACCTTGCTTCATATCTGGGTGCGCCAATTCTAATCAACAGCAGCACTGTCTACCATTTTCTTGAAGAGATATGGGCTGTTTTTGTACCTCAATTTTTTGGTCTTAGTAAATCTATATGCCTCAAATGTCATTTTGTGCATAGATATCAGCAAGCTTAGCAACCACGCCAAATTTTGTTTTCTTCCTGATCTTAGTTTGGAATTTATTCAATTGCAAAATTCACTAATTTTTGTCACTGACTGATGATCATCAAAATTCTAATCCAATTCCCAAGGGCATTGAAAGCTGAAATTTGCTACACAGATAAAGTTTTAGCCTTAGAGTGCAAGAAACTAGAAAATTATCATATATATGAGGGTTGAATGATAAATAATGCCTCCACCTTTATAACTCCTAAATAGATGGCAGCACTGGTATGTGGCAGGTACTGGCTTATTCTGTAGACTCTCTCTACAGCTCCAGTTGGCGGGAAGCTTTAGCACTGAACGGCTTTAGTGTTACAGTGTAAAGTATGGAACCCTGCGCAGACGGTCGGTTAATGCAATTTAAGCAATGTGCAGTCATTGAATTCTTGACAGCAATAACTTCAGAACAATCGATAAGCCAATAGGCACATGAGCAATACGGTAGGAGCTAAAGTGATTAACTGTTTATCATAAGCCCGGTAAAGGTTTGACCTTTACAACTTATCATAAAAATTTTGATCACCATTATCAGACTTCTCTGATTAATCCTCAAGAATTATTACTGTTCTAAATTCCACTTCATCTTCGATTTTCCATATCTTTGTTGTTTTAAGTTGTATTTTATAAAGTGTTTACCATTATGGTTTTGTTGTTTGCAAAGAAACCATATTCAGAAACTGGCTTCATGCAATCTCTATTCCATAAGATCATTATATATATCTGTGTGCGTGTGAATGTATGGCTGTGTAACAGTATTGAATGAAGCCTGGAGCTTGGGCAGTAATGCTCAAGCCTGGCATTCAGGAATTTGGTTTTCCATGATTTCCTCTGTGATCAATTTTGGTAAATGTTAGAATGTTTCCTTGAAATGCCCATGGCCAAATTCTTTCTGTTCCTTGTCACCAATCCTCTCTTGTCTCTAATAAACTCACTTTAAATAATCATTGACTATTATACCCATGTATTTAATGATCAGAATTAAGTGATGGGAAAATCCCTTGTCCTAATATATTGTTTAGTTTATAATGATTTACTCAGGTCATGTGTGGTCAATAAATGACACCTATGTTAAAAAGTTCTAAAGTGGATCTATCAATGTTTATCACCATATTTGCATAGAATCTTACAGTGCAGAACCTGTTTTCTCATCTTTTTATGAATTTTCTTCAATTTTATGTATTTTTCCAGCTATAATTCTTGTGAATACTCCTTTTGAGCAGATCTATTAAAGATTGTAGGGTATGACATTGTACCTCATCTTGAAACATTATTTAAATTGAGTATGGATACCTGCTGTTTACCAGAGAACTGGGAAAATTTGACCATTGATCCGTAAAGAAGGGGTGACAAATAGGGTAAAAAATTAGTTTTATCAGTTTGACATCAGTGATACATTAATTAATGGAGAGATTGATAATCAGGAATGTCTATGAGGGGGGAAAAAGTGTTTTTGAAGTAAAGAACATGGCTTCAGGCAAGGATATTCATATGAATCTCAGTTAATAAGTTATATACAAGATATTCTGAATGACATGGACAAGGAAGGCAAAATTAATAGTATAACACTACATCTTTCAAAAGATTTTGACAGAGTGAGGCATAAAATTGGGTTAAATACAGTAAAAACTATTGGAGTGGATGAAAAAGTAATTTGCAGGGTAAAAGGATTCTATAAGGGTAGAAAGCAAACAGTTAAGATAGAAAATTGGATATCAAAAGAAGTGGAAATGAAAATGGGAGTGCCACAGAATAGTATATTGGGACCATTGCTATTCGTTGTTGTAATGAATGATTATGTTGATAGTTATGAGGAAAGTTCAAAAAGTAATGGGAATTTTGAAATTTCTCAGGTTATATTAGTCTGATTGCTATGATTTTTTCATTGTTGTGATGGCAATCATGTCTTAAAAGTATCTATACATTTTGAACTCTGTTGGATGTTTATTCACTTGTCAGCTGTTAAAGGGATAACACGTTTTTTGATACAGTCGGCGATTTTTCATTTGAAATCGTGGATCAGAAAATTTTCATTAAATTTTAAAATAAAAATGGAACTAATAATTGAAAAAGGAAATGGCTTTAGACAATATAAATTACAAGGAAAGGGAAAATGACTCATCACTCACCAAAGTTGAAGGCAGCGATGGGAGAGGAACATAAATCACCAACACACAAATATACACAATATTTCAGTATTAAACCTTCTTCATGAAGAATTTGTGTGTTCGTGATTTATGTTCTCACATTGCCGCCCTCAACTTTGGTGAGTGATGAGTCATTTTCCATTTCCTTGTAATTTAAAAATGGAACTAAGTGCAACAAAATTTCAAAAATTTTAGATATGGCTTTTTGTGAATATACTATCAGTAAAACAAGGGTTTATGAATTGTATAAGTGTTTTCAAGACAGCTGTGAAGAAATAGAATATGATGAGCATACAATCGTCCTAGACAACAACAACCAATGAAAATGTGGAAAAAGTGAAACAAATTATTACAATTGATTACCGAATCACAATTAGAGAAGTTGCTGATAATGTTGGAACATCTATTAGCTCATGACATAAAATTTTTTTCACATGTTTTGGGTATGAAATGTGTTGCAGCAAAATTTGTTCCAAAAGTGTCGAGTTTTGAACAAAAATAACAGTGAATGGAAGTTTCTCTAAATGAGGTCAACAATGATACAAAACTATTGAAACATCTCATGACAAGTAATGAAACGTGGATTTATGGGTACGATATTGAAACTAAGGCTCAATCATCCCAGTGGAGGAATTTTGGATCACCAAGACCAAAAAAGCACAAGTTCAGTCAAATGTGAAGGTTGTGCTCACTGTGTTCTTCGATTTTATTGGCATAGTGCACCATGAGTTCTTGTCACAAGGTCAATCAATAGGAATACTACATTCAAGTTCAATACCATTGGCATGAAGCATTCCAAAGAAAACACCCGTATTTGTGGTAAACCAATTGATGGTTATTGCATAACAATAATGTACCTTCTCACACACCGTTGGTTGTTCATGAATTTTTGGAGAAAAAAAAAAAAAAAACACGACAACACTGTAATGATACCCCAGCCTCCATATTCACCAGACATAGCCCAGTGTGACATTTTTCTGTTCCCAATAATAATGAGAACCTTGAAGGGCCATTGTTTTACAAGCATACCTGTAGATGAGATTAAAAGTGCACCACGGAAAGAGCTCAAAGGTATCCCTAAGATTGAGTTCCAGACGTATTGTAACGGCCCTCAAACCTAAAATTAAATGGAATTGTATTTTATGATGCATTTGTAGTAAGCTAGAGTTTGGCTGAATATGATCTGGTAGGTTTGTTTTTCAAATTCCTGTAAATCAATGTATATAGACTTTGTTTTATGAAAAGAAATTATTTAAAGGCCATTTAATATGTTTCAGAACAGAATTATGCAAGAGAATTGCTTAAATGTTTGTAATTCCAAGTATTAATGCAAGTTACTATGTTTAAAGAACAATTTTCTACAGTTTAAATTGATTTCTGTGAATAATTTTGTGTTTAAGTATCTTTAATTTCCATTTCTGACCATTTTGTATTGATTAATTCTGATTGTTTTTAATATGTTTCAATTGTTTAAGTATTGTTAATGTTTGAGAAATATCTGTTGGAATCCTTTGAAGTGTTCTAGAAATTTCGATGTAACTTATATAAAGCAAACATCCGAGACAGAGAAACAGTTTTTAGGCAAAGTTTTCACTGACTCAATTTACGACGGCCAAGTACTGTATTGTCTGTGGAAGAAGTGTTGTATAGAATCGCTGGATTGTATGTATTAATGTAAACCGTATTTTTGACGTCATGTTTTATGAAAATAAAAGCAAGATTAAAGTGAATTGTATCGTGAACTAGTTATTTATCATATTAATTAAACCACGAACAATCTAATAGTATGGAGATTGCAGGAA
The DNA here is from genome assembly GCA_031002005.1 of Vandiemenella viatica. Classification (NCBI taxonomy): domain Eukaryota; kingdom Metazoa; phylum Arthropoda; class Insecta; order Orthoptera; family Morabidae; genus Vandiemenella; species Vandiemenella viatica. Next base: position 23,334,631 of record JARYHS010013631.1, read on the forward strand.
GCACTGGTATAAGTGTATAATATTTAATGGGGGCTATAACATCGATGTACACATATAAATAAATAAAAATTTCACAAAATAAATATTCCCATTATTTTTTAAACATACCACATACAGATGACATAATGTTATTTAAGAAGATAAAAATTACAGAAGACTATGAAAAGCTTCTTGGTGATCTGGACATCTACCTGTGTAAGTCAACATAGCATGAAGACATATGAATAGAAGAGTCAGCTTATTAGGTACAGAGATTTTTTTTAAAAAAACTAAAGTTTTATTATCGTAAGATGAGGAAAATATTGCCTGTTGAAGATTTGAAATGTAAATACATTGGCATAACATTTGATACAAACTCAACTAGGTATGAAACATTGGACAAGTAGTAGGTTTCAAAAGCTACACTTGTAGGAAAGAAGGATATGAGGATATTTCAGAGAAGTAAGACATTGATTGAACATGGTGATGTAGTTTGTGACCTACATTTTGGGTATGAAATATGGAGCTGGAGTGGGTGCAAAGATGGCTGCTAGATTTGTCTCTGGAAATTAGTGAAGAACTATCAGTAACTAGTATGGTAAAGGAGCTGGAATGTGATTATTTGGAAGAAAGGAGGAATTTAAAGAGGATGGTGAGAATGTATGAGGTGTATATTGATAATGTGTGGCAAGATATTGGTGGAAGAATTGGGATGGTGAGAATGTACGAGGTGTATATTGATGATGTGTGGCAAGATATTGGTGGAAGAATTGATAGTGGTGCGCTGAAGGGAAAAGAAGAATTGAAAGGGGTGCACTGAAGAGAAAAGATGTCCATGACCAGAAGCTCACGCTCAATTTCACACATAAGAATGTGGAAAAATTTTCATTCGTAGTTAAGGTCAGATATTGTAATAAATTACCAAGAAAAATGATTAATAAGTTATCAGAAATGCACGAAACATTTAAAGCAAAACTTCGTAGAGGGCAAAAGCAGATGGATACAAGAAAGGGGAAAACTTGGTGTGTAGGGAAATTGCCGACAGGGCATGTTCTCAATTTCAGGTAAATTAAATGATATAACTTGACCATTTTTCCTTTTTCACATGCTAAGGAGTTAAAGTATTCTAAATTAGGGTATAATATCGATGTTTTATCTTGTATATGCTGGGGGCAGGAAGTTTGGATTTAACAAATTCCTGATGATATTCTTCTGTGGTTAAAGGCTGTACATTTCTCTGTCATTGCTAGTAGACATTTTTTTTTCTTAAATTAGGTCCTCTCATTTTGCTTTCTTGTCAATCCAAATATTTTGGTAATGCACTGTCCATGTTTACATCAAGATGGCATTTATTCTTGCATTGGCTATTACAGTTTTATTCATATATTTAATTGGTTTATGCATCATTTACTTTTTCCCTTGAATATAACTTTTTATGATGTTGAACTATAATGCTTTAATATTAATAACAATTATAATTGTTTCTTTTTAATTCTGCAGAAAAGGACTTAGGCTTCTTGAGAATTGGTTCACTGAATGTGAGAGTGAAACGAACAACTGAAGCTTTCAGCAACTTCTTAGGAGTGGGGACTAACAGTGAAAAAATACATAAAACATGGGGATCAGCTGACAACATACAGCAGGTGTGTGTTATTACTATACTAGTTCAAATAAATGTAAGTCTTCACATTATACAGTATTGCAGTAATAGGCATTTTACTAGTAGCTCCAATCCTTAGATTATTTGTAATTTGTAAACTGTGGAAAGATCCAGTACTCTTCTGATTTAAGTTCTAAATTTTCATTCTGATCTTTAATAAAGTTAATTCTTCTATAACATCACAACTCAGGACTATCTTGTTAATTAAATGATTGTTTGAAACTTCTTGCTTGTGTTACTAGCTCCTTGTCAGAAGCATAAAATTTTTAACTTCATTTTTGCAGATATAGATTATCTTTCACAGAAAAATAAAGTTTTTAATTCATTTAAATATTGGTTACAGCAGGGTGATTTGCATACTGCTTAGGTTCCAGACCATACCACCTAATAGCTTCTTTGATATATGTATAATAATAATAATAAATAGCAAGAAAATACTTCAGAGCAATGAAATTAAGGAAAAATAGGGAAATAAGACCCAACACATATGATGGCAGTTGGAAAAGACAAACACAAATGAAACAATATTTTGGTGACTAACCTATTCTTGTAAGAGTGAGATTCACCAGGTGGATATCATTGTTTGCATATCTAATTGCTTCTGGTGTCTCACTTCTTGCAAGAATAAGGTTAACCACTGAAATATTGGATCACATTTGTTTTTCTACTGTGTGAGTGTAGTTTTTTGTCTCAACTATATATGATGAATTTTCCAAAAATTTGTTGTTCTGCCCATTCCACAAGTTAGAATAATCAGTATCAGTGATTGGCCAGTGGGGTGATTGGCCACCCTCTTATGTGGACACAAGACTTAAGTGATAAATGGTAAGTTGTGGATATAGAAAAAGGTTCTGAGATATATCAGCAGGGTGACAGAAGTGCACAAGTAAATAAAACACAAATCTCAGTTTTTTTTAGGTTCTACCCCAGCAAGTAGTTCATTTTAGGATGAGAGAAACAGAATTAAATTTTGGTCATATATCCTGCCAGCTGGATAAAGGAATTTTAAGAGCTGTATGAAAATGTATTCTATGGTGCTGAAGAAAGTTACTTGTGAATTTTCAGATCAATGTAATAGGTAGTCATTTTACATAAATATCAATATAGGGGGCCCATTTATTTAACTATCCTTTGTATGGTTTCTCATTTGTGGGACCGAGCGTGGTGGTGTAACGGATAGCGTTCTGGCCTCGCATTCGGGAGGACGGCGGTTCGAATCCCCGTCCGGGCATCCAGATTTGGGTTTTCCATGGTTTCCCCAAATCACTCCAGGTGAATGCCGGGATGCTTCCTTCAAAAGGCCATGGCCGAATTCCTTCCCATTCCTTGCCCCCATCCTTTCCCGTCTCTAAAGACCACGTTGTTAAAAAGGGACGTTAAACTGTTATAAAAAAAAAAAAAAAAAAAAAAAAAAAAATCATTTGTGGATTGTGTGGAACATCCTCTTCCAGAGGCGATGCTTACTTTTAAAGCAAGATTCCATATACTACTGGTTTGCATGGCCTGTGGTAGTCTTTATGGGGAAACAGGTGTGTTGCCTTCTGTTTTTGAAATGCGTATTTTAAGGTGAAGATTGGGGATCGGTCCTACAGTTGCCTAGGTGATTGCACAAAACCACAATAAAGATGACCTGTACATGGGGTCGGGGATTAAATCTAGGTTCATTGTACCTCCCTGATCCAGTGTAGCAGCACATTAATTTGACAGCCACACTCACAGGTTTAGTTTAAGAGAAATGTGGGGAAAAAATCAGTTTATAACAAAATCATTATATAACAAAACAGGTATATATACCAGAATATTCATTGTGACAGGATAAAATGTACATTATAATAATTGCATTTTCTCAAGATACTGGCACTTATTTTTGAGATACCTTTAAAAGATTCTTTTATTATTTTTCTGAATTTAATCATACACTCCACCAGACATATAACATGTGTTGGGTGCGTGATAAATAAAGATACCCCTGAATATGTGACCTTTTATTAACGAAAGACAACTTGTAATCCTTGATTATTTTTACTTCTACTGCCATAATTATTTCAAATAGAGCATAAATGATGACTACAAAGGATGTTAGTGTAAATGAATACACAATCATATTACTTACTCTAGAACCACTGCTAATCCTACATTTAATTCTTATTTACATCGGTTCTCTGAATGCTTCATCCCTGATAGTTTTATTGTACCAGAGGTTTTAGCAATTGACATTGAGGAGTGAAAATACGCAAAACAGTTTCTCCGTTTTTCTATTGCTGAAATTGGGTGACTTGCTGCATCCACCTGAAGACATGTATCATTCAAATTAAATTATCATCAATATGCAAATATGAAAACTTTACAATCTCTACTTCTTGAATAGATTTGCCTGCAAATTTTATATGTATATCTGCTGTTAAAAGACAAACACAATTAATGCAATTATTGTCAATGTTCTTTATACACACAAAGTACATTGGGTGACGTTCGTTGTGTACAAACATACGGAGCCTAATGGCCCGTTTATCTACCACTGATGAAGGCAGATGCCGAAATATTGTGTATTGTTCATTTGTTTGTCAGCATAAGTGTTCCCTCTCATCGCAGCCATCTACTTTGGTATGTGGTGGGTTAGTTTCCCTGTCCTTCATTATTTATATCGCCTAGAAGCCGCTTTCATTTTCCTTAGTTTCATTATAATTAGGTATTTATTAACATATACTTAACTATCAATTAACCAACTTTATTCTTTTATCACTAATAGCTAAAAATATTTTTTTTATATGTAAAAACCTTTTTTCAACATGCATTGTTGCGTGAGGCCCCTTCAAGAGTGAGGCCCTGGGGGATTGCCCTGTTCGCCACCTCTTAAGGCTGAACATTCTCGCCTCAAAAGTAGGTTGGAAGAGGAATGGAGAAAGATGGGTGTGTAGGGAGATTGCGATGGAGCGCTTGCTCTGGTGGCAATTTTATCAATTACTAGAAGACCCGTGCAAAAATTTCGCGAATAAAATGCTATGAATAGTGCGGTTGAATGCTTGTAATATAATGAAAAGTAGAACTGTATTTTTGTAGCAAATATATATATATATATATATTTTTAGTGTATTACGCATCAAAATACTCGCAACATATTACGAAACAGTTAGGAAAATTTAAAACGCTCTGTATTTATGACAAACTGTCACTGACCTTAACAGAATAAAACCAACCTGATCAAAATGCACACAACATATCAATATCTCTGAAATATTTGTTGCTGTGCCAATAAAATGTTTACATTGGAATTGTACAGCAAAACGACAGTGTTTCGTAACAGAAGAAGAAAAAAATATCCGAAAAGCTACTTATTACATAAAAAAAAGTTTATTGACATCTCTGTGCTGCAATCTAGAGACTTGGCTCTGAACAGTCTCATACGCGCTACAACTTTAAGCACCAAATTTCTAAAAAATCTTTCTTAATTTATGATTTTACATAGCTGGAGACCTAAATTTTTAAAACGATCTGTCATTTATCAATTTCGGCTAGGTATCGAAGAAAATAAATGGCTCGTAATAGGGGGAAAAAAAAAGTTGTATAAATAATATTGATACTTTTTCCCTTTAAGAGTCGAATTCCAAAATTATTAAATGTGGTGTGACCAAAGCAGCCACATTGGTCTTTAAAATGATGCCTCATTTATTGATTTCGATTAGTTATCAAGCGAGATAAAAAAAAAAGTTTGAGAAATTATGATATCTTTGCTCCTTAAGGGTTGAATTTGGTCAAAGTTTTTTCTTAAAATATGATATGACCATAGCGGATAATTTAATATTTAAATCAATACCTCATTTATTGATTTCGGTTAGGTATCAAGGGAAGAAAATAGCTGGTGACAGAAAAGTGCATTGTAAAAATATTAATACTTTTGCCCTCTAGGGGTTAGAATTTTTAAAAATTTCTTTCTTAAAATGTGGTAATTGAACCGAAGACATTAGAGACCTCAATCTTTTAAATGATACCTCATTTATCAATTTTGTTTAATTGCCAAGGGAGATAAATGGCTCGAGATACAAAAAACTCATTTTAGAAAAATTGACATTTTTGCCCTTTAAGGTTCAAAATACAGTCGAACCTCTATAAGACGAATTTCAAGGGGTAAGGGAAAAATTCGTACTACCGAGGTATTCTTAATAAAGAGGTTCGTTTTATCGAGGTTTAATACTGCCGTTATTCGTCTTATAGAGGTTTCTCCTCGCTCTGAGATAACCTCTATAAAACGAAGATTTTTATGGCCAACCTCTATAATACGAATCATTGTTACCGTTACACTAAAGTTATTTTTTCAATGTAGGAAAAAGGTTAAAAAGAAAAAAAAAAACATGTATGTAGCAATTTTAAAAATACATACTCGTTTATATTTAAATCACTCAAGTATCAAAACAAACAATAAACTGTTTGAAAACCATGTACTGTATAGTAAAATGAAAACAAATCTGAAGCCAAAATACGGTAAATATAAATGGAAACCAAACTTATACATATGTAGTATGTACATATAATAAATAAGGACTAACTAATCTTAAAAAAGTCATCAATTTTAGATTGCTTACTTGCATGAAGGGTTACCATATCCAATGTGGAATCCAAATCGATGATGGCTTTCACTACACTATCACTTAAAGCATTTTTCTTTAAGAAAAAACACTTGAGCACATCAATAGCTTCTCTTGCGTCTTTCGTTGACAGTTCCGGTCAATCACTCTCCGCGGCTGCATCCTCCTCATCATCTTCAGCTGCGTCATCTTCTTTATGATTTGAGGGTTGAACAGAATCCAGGATATCCTCATCCGTCAGCTCTCCACATACTGCTACATTATCATCGAAATCAACAAATTCTTCAAACTCCATTTCTTGGACGCCTAGTCTTTCGGTAACTTTGTTCCAGTTTTGATCTGGGCCTACTTCTGCATTTTGGGGTGCTGGAGTTCGAGGTTGGTCATCGTCCTCATCTTCGAGGTCCGTCACACGAAATCCACATTTTGCAAAACAGTTAAAAACAGTTTTGTCGGTTACGTTTGACCAGGCCTTGTTAATCATCCACATTGCATTTAAAACGTTGATTTTAGTCGGTACGTCTTGATCCATATGTGTCAAAAACTGCCGAACAACCTCCTTTCTGTAGTTCACTTTGAAATTTTTAATAATTCCCTGGTCAAGTGGTTGGAGCTTTGATGTGGTGTTTGGGGGAAGAAATTGGACTGAGATGTTTGACAAGTTTGGAACAGTTCCGTGTGCACTACAATTGTCAATAAACAGCAGGATCTTTTTCTTTTTCTTCTTCATTTCTGTGTTTACAGTTTTCAGCCATGCACTGAACTCATCACCATTCATCCACGCTTTTGAGTTGGCCTTATACAGTGTTGGTAAACTGTTCACATTTTTAAAACATGTAGGTTTTTGTGACTTGCCAATAACCAAAGGCTTGAGCTTATTTTTTCCCGAAGCGTTGACTCCAAGCAACACAGTTAATCGGTCTTTGCTGTGTTTGCCTCCATTGCAAGGGTCTCCTTTAAACGTCATTGTTTTATCTGGTAGGCACTTGAAAAAAAGTCCGGTCTCGTCTGCATTATATATATCATCTGGGTGGTAACCCTGAGTAATGTCAGCAAGTTTTTCTTTCCAATCATCGCATACTGTACTGTCCACAGACGCACATTCACCACACACATTTTTAAAAACAATATCATTCCTTTTTTTAAATTTTTCCAGCCAGCCATTACTGGCACGAAAATCAGGGTGTCCCAATTGTACAGCAAACTGCTGTGCCTTTTCTTGGAGAATAGGGCCTCCGATTGACAAATTTTTATCGCGGCACTGCTTTAACCACTTTAAAGTGGCTTTGTCTACTTCCTGAAATTCACCGGTCTTTGCGCGTTTGCAAAACTTAGAAAGTCCACTTGCTTCATCGTACTTGTCTCTATTCTTTATAATCGTTGCTAACGTTGTTGAAGGGATGTTAAACTCCTTAGCAATGGTGATTTTCTTCTTCAACGGGGTTTCTTCCACATGCTTCAAAACTTTACGCTTGAACTCTACTGTTAGCGCCATTTTTGACTTTTTCCCTGCCATTACTGTTCATACAATAAAGATACGCACAACGGTCAGTCTTAAAACACAGCCGGAAGGGACACTTAAAAACACAGCCAGAAGGGTTACTCAACACTGCAAAGGCACGTGCCAAACAATGACTGATGAAGGAAGAGGGTAGGGTGGGGAGTTTCATGTTAAGACACGCTTCTGTTTGTTTTGAAAACTACGCACTATGGAGGTTAAGATCATAAGAAATTCGTCTTAAAGAGGTAACATTCGTCTTGTAGAGGTCTTGTGCTAAGAATATTCGTTGTATAGAGGTTAATCAGTCCTAGCCCATGTCACAAACAAATTCGTCTTATCGAGGTTTTTAACCTAATTACTGCTTTGTATAGAGGTGTTTTTTAGCATTGACCTTTATGGAAGTTTCAAGGGGATTTTAAAAAATTCGTCTTATCGAGGAATTCGTTTTACCGAGGTTCGTACTAACGAGGTTTGACTGTACGAAAAAATTCCTTTCTCGAAATATAATGTTACCATGGCGGAGACCTTAGTCTTTAATATGATATATCATTTATCTATATCGGATAGATATCAAGGGAGATAAATGGTTCGTGACTCAAAAATGCGTTGTAGAAAAATTTATACTTTTTTCCTTTTAGGGTTGAATTCCAAAAAGTTATTTCCTAAAATATGATTTCACTAAAGCTGAGACAAAATTCCTCATAATCTTACTTGATTTATCGATTTTCCATAGATATCCAAGGAGATAAGTGGCTCGAGACAAAAAAAAAAACGCAATTTTAGAAAAATTGACATTTTCGCCCTTCATGGGTCGAATTACGAAAAATTCCTTTCTTAAAATATAATGTTACCACGGCGGAGACCTTATTCTTTAATATGATACCTACCTCATTTATCTATATTGGTTTGATATTAAGGGAGATAAATCGCTCGTGATACAAAAATGCGTTATAGAAAAATTTATACTTTTTCCCTTTAAGGGTTGAATTCCAAAAACATTCTTTCTTAAAATATGATGTCGCCAAGCTGAGACATTACTCCTCATAATCCAACTTCATTTATCGATTTTGATTCGATATCCAGGGAGATAAATGGCTCGAGAAACAAAAAACGCATTTTAGAAAAACTGACATTTTTGCCCTTTAACGGTCGAATTACGAAAAATTCCTTTCTTAAAATGTTACCACAGCGGGGACATCAGTCTTTAATGTGATACCTAATTTATCTATATCGGTTAGATATTAAGGGAGATAAATCGCTCGTTACACAAAAACGCATTGCAAAAATATTGATACTTTTGCCCTTTAATGGTTGAATTCCGAAAATTTTCTGTCTTAATATATGACGTCACTAAAGCGGAGATCTTAATCTTTAAAATGATACTTCATTAAACGATTTCAGATAAATATCCAGGGAGATAAATGACTCGCAATACAGAAAACTGAATTTTAGAAATATTGACATTTTTGCCCTTTAAGGGTCGAATTCCGAAAACTTCATTTCTTAAAATATGATGTGACTAAAGTGGAGACCATATGCTTTAAAATGACACATCATTCATTGATTTCAGTTAAGTATGGAGGAAGATACAGGCTTGTGACAAAAAAATACCTTATAGAAATAATATATATGATTATAATAGTAGGCCCCCTTACAGCTGACAACTCGGAACGTACCATGTTCTATGCAAAGATAGGCCATGCCTAATGAAACCCCTTCTAGCAATGGTGTCCACATGCACAGCACCCATGAGCTTCGACCACATTATTACCAAATAAATGTTTAAGATAGAATTAAAATGGCTAAATCATTCTCCTGAAGCAAATGTCTAAATGACCGCAATCTGCTTGTCAAGTCTAAGGAAAGACAGAAACGCATTAAAGGAAACAAGTAATGAATATCTCATAGTTAAAGAATAAGTTGAAGATTATGTTAGTTTTTTGAGATCCTTTTAATTCAGTCAAAATGTTGTGAACATAACAATCATTTTTATCAATATTTGTTGTTTATCGAATTTGTTTTAATTTTTGAGTTATACTTCATATCTTCATTTATTTTTACAGTTTTCTAAAACTGAAAATAATACTAAATAATTTATTAGGATTTGAGATACTTCTCCTTAATACCTGAACAGATTAAATAAAAATGATGTTATTTCATTTGATTTGAAATTTATGGAAGAAAAGTGTGTAAATTTCAAGTAAGTTTGTTACTTGTATAGACTTGGAGATGAGATTTATCCCTTTCCTGGAATAATATTATTTCTCAGATCATACCAGTATACGAAAAGATATAAAGAGAAAAAAATTGTAATAAGGCAAAAGAAGCAAGGAAAATTCAAAGAGATTAGACTAAATCCCTAGGTTACAACAGTTTAAAGCAAGAGGGTTCACCCAAAAATGGTATACAACTTATGGTATTATTATTAAGTATTCTGTTAACTAATTGGAATATGCTTTCTTTTGTCTGCAACCCATCCAGAGGTGGTGAAACAAGATAAAGGTGTGTTTGATTTTTCTTCAATATCTGCTGGAGATTTGTAATATATATAAAACAGCTTTAGAAATATTTGGGTTTGTGCTTGATTAAATTACTCTTTGTTTTATGTACATTGACTGGCATATACTTTTTGCTCTTTGTGCAGCAACTACTGATGATAGAAAAACCAAAACTGTGAAATTTAGAGTTTTTGTCCGTCTGTTGGTATGCAAAAACCAGTAAATGAATTGTAGCTAAACTGCATGTATTGATAGCTTATGTTGTTGGTCAGGATATTTTTTATCTTGATATACTGCAAAATTTCTTAAGATACAGAGTTCAAAAATATACAATTTGTTGATGGCTTTTTGTATGTCCACACTTCATCCAAAAATTATTTCACTAAATTGCACATAGTGGTAAGTTTGTCACTGACTAGCATGTAAGATACCTTTTTATCCTAATAACATAATAATTCCCTAATAGTACACAGTCCAAATATGTATATATATATATATATATATATATTTTAAATCTTTCACTCCATGCTTAACAGAAAAACTGACTGATGATTTTAACTAAACTGCACATAGTCATATCTTGTGTCACATATAGGATACAGTCATCCACATTGGTAACATAATACCTAAAGATGTATCAAAACTGTACGTTTTCAAATTATTGTCAACTTGTGTGTGCATCTCAAAAAATGATGACTGAATTTCAACTAAACTTTGATAGTGATTGCATGTCTTCAGTTAACATATAGGATACTTTTTATCTATGTCAATTACATAGCACTGAATGATGCAGAGGTCAAAACCTTAAATTTTGTAAGTTTTATGTGTGTGTACATGCCTCAGAAAAAAATCAACAGATTTCAGTGAAACTGCACATAGTGATAGCTTTTGTCTTCAGTTGAAATGCAGATTCTTTTTTTCTGAGTATTTTTTCATAATACATAATAATTGAAACTATTATATGTGTGTACACATAACATATAAAATTAACCATTTCAACAAAATTCTATACGGTGAAAGCCTATTTCATGACAGTGATATCTTGGATTATGTTTCAATGGGCATAATGAAACATAAAAAAATGGGCTGGTAATTTAATTGTTCTGTATTAGAATCAATGTATCTCATATCATCTAGTGCAAGCCTTCTTGTAGTTAAAATGTTAGCGCAATGTATGTGGTGACAGTTTGTTTAAATCATATGAACTATAACAAATAAACTTTAATATTCAATTAGGGATTTAATATCATATTTTATTTATATACATACAAATAAAATAGTTTGTCCATAAAAGTAACTGTAACCAAGAAGAGAAAAAAATACAGGGCTATTCCTCTTTCTTTTCTCTACTGAATCTACAGAACATGTCTTTGATAGTTTCTTTCTGAATTAACAGTACAAATCTGATATTCTGCATGACAAATGACAGGCGTAACTAGTAATTCATTAAATATATAAAAGTACTAAAAATTGAATGCTTTTTTTAAGTATCTTTAAAATACTGTTAAAATTTAAATAAGTAAATAAATAAATTTCAAGCTGCTATTTTATCTTCTGCGATTTTAGCTGTTTTCAACACAAAAATCAATGAGATATGAAAGGATCTTTCCTTTAAAATAGATATATATCATCATCAGCCAATTAAGTAATGAAATAATATCTTTCCTTAGAGTTAAGAGTGCAGGTAAAATTGTGAATATTCTGCAGATAGAATGGCCCTGGGCGATTCTCTGCCCCCTAATTCCATGTCTGGTGATCTTCACCTTAGTCTCTGATGATCTCTTGGACTCTACTCTAACCCCATTTTTGTCCGTCTTCCTCCTAGCAACATGCCAAGCTCACTGTCACTTCGGGATGGCTGTCTTGTCAAAGATGTCTGTGACTTTTGAATTGATTTGATGGCTTTCTTCTTATCATTTCTAGCAACATCAACTAATGACACATCTATAGGTCTTTAAAGTGTTCTTAGTTTCTTTCAGTGTAAAGCACAGGACGAATACATTGGTTGTAAACTGTTTTCTATAGATCTGTGGGCACACTGGATTTCAGGACAAGATAATGCTTCCCAATAGCTTGACTTCTTAGCCTGATGTTATTGAAAATTTCTGGTCTGACATATCCTCTCATATTAACAAGATGGCTAGATAAATTACCTCACTGACATTTCCTAAAGATATATTATTCATTTCCCCACTCTGACCCATTTGTTGTACTTTTGTTTTGAAAGATTCATGCTCAGGCTAACTGTTTTATGTTCATAAATGAGATTGGTAAGCAAGGTTTTGAGTTCATCAATGTGATTGGCCAAGAGTGCAACATCATTGGTAAATCTCGAGTTATTAAGTCTTCCATCATTCATTCTAATTCTTTGTCTGACCGTCCCATCTCCAAGACTTTTAAAATAGGTTCAGAGAGATGATATTTTGCACACCTATTTCAATGAGTTCCCTAATGCTGACAAAAGCTCATCAGGTGCAAATGATATTACAGAGCATTCTGGTATACACTTTATACATGTCATCTTCAACTATGCATTGCAGGATTGCCTTGTGAATTGCTGAGTCAAATACATTCTGGAAGTTGACAAAAGCTACACAAAGATGCATATTTGCTTGGCTAATCAGATCTCATAGAACAAGAATATGGCTGATTCTGCTAAAGCTATTGCAGAATCCTGTTTCTTAAATTGACGGGACTGAATCAAGGATCGAGCTGATTCGGTTCAACAAGATTTCTGCAGAACAGACAGCAAACATATAGGGTGATAGTTTCTGATGTTATAATATGAATTTTTGTGGAGCATAACAGTCTTAGGGTTCATCCATTTTCCCCTTAATTTTACCCACCTAATCTTGCCCTCTATCAATTTTAATTTTAAATTCTTTCCACTTTTTTGCTATTTTATTCCTCACCTCCTTTAGTAATTTATTCAAATTACTGACTCTCTTACCTATGAAAGAAAATTTTTCCATAACTTTATATCTGAAATTTAGTGCCGGCTTTTGGTTATGTTCATATTCTCCCAATCATGCACCACCTTTCATTTTTCCATCAATATCTTTACACTCCTCCTGTATTCCAATGAATCCTTTTCCATTTATCATATGTTACTGATTGTGTTCTTCAGTAATTTGTGGGGATAAATTTACCAGCCCTTCTTTGCACCCTCTCATGTATTTGATAGCCTAAATGTGGTTCCCATATTATGCCACCGTATTCAAGCAATGGTCTGATGAAACTTTTACAATCCAATTATCTCACTTCTCTGGTAAGTCTTCAACAAGCAATTCTTACCCCACCATATAATCATAATTAACCTTTAGTTTTTATTCTGCCATCATCATCATTCTTCAGATCCATTCTCCCAGGTGCTGGTCATGAGCACTCTTCTCCATGTCTGTACATGAATAGCTGATGTGCATGAATAGTCCTCCATTCATGCCCTATGCTATTCAAGATCCTTCTTGATTTGAGCTATCATTTTCTTTTTGGCCTTCCCACACATCATTTCCTTTTAATGTTTATGTTAAAGTAGGCCTTTGCTTTTCTTTCTTCCTCCATCTTTTGAACATATCCATAACACCTAAGCGAGACCACAGTAAGGATTTTGCCCCACTGATGTTTATACCAGCTTCTGCATGATAGATTTCATTCTTTACTTTGTCCTTTTTTGTCCTCTGAAGCATGGTATACACAAACTTCATTTCAGATGTCTGCAGTCTACTTTTGTCTCTTCTGGATAGGGTACATATCTCAGGTGTGTATGGGGATGTAATAGGTTTTGAATATAGTGTGTCAGCACTTTCTGGGTAATTTGTTATAAAAGACTGCTGCAATATTGTTTTGGTTTGTAACCTCACATTTACTGGTGTTGTCTTTACTCAGAGTGCTGCCAAGATATTTGAATTGGTCAACATTTTGGAGTTGTTGATTGTTTAGGCAAGCATTCATATTAAAAGTCCCTGTACCTGTTGCCATACTACTGCCTTACTTTGGCTGATTTTCAGTCTGTACTCCTCAAACAGATTGTTCCAAGCCTCCAGCTTCTCCTGCACCTCCTCCGCAAATAATGGCATCATCAGCAAAGACTAGTGCTTTTTTTCCCATGCACTTCTTTGAGTTTCTTCAAGATGTCATCCATCACAGCAATTAAGAGTAAGTGGGACAAAGAACTGCCCTGTTTTACTCCTGATCAAGTCTCAAACCACTTGCTCTCTCCATTGCCTATATGCACATAGGCTTTTGTGAATTTTAATCTTGCTGATTAAGGATCCTGATATCTTTCTTCTTTCTAGGCAATCCCAAATTTTTGACCTTGCAATTCTATCGTAGGCCTTTTCAACATCAAGAAAAACTACGATGATTTCTTTACCCTTTTGTTGATGTTTTACAAAGAGCATTTGTTCTGCAGAGATCAAGTCTGTAGTACAGTAGAGTCTCACTTATCCGACACAAACAGACCGTGGGAATGTCGGATTACCTGGAATGTCAGTTAATAAGGAAAGAAGAAACAACAACATTGTAAATGGTTTCTGGTGTCTTATTATTGATAAAGCTGATACAATACAGTAATTACTTTCATTGTACAATACAATTAAAAAGCATAAAAAGAGGTTTATATAAATTCATTTTTATTAAAAAAATGTTTGTAATAGACTTTTGCTAGTCTGCCGAGTGTCTTTTTCTCACCGCCATGTCACACGTTCTCTGTAGAAAGTGCTGGAGGTTTCTTCTTGTTCCTCCATGTCTTTCAGTACTGTTTCAAGGGCTTTGAATCCTTCATTGTGTATTATTTTGGCACCACCTTTATCAACTATGTTTTCTTCCTCTTCTGTTTCCTTTTCACTGTTGTTAACAATGCTGACAATGTCTTTGTCACTGACTTCATACAGGTCATCAAGGGCAAACCACTCATTAAGGTCCTCATCAGTTGCATCTACACATCCAGGAACATATTGTCCATGTTTTCCGTGCTAATTTCTTCATTGCCAGAATATCTCTCTGTCTCCTCACATCACAGACTTTTCCACAATTTCGCAGTTGTACCTGTCCAAACATTTTCCCAACACTGTGCCAAAATGTAAGCCACATCTTTCAGATTCAATTGACGCAATTTCACAATCATATCTTCTCCTTGGTCAAGTGTCAATCAAAGATGACAAAAGCTCTCTACGGTAATTTTTTTTTAATGCCTCCAACACACCTTGGTCCATTTACTGACAAATAGGCGTAACATTTGGCGGCAGGAACAATGCTCTTATTTCTTCATCTCACAGTTCATCTTCACTAGGATGAGTGGGAGCATTATCTAATTGTAAAATGGCTTTCTAGGCAAGTGCTTTGCCTTTAAAAAAAACTGTTCAACAAATTCGCTAAAAAAACCATTCTTTAAAAATTTCTGAGCTCATCCAAGCATCTTTTTGGTTATAATCTTTGACTGATAAGCATGTTTTGAAACGTTTTTGAAAGCTCTTGGGTTCTTTGATTTCCTGACGATAGCAAGTTTAAACTTTAGGTTTCCGGTAGCATTACTGCAAGCAAGAATTATTATTCTTTCCTTACTTCGCTTGTACCCTGGAGCTGCTGCTTCAGTCCGAGCTGCGAGTGTTTTGCTTGGCAGCATTTTATAATTTAGGCCGGTTTTGTCACAGTTAAACAGCTATTCTCCAGTCACACTTTCACTATCAATTAAATCGTGGAACTTTTCTCTATAAATGTGTACTGATTCATTATTAACAGAGTTTTTCTCTGCAAATATTGAGTTGTCAAATTCCATAACTCTTCTTCCAGCAGTCCAGCCAGCCAATGCTAGCTCTAAAGTCAGGGTCACCTTCATTAAACTCCTTATGGAATTGCAGGGCTTTTTGATTCGGTATCTGCCCAGATATTGGCACACCTTTATCTCTCTTATTGGTGATCCAAAGATACAAAGCCTCACTAAATTTTTGGTACTCGAATGGTTTCATGGTTTTCCTTTCTTCTAAGGCTTTGGATGTCCCACTTTCTGAACACAATTTTTCTATTTCCACTCTGTTTCTCTTCCAATCACCTACAGTTACACATCCAACACCACAATCTTGGGCCACTTTTAATGCTGTTTCACCTTTGCCGAGGCTCTTAATTGCCTTCAGTTTACCTTCCATAGACACCCTCTTTCTTTTTGAAACCATCACAAAAAAGAGATACAATAGGGGAAATAATCACCACACAGATATGCATGGTGTGGCCTAAGGCACTAGCGATAATGTATTCAGTCAGACCCTTACTGCGACAATGACCGGGTCACAGCAGAAAGTTGTATTCACAGCACATGACTTATTGTTGTTTGACCCACTAGAGTACAGTCTGGTGTAAATATAAATGGTACATTGGGAAGGAAAGATTTACAGTGTGTGTGTGTGTGTGTGTGTGTGTGTGTGTGTGTGTGTGTGTGTGTGTGTGTGTGTGTGTGCGTGTGTGTGTGCGTGCGTGTGTGTGTGTTACAAGTCGGATAACATGGTATGTCGGATAAGCAAGACTCTACTGTACTTCTTCCTGGTATGAAACCATGTTTTATCATCTAATAAGATTTCCAGGTGTTGTCATAACCTTTTCTCAATCACTGTTTCCAAGACCTGTGTACTTAATAAACCAACTTCTTTGCGTTTATCTTCATCCCATGTCAACCTACCCAGCTAGATATCCTGTGCGGGTCTCCCTGCAGTTGTTCATTCTTCTTCCAATTGTATAACATTATTTCATCTGCAAACATTTGATGTTTTCAATAAACAATTCTTTACTCATCTTATAACGATAAACAACCTTTAGTTTGTATAAACTGCTCTCGGGTGACTAGCCGAGTCAAGAGTGCGTTGTCACACGATATTTCGGCGACTAGATTCATTGCCGCCATCTTCTGGTGAAGTGCCAGGTACAGGGGAAAGGCTAGTTCTTATAGCCTGCCAGGTGGCCCAGTGCGCGGGAGTGTTGAGCACGTCTGTGATTGGTCAGCGTAGGCACCGCCCGGCCGCCGGGGTGGGAGGGAGGGGGGGGTAGTGCTGGTGCGCCTAGCTGGTGCTCAGTTGAATCGTGCGGGCCTCGGCAGCACCGCTGACGCATCGCTTTCATGACCGGCGTCCAAGCATCACTGAGTTGGTACCCGCCGTCTCGGTTTACTAGGTTTGAGGCAAGACGAATTTCAACAGCTTCCGTGAGAATGCTGTCCCAGAAACCTCTAGCGTGCGCCAGTACTCTGGTGCTTTCAAAATCGAATCCGTGGCCCTGTTTGAGGCTGTGTTCTGCCACCGCTGACTTTTCCTTTTGCCCTAGATGAACATGCCGAGCATGTTCCAAACATCTCTGGTTGATACACCGTATTGTCTGCCCGATGTACCTTTTTCCGCATTCACAAGGGATGCAGTATACCCCAGGCGTCCGCAGAGCAAGGTCATCCCCATCCTTTGCTAAAAAGCAAGTATCCAGACTCAATCTGTAAATACCATCAGATTTTTTTTTTAAATATGCATTATTTTGTGTATCTAATATTTAACATTTAGAAAATACATTTTAATTGAAAATCCACTGAGTAGTTGTAATTCTGCTTGAATATGATTTGTTAATTTTGTAAAATGATGGCATATTTTTGAGGACCTATAAATTTGTTGAATAAACCACAAGAAATTTGTAAATATTTCATCAGGTTGATCGCCGTCGGATGCCACCACCCAAAGCAGCTCCCCTGAAGAAACGGAGATCACGCCGTGGAGCAGCTGACTTCACTGGTAGTTACAGTACTCCTAGCACTCCACCCAGTCAGGTTCGCACAGGGAACTCTGAGCATGGGCCTGATTCAGATTCTGACACTGCCTGTGGTTTTGGCAATGGATGGCAAGCATCAGTGTGATTGTAATTTGATTGCTTGGTGTTTCTCAGTGCTACATCTTCACTTGAATAATTTTTTACTCTGAATCTCAGAAGACGTAACATTTAAGGCATCACTTCATTATACTATGTTCATTTTGTATGAATGGAATGAGCTTGGCACAATCAATATGCCTACTAAATAAATAAACAAACATTAAAATCCTGGTGTTCCCACTGATAGATGTAAATTGAGATTTTTTAAGCATTAGTTTATCTTTTTCTGTTAGTTCTGTACACTAAAATGTTTATTCAAAGATTGTCAGAATATGGATATTTTTTTACTTAGTGTGTTGTTCAGTAAGTTATGTTTGGATTACACTACTAATTGTATTTTACAGTTTAGGTCTTCTTATTTATTCTTAATTAGTTTTCTGATATAGATGTTTGTAAAAAATATATTTGACAGTATTAAAGCTTTTCAAATTTCTTGTTTAATTTTTTGTCATTTTTTGATAGTTCCACTTCCATTACTCCTTTTTTTCTTCTCTTGAATATTTTATCCTTCTTCATTGATATTCACTGGGAGGGTAATATAAGAATATTTAATTTGATAAATGACAATACTTACAAAGACTTAAAAATTTCAACCAAAAATAAATATACAGTTTTTTTATGTTCTCTATTTACCCATGAATGTTATAATTCTTAACCATTTCAGATGTTGAAACATATTCGTATCCACTAAATGTTACCTTTTCATATTTTGCATTCATTAAAAATGACAGAAAGCAGTTCTACCCATATCTCTGTAAAGTTAAGTAAACTTATCATTCATAGTTTATGAATGTCGTCTGAACCACATGACACATTTTGTTGTGTGTCTGACTTGGCCTTGGATGACTGCATTTCATTTGCCACTGAATCCAAGAATTTTTCTTCGAAGATAAATGTATGTATAAACCCATTTGGAACAGTCTAGTGACTGTTGGGGTTTTCATGTGGTTAGGGTTGGCTGCACTGATCAGCTGTAAGAGGTGAACAAAATGTTGTCATTAACAAGCAAACAGCAAGAGTGTAGCTTATAGTGAATAAATGTCTTGTAGCTTAGGTTTAAGGGGGTGGAATCAAATGTTTGTTAAGTAAAACAGTAAATAAAAAAAGGATTGTGTCTAGAATAAGTGTTATGAGCTATTGTACAGATGTAGTATGTAATGAAGGATTGTATAGTTGTATAAGTTATTATGATTGATTAATTGTGCTCTGTTTATGTTGACCTTCTGTATACATACAACCAGTGGTTCCAACTCTGTGGGTGCTCGGGGGCTCCAGCACCCAAGAGAGCTCTCATATTCATAGACATCTAAACAAATCAGTAATTGATTTTTAAATGATACCTGTATCACCGACCTCACAACTGGCTAGTTCAAATGTCTAGACAACATCGCTCTTGCTAATCATGCAAATGTGCATGACTGCGCACCATACCCCAGCAGAATACCTGACACCATCTAGTGGTAAGTATAGGTGTGATCTGTGATGAGCACGCACACAGGCAAGCCAAGCAACTCGACCCTCGCCTCCACCTGTCATAACGCTCCACCCGTTCTTCGCACAGCAACCGATTCCACTGCAACGGTTCGCAACTGTCTCAAGTGTCTCACTCATTGTCAAAGAATCTAGTACATAAGACATGTGTCTTGAGAGCATGCTGGCATGTTGTTATTGTGTTTCTTTCAGAAAATTGGTTGTTTAGATGGATAAATTCTTAAAGTGCAAAAATCTGAAGGACCCTCCACAAGTAGATCTTCTCAACTTCGTACAGCGCCTCAAATCCAACCAGAATATGTTATTTATGCAAATTCGTCAGAAAAGTAGCAATTTTCACAGCAGTAGACAAGTTTTCATTGGCTGTTATGTGTTGGAGATATAGTGTTTTGACAAATCTGTAAAGAAATTGTCTAGTGGTGTTTCTGTGCCAAAAATATCATCAAGAGCAGATGAGTTCACTAAGGCATTTAATCAAGTGGTTTTTTTCATCGAGCAATAAAGCTTTAGAAATGTTTAAAAAATTATTGAAAGTCTGATTTTTACAGTTTTTGTGAATTCCATAAGGCCAGTTTAGAATGTGGCGGGAATGAATACTGCACGTGTTGAAGATAGAATAAAAGCTAGATCAGCCCTCTTAAAATTTATTTCAACTCTTCATTTTTTAATGAGCGGAGGCGTAGTTATAAGGGACCACAAGGAATAACATTCAAATTATATTCGATTTTTGAAGTTGTGATAACAGGATCTTCCGAGTTTTAAAGTCGTGGTTCCTTCGCAGCAGATGTAATTGTGTACAATTTTGATTGATCAAGTACTGCATAGCATAATCAAAGCAGTAAACAGTACTCTCTACTACTCAGTTATGATCGATGAAACTAGTATTATTTCAAATAATGAACAAGTCACATTCTGCTTTCGCTGAAAGTACATGAAACTTATTGGCCTCCGAAAATTTGTATGAAATTTTGAATGACATACCAAGAAGATTAGACATAAATATCAAGATCTGTAGGGATCCATGTACTCATGGTGCTTCTAATGTTAGTGGATCCCATACTGGCCTTCAATTATGGCTTAAGCAATTGAAGCAAGGGTAATTGATGTTCATTTCGTTGCTGACTTGTTACACCTGATTATTCAACACACAATGAAAGAAGTGCTTGCCATAAGAGATTTTTTTAGTAAGGGAGCTTATTGTTTCATTCATGGTTCACTGATACTCCAAACTTGTTTTCAATCACTACAGGCAGCTGGCGATGCTCGAAACTTTACTCTGAGGCATTTTTCCCCTCAAGATAGTGGTGTAAATCTTCCTTGAAAACTATTCTAAACAATTATAGTGTACTGCTAAGTTTTTTGAACGACTCAAAATGTCAGATACATAAAGCAAGCATGAAACCAAAATGTTTTTATGAACTCTTCAGTCTTTTGAATCTCTCTTTAGGCTTATTATCAAATTTCTGATAGAAATTCTCTATCTTGTCAAAGCTCTGAATACAAGTTTGTTGAAGATTTCTTTGCACCATCAAAAAGTTGTCAACAGTATTCTGTAAATTAATTAATTAAATTAAATTGCAATGGAGCGCATGCTCCAGTGGCAATTTCCTTAAACATCCATCTTCCCCCTTTTCTGCATCCACCTACATTTACTATTTACAAATTTTAACTTTAAATTCTTTCAACATTTTTGGTAAATTATTCATCATTTCTCTTGATAACTTATTGCAATCCCTGACACCCTTACCTAAAAAACAGAATCTAACCACACCCTTGTGCCTGAAATCGAGTGCCAGCTTATGGTAATGGTCATCTTTTCCCTTCCATGCATTAACTTCAATTCTTACACCAATAGCTTTCCGAGCCTTATCACCAATATACACCTTATACACTCCCATGACACTCTTCACCCTCCTTCTGTCTTCCAATGAGTCCCATTCCAGCTCTTTAATAATATCTGTTACTGATTGCGTTCTGTGATAATTTCCAGAAACAAATCTAGCAGCCCTTCTTTGCACCTTCTCCAACTCCTGTATTTGATACTAAAAATGTGGGTCCCATACTACACTAAGATATTCAATCAATGGTCTACCAAAGTTTTGTAACCCGATTCCTTTATTTCTCTCGTACATCCCCTCATCACCCTCACCAACAAATGCAGGATTTTAAAACCTTTTCCTACTACCTGTCCAATGTGATCTGCCCAGTTAAGCTTGTTATCAAATGTAATGCCAAGATATTTACATTTTATGTCTTCAATAAGCAATTCTTTCCCCCACCTTATTATCATAATAAACCTTTAGTGTTTTATTTGTGTATCTAATAAGCTGACTCCTCTTTGCATTTATCTTCATCCCACGTTTATCAACCCAACTAGATATCCTGTCCAGATCACCCTGCAACTCTTTACAATCCTCAACTGTTTTGATCCTTTTATATGGCATTATGTCATCTGCAAACAATCTAATTTCTGATAGTAAACAATCAACACGATTAATTAAATATTTCACTTACTTTTTTCGGGGATCGCACTGCTTTAATTGATGGTTCAGTACCGATGTTTCGGCGCCCAACCTGGTGCCTTCATCAGGGTTTCCAGAATCGAAATGGTGTGGTTTTCACACAACTCCGTCACTGTGCTAACTGTTGTGGTAACCACAACAGTTGTCATCAGGTTTTATTAGGAATATATCCAAAATATTTTGTCCCCTAGTGTTCTGCTCTACCAATTGGGTAAATCCTGTTTCCCTTATTAGAGTAATTGCAAATCTCTGTTGACTTGTGTTATTAATCTTATTTCCTACCCAATTTATACCTGGTAAATTTAAATCCCCACCAATAATGTCCATTCTGTTCTCACCTCTGAAATCTGAGTATGAATTTAATTTCCCCGCAAGAGCCTCATCTTCATCTGCCATTCTTCCATTGCGGTAAGCAGCCAACACCCTGATTTTTTCTTTTTTATTACCCCAGAAATCTACTCCAAGTAACTCATGGTCATGATCTATAAACACCAGTTAACTGTGGTAGGTTTTGTTAACTCATATGAAAACTCCTCCACCAATTGCTACACCTATCTCTGCGATACTATCGGGAAAAACCTCACTGTCTAGTACTACTACTTTTAACCAACTCTCTACCTCTATTATTACTTGTGGCTCATGTATTTCAATTAAGTTTGCAAATTAGATTACTTTGTTCATTATACTTCTACAGTTCACCAATAACACCCTTATTGCTGGCTGTATGTTTTTAGCATTTACACCATCCTTCCCAGTTCTAACCCAGTTTCTCTTTCTTTAACATCTGTGATTTTCCCCACTGTGGATCTAGAGTTAGTATCACTTTGATCATCTCTTTCCATCCCTCCACCAGCAGCTCCTAACTTAAAAAAGGCACAGTCTTCACCCCATCATCACTGGTAATGGGCTCCCTTACTGCTTTAGCTAACAACTCAGAAAGTATCCCCTGTCCCCTTCTATTGAGGTGTAGGCCATGCCTAGTGAAACCCCACCTACCAACGGTGTTCAAACGCACAACCCCCAAAACAGAACTAATGCCTTTCCCAAGTAGCACTTCCATTTCCACATTTACCTACCTCGCAGCATAGTTCAATTGTGACCGGTCATGGCGACTTATTACCTGCATGCGTTCTGCCCTGGTATGCTACATCTCCTTCACCACCTTTCTCATGTCACACTCTAGTCTATACTATAACTTGCATTTTTATCAGTACTATTCCCCACACCTCCCACCATCACTACTCTATCATCATTAGTGAAAGTCATACAAAGTGAACCTATATCTTCTATTACCTGACCTAATGTTGCACTAGGTTTGAAAAAACTTGTGACCTGGTAACCTGTGCCTAACTGATCCTGCAGAAGAGGGCCTACACCTCTCCCATGGCTACTACCTAGCAGCAGAACCCTTTTTTCCCTATTCTTGCCTTCCATGTGCTTATTCCTAAACGCCTGCTGTGTCTTACATACTCCTACATTTACACGAGGCTCTTCTCCTCCTGACTCTGGCAACAGGTCAAACCTATTTCCCCCACAAAATCAGAAGTGTCTGGATTCTTCATCCTACTAACCATATTTCTCCTACAACCCATTACCAGCTCCCACCCATCCTTCTCAACTTCCTACAACCCAGTATCTCTACTTTCTTTCTCTATAGCATGAACATCAACAGGCTGAGCCTCCACAGGTTGAGCCTCTGCAGGCTGAACCTCCACAGGCCAAGCACCCACAGGCTGAGCCTCCATAGGACGAGCCTCAAGAACCTTGATCCTTTCACGCAACTCCCTGATCGTTTCACCCATTTACCTCATCCTTTAATCCCTAAGACAAAGTGGACAAAACCATGGGAGAACCTCATTTATTTCCCACATTTCCTCTTCCCTGCCCAATGATACCACTTCTTACACCAAGTACAACCCAAACCCTTCGCAACGTACCTGTGACAGGCACCACACTTTCCAGTCATGATTTTTCCCAAATACTCCTAGCACCTTCTAAACAATCCTTAAATTTATTTGATAAAGTAATCTGATGAAGTTTATACTATGTTTTTATTAAATTGGATAAGAGATTTACCCCTCAACCACGTTATTGTAATTAATCAGTAGTTAAAAATACTTAATCAAATACTTAATTTTTTGTTAAGAAGCTACTATTTTTATATTTTGCAAGTAAGTAAATACTTAACTATTATATTTAAGACTGAAAGAAGTGATTAAGAAACTATTATTTTTAAGACAGAGATAATTAATAAATATATCTTAGGATTTACGAAGTTATATCTACAAACCATTTTTTGAATCGATACCATCGAACTAGAAGTCAGATATTTACTATTAGGCCAATATATTTATTTGCTGTATTTCTAAAAGATTATAGTTATTTTTATGCTTGAATACTAATAAAAATAACATACTATTGTATTTCAGACGAAACAAAAGTCTAATTATGTCTTCGCAACAATCGGTAACAATATGAATCTGTAACACTTAGTTTTTAGTTATACAAGAAATTTGAGATGTTAAATTAGATATACCTAAGAACTTAATTACAATTTGCTGTATTTAATCTAACTATCAAGCTTTCAGCTTATTTCTAAATCAAAAAACTATCGAAAAAGAAATTAGTATTAGCCACTAATAATACGCGATTTTTGAAGCTCTATTACCGAGTGAAAATCTTGTATTTCGCCTCACTAACAATAATCCTAACTATTTACTTTTTATAATTGAAAGCTTTTAACTAATTTAGATGGTAAAACTTAGCTGATGACGAAGTTATTTCAGGTTTAGTGCACAGCAGTTCACACACACAACCAGAGTTCACTCCACCAAAAAGAGCACATTAAATCATCCAAAACAATTGACTAAAAATTTTAAGACCTTTGGAAACTGACTGTGAACTTAGCTCTTATCTTGAAATTGGATGAACCTAAAACTACGAAGCATTCCTAAAAAGATAGACGATTAATCAAATGAACCTCATTAATTTACCTCGTCAGCTGGTAGCCTGTAATGACAAGCGCTTTACCATAAAAATTAATTTATTAATTTAATTTAATTGCAATGGAGCACAGGCTCCGGTGGCAATTTCCCTACACACCCATCTTCCCCCTATCCTGCACCTACCTACATTTGCCCTCTACAAAATTTATCTTTAAATTCTTTCAAAGTTTTCGGTAAATTATTCATCATTTCTCTTGGTAACTCATTCCAATCCCTGACACCCTTACCTAAAAAAGAGAATCTTCCCACACCCTTGTGCCTGAAATGATATGACACATTTGAGTAATTTGGAAACACAGAATTTATAACTGAGCAAGCAGCAGTTATACATAGACGAATTTGATGTGGATCGTTTGATTCTTCATTGTAACCATGGAGGAAGGAAATATATGGAGGTGAAGTGACGTTAAATCTGTGACACTGGCTCAAAACTCTCGCGCATGCGCAGTGGCGACGCGGCCGTATTGCGAACCCATACAAATGCAAAGTTCACATTGTGTTTGATGCTGTGTTTATTTCATTTTGTAATGTGTCTAAGTTTTTTATAATGCCATCTTGTGTTGCATACGGTTGCACAAATAGGCAAGAGAGGAAAGAACCTGGAATATCATTTTTCATTTCACAAGTAAGTTGCATTCTAATCATTGTTATTGAAGTGTGCAGTAGGAATGCAAACTTTGGTTCCTGCCTATAAATATTTAGTCATAGCTCTCAATGGGATGACTTTGTTCTCAAATTTTTGTTGGTGTAGTGTAGAAAATCAGCATACCTTGCTATTATGTACATAATATATTAGCATTACTGTTTAACGAGTGTTGAAAATGATATTTAAAGGGGTGATTTTTACATTTCGATTCAGTGAATTTAGTATTACGGTTTCTTTCGTCACGTTGCAGTTTATACTGACAGTGTATGATGAAATTATATGTGTAAAATTATGCTATGGAATCTAGGAATCTTGATGAAGGAAACTGTGTTGTTACCCCAAATGCAGTTTGCGATTCAAATATGCGTGTGTGGGTGTGTTTATATAGTTTGATTCTGTAGCGGCAATTTAATGGAGATTGTGGTTAGGTCTAAATGCAGTCTGTACCAGAATGGTTTTGTTGTTCCAGAAGGTGCAAGGAATTTATCTATTATTGTTAGTAATTTCATGAGAAACATGCTAGTGACAAAACGTGTATCGCGATGGAAACTACTTCCAGCTATTCCCAATTAAGCTTAAGATGTATGGTAAAAAGATAACTAGTTTTATTCTGGTCTAGGCTGCATTTCAACCTAACCACAAGTGGTAGTAATAAAAATGAAATATCCATTCTGCATGTCCATGTAATTCATTGTGGCTTTGGCAGAATTACTTTTTGGTCCTGGCCGCGACCCAACCCAATCCCCTCAATTTGGAGACAGTATATCCTCAAAACTAAGCAAGATATCGAAAAATGTTATTCTTTATTTTCGATTTTTTCGTCGTGTTATATAAGAATCCATCATCAAATTTGACTTTTGCAAAAAAAAAAATTCTGCATTTCAACTCAAGACACGTCACTTTTGATACAGTATATCTCGAGATCTAGGCGAGACATCGAAAATTTGTATTCTTTATCTTTTGTTTGTCTCTTCTTTTTAAATAAGAATCCATCATCAAATTTGACTTTGACCAATTTTTTCTTCTGAATTTCAACCAAAACATCTCACATTTGAGACAAAATCTCTCGAAAACCAAGCAGAATATCAAAAAATTTTACTCTTCATTTTTTATTTGTCTCATCGAGTTACATAATAATCCATTACCAGATTGCGGCGTCACGTTTATCCAAGAGTCCCCTTGAGGTTTTTGTACATATACCCCATTTCTGTATGGGTGCGGCAAAAGCGCCCCCCCCCCACTCCTCCTCCACCCGGCGTCACTTCAATGCGTGGTGAAGATCTCTTGCGTCGTCTCCATATATTTTCTTTCCTCCATGATTGCAACATGCTTTTAAGGGGCTCCGGTAGGGTGTATCTTTCCCATGTATTTCTTGCGAACTTCGTTGTACCTTTTCTCAACAACTAATTGTGATACATATCTGAAACAAAATAGGGTGAATCTATGATGGTTTTCCAATACGTTAACTCATGGATTTCCCAAAGTTCCGATTGGTTTGGCAGAATTAATGTTTTTAAATATTCCAAATTTTTGTATTTTTGGAGATGCTGTCCAGTCAATAATTTACAAACTATAAGGTATAATTCAATATCCCTGTGTTAAAATACCAACAGAAACATAACTTCAAGGCTATAAAAGTTTCAGGAAGTTTTTTCAGGTAGTTTTCAAGAAAAGGTAAACTATCAAAAAGTAAACTTATGGGAAAATGCTGTCAAAGTTTCAGTGCATTCCGGAACCATAACTAGGGTGATTTGCATCGTCCTGATAGCTTTCTTCCAGCCTTCTCTCTAATCTTCTCTCGTGCCTTTTCTTCCACTTCCCTCAATGCTTTCTCTGACGCCCTAACCCTTTCCTGGTCAAGCCTTGTACATAGCTCGTATGGTGTGATACCCAACGCGAATATTCAGTTTCTTCAATATCTCATATCTTGACAAATTGCCATTGTCAAAAGTCATTACAGCATCATAAACACCAAAATTAAGAGCATTAATTGATAAAAAAGAGTTTTGGAATTCTTGACCAAATAGCACTGTTGATGCACTCATTTGGAATTTGGGTACGACCATGTAAACACTTCTTCAGTAGCTGTACATCAGATAAAACCTTGAATATAGACTTAAGTTCCTCAATGACAGGATATGGTAACCATCCTTGTGAACACATGTTTGGCCTGCCGCTTGTGCTTTGTTGTACTGGCACCATGTATCAGTTCTTTTGGGGCAAAGTCCATGGTTGGGAGCAGAATCAGTTGAAGCAACATGAAATAAGACAGCCCAAACAGTTCGTTTCATTTCTTCTACACTGTTGTTGCTATGTCTAATGGCCATTCCTTAATACTTTTGTAATTGATTAATTATGCCTTCTGTATGTCTATTCTTCCTCTGCAACTCTTTACCGTCATCCATCCTTTTACCCTTCCACCCTGATACCAAGCGTCGCAAGCGGGTACCCATTCTTTTTTGCACATGTGCAATACATTCTAGCTTATTTATTGTTACATCTGGTCCATAAGGTTTCACTCTTCAATTGCCTTGAATGCCTTTGAATCCCCATCCCCCAGGTAATTCATATACTGTACCTTTTCACCCCTTCCAGTTTGACGCTGAGAAGACTGCCACGCCAACACCACCCTTTTTAAAACATTTCTAGGTTAGAAATATGCGTGCATTATACACCAAATTAAAGAGGACATTCCAAAAATCAGTAATCGGCTAAAAAACAAAAATGGCAAAATTCATCATTTTCCATCCTACCGGAGCCCCTTAAATATTGCACGAAAAAAAAGTCAGTCTGAATGATGTGGAAGACAATGTTTCATATCTAATTTGTCATTGTGAAACTGCAGAAGTTATGTTAACTGAAGTTATAAAATTTTTAAAAATCGTTTTAATATTTCACTATCGACATTACCGACCGAAACTTCATTATCAGCATTATGGAGGATAAAAACTTATTTAAGGAGTACTATGACTCGGTAAAGACTGAATGATCATACGTTATTGCACGTAAACCGAGAAATAGTGGATGGTTTGTACCTTGAAGAAATCGCTAATATGTTTATAAACAGATCTGTAGTTCGACAAAATATGTTTGAATTTTAAAAAAATAATGTCATTAAATAATTATAAAATAAAACATTCCTTCTCAAAAATGTTTTAATGATTATTGTTTGATTATACAATTCGTACACTCCTGGAAATTGAAATAAGAACACATTGACGCCGGTGTGTAAGACCCACTATACTTGCTCCTGACACTACGAGAGGGCTGTACAAGCAATGATCAAACGCACGGCACAGCGGACACACCAGGAACAGCAGTGTTGGCCGTCGAAGGGCGCTAGCTGCGCAGCGGTTGGGCACCGCCGCAGTCAGTGTCAGCCAGTTTGCTGTGGCATACGGAGCTCCATCTCAGTCTTTAACACTGGTAGCATGCCGCACAAGCGTGTACGTGAACCGTATGTGCAGTTGACGGACTTTGAGCGAGGGCGTATAGTGGGCATGTGGGAGGCCGGGTGGACGTACCGCCTAATTGCTCAACATGTGGGGCGCGAGATCTCCACAGTACATCGATGTTGTCGCCAGTGGTCGGCGGAAGGTGCACGTGCCCGTCGACCTGGGTCCGGACAGCAGCGACGCACGGACGCACGCCAAGACCGTCGCATCCTACGCAGTGCCGTAGGGGACCGCACCGCCACTTCCCGGCAAATTAGGGACACTGTTGCTCCTGGGGTATCAGAGAGGACCATTCGCAACCGTCTCCATGAAGCTGGGCTACGGTCCCGCGCACCGTTAGGTCGTCTTCCGCTCACGCCCCAACATCGTGCAACCCGCCTCCAGTGGTGTCGCGACAGGCGTGTATGGAGGGACGAATGGAGACGTGTCGTCTTCAGTGATGAGAGTCGCTTCTGCCTTGGTGCCAATGATGGTCGTATGCGTGTTTGGCGCCGTGCAGGTGAGCGCCACAATCAGGACTGCATACGACCGAGGCACACAGGGCCAACACCCGGCATCATGGTGTGGGGAGCGATCTCCTACACTGGCCGTACACCTCTGGTGATCGTCGAGGGGACACTGAACAGTGCACGGTACATTCAAACCGTCATCGAACCCATCGTTCTACCATTCCTAGACTGGCAAGGGAACATGCTGTTCCAACAGGACACTCCACGTCCACATGTATCCCGTGTCACCCAACGTGCTCTAGAAGGTGTAAGTCAACTACCCTGGCCAGCGAGATCTCCGGATCTGTCCCCCATTGAGCATGTTTGGGACTGGATGAAACGTCGTCTCACGCGGTCTGCACGTCCAGCACGAACGCTGGTCCAGCTGAGGCGCCAGGTGGAAATGGCTTGGCATGCCGTTCCACAAGACTACATCCAGCACTTCTACGATCGTCTCCATGGGAGAATTGCAGCCTGCATTGCTGCGAAAGGAGGATATACACGGTACTAGTGCCGACATTGTGCATGCTCTGTTGCCTGTGTCTATGTGCCTATGGTTCTGTCTGTGTGATCATGTGTTGTATCTGACCCCAGGAATGTCTATATAAAGTTTCCCATTCCTGGGACAATGAATTCACGGTGTTCTTATTTCAATTTCCAGGAGTGTAGTTTAAGTGTGTACATTTAATAGGCACTAATAAATTTATCCTGCTAGTAAAAGTTATGTTAATAATAATACAAAAGTTTTATTTTTATATTTTTGTTATTCTGTACTTCAACGTTCACTCTATTATTATTATTATTATTATTATTATTATTATTTTTCCTTCTGCTTTGTATCTCTGTGCTAATTGGTAGCGGACGCAAATTAGATGCAATAATAATATTCTGAGTTCTACAAGGAGAACAAAAATAATTACTTATTTATTCGCTATTATTATAAACTTGAAAATTTACCCAGTCTCGTAAAAAAAAAACTGAACCGATTTTAGCGGTATGGAATAAAATTTATAAAACGCAAAATCTTGCGGTGCTAAGCTGCCTCCTTGTTCACTTATAGCTTGAAATCTACCAGAGAGATTTGGATGCGATTTACACGATTATGTGAGACAAGCTGATGCCTGCTACTTCTTTCATGTTTGTAAAGAATTTGGAAGGTTTTATTTTCCGCACGAAATATTAAATGTTTCCACGTTGAAAAGTACTGCAAAATTCTGCAAATGGAAATCCTGTCAAAATCGGTTCACACACTTCACCAATTCTTTTAAAACAACTGAGTCATCAAATGAGCATGGGCACCCACGAAGTTTTCTGAAAGCCGGCGCCCCTGCATTCAACCTTTTTAACTTTAGGAAGGATTCGATCAATTTTAACTATGTAAAATCAAGTGAATCCTGGGGAGGGTTTGTAACAGCCCTCAAACCCAGATTTTAAATGAAATTGTATTTTGTGAATTATTTGTAACAAGTTAGGGGTTGAGTAGATATGATTTTGTATGTTCTTCTTCAAATTGATTGTCAGTTGGTGTAACTGGACTTTGTTTATGAAAAGAAATTATGTAAATACTATTTAATATGTTCAAGGACAGAACTATGTAAGAAAAAATGATTAAATCTTTGTAATTACAAGTATTAAGTTGAGTTATGGTGTTTAAAGGACAATTTGCGAGGGTTTAAAGTGATTTATGTGCTTAATTTTGTGTGTAAACATCTTTAATTTTCATTTCTGTACACTTCGCAATTATTGTAATTGATTTTGATTGTTTTTTTAAATATATTTTAAATTGGTCAAGTATTGTTAGAGTTCGACAAACATGTGTAGGAAGTCTTTGTGAAATTCTGGAAACCGAGAGTGGTGGTGTAACGGTTATCGTTCTGGCCTCGCATTCGGGAGGACGGCGGTTGGAATCCCCGTCCGGGCATCCAGATTTGGGATTTCCATGGTTTCCCAAATCACTCCAGGCAAATTCCGGGATGCTTCTCAAAAGGCCATGGCCGAATTCCTTCCCATTCCTTGCCCCCCCCCCATCCTTTCCCGTCTCTAAAGACCTCGCTGTTAAGAGACGTTAAGCAGTTGAGAAAAATTTAAATTAGAACTTTCTATGGAACTTATATAATATATCGGCGGAGACGAGAATTGGAACAGTTTTTAAGTATGCAAGGAGTCTTGTAGTTCAGTATTGAGGAAGGAAGACAGTGGAGGCAAAATTACGCTAAATCTGTGAAGCCTCGTATAAACACTCGTCTCCTACTGTGCATACGTGGCGGCCGTTATAGAAAGCCCCAAACACTGCGCTGTTTGCTCTCTGTTTGCTGCTGTGAATATAACATTTTCTAAAATTTCAATGTTATTTTCTGATTCTAGCTTGCGTTGCATACTGTTGCACAACCAGATCAGATAGGGTACAATCTGAAATAACGTTTCATAAATTAAGTCACATTGTAATAATTGTTATTAAAGTGTTTGATAGGTAACTGCAAGAGTAGGCCCTATCGCTATAAATTTATTCATTGGTCTTAATATGATGATGTCGTTCTCAAATATTTTTTTGTGTAGTGTAGACACTCAGCATATGTTACTACTTTGCACATAAAAGGCTGGCCATATTGAAAACAAGTGTTGGAAGTCAAATTTAAGTGATGCTTACATCGCTATACATCGGTATGCTTTAGTCCAGTCCAGGTTACACTGAAAGTGTACGATGAAATTAATTGTGATAAGGTGTGCTGTGTAAACTACGAAACGTGATGAAGCAAACGTTTTTGTTACCAGAAATGTAGTTCGTGATGCATTTCATGTGTTTAGGTGTGTCTGCATAATTTGATTTTGTAGCGGCAATATTAATGGAAATGTGTGTAGGTTGAAATGCAGCCTTTACTAGAGGGGACAAACAATTTATTTATTATTAGTTGTTAGTAATTTCATAACCACCGTGTTAGTGACACAACGTGTATCGCGTATCGCAATGTAAACTATTCCCATTTAAACTTCTGACTTTTGGAGACAGCATATCTTGAGAACGGGGAAGATAGCTGTGTAGGGAAATTGCCACCGGAGCCTGTGCTCCATTGCAATTAAATTAAATTAAATTAAACTAAGCGAGATATCGGAAATTTTTATTCTTTACTTTAAATTTGTGTCATCAGGTTACATAAGAATCTATTATCAAATTTGACATAGGGGATATTTAGCTTCTGAATTTCAACCCAAAACACCTCACTTTTGAGACAGTATATCTCGAGAACTAAGCAGGATATTAAAAAAAAAATCATTTTTGATTTGCCTCGTCGAGTTGCATAATAATCTATCATCAAATTGCGGTACCACGGTTGTCGTGATTCCCTTGAGGTTCTTTGTGCCTACTCCCTGTGTTTCTACCGCCATCCAATATGGCGATCTTCTCACTCACTTTCTCTACCCGGCTTCACTCCAGTGCGCAGTGAAGGTCCCTGCGTCGCCTCTACCATCTTCCTTCCTCCATGCTGTGAGAGAGTATAGCAGTATTGTCTTTGAAAGAAGTATTGAGTGTAATCGCTCGTGTATTTACTTGTGTAACCAGTATTTTTGAAGTCTGATGCCTTCTAGAAATAAACAAAGTTAAATCTGAAAGTGTGTCTTGGAATAATTATTTCATCATTTATAAAAACCCGAGATACCTATCAGTGTGCTCCATCGCAATTAAAATGATAATTAATCTGTGCCAACCACATTAATAATCTAACGCATTTCGCATGGTAGTGAACCTGTAAAGATATCAAACAAACACTTATTACATTTGATTCACGTATTCAGTTTATTTTAAAATACTGCCGTCCAGAAAACTGAATAACCACAATGAAAAAGTAAAATAGAAACATAAGTAGCTTGATATTTTGTCAGTTTTTGGTGAAAGAAGTGCTCAGTTCGAGTATAGAGTGATCCATAAACTATATTTATTCCATCTAAAAATGATTTTAATTGCTTGCTCTGTCCCCCCATACATATAAGTCACAAGTATTTCCGCAGATTTTAATCCGAACTATTAGCTCTGAAAATTGGAAAACACCATCCGAATTGCTGAGGTAGTTTTTAAGTGATACCTTTTCAAACCATTAGATTATAATAGTATAGAAAAGTCTGATTTACGATCAGTATTAGACATATATTGCCTGCGTGATAGATTTCGGTCGAAGTAATAATTTCAATAACATTGTACTCGTGGAATAAAAAAAAAAATATTTTTAAAAGAACTTAAATTACTCATGCCTTTTGCTGTGGCATGAAATTCCAGTTTTCATTCTGACCCAATTAAATTTCATTCTAATAAAATTATTTTTATTATTATTATTATTATTATTATTATTGCAGCTATATCAATCCTTTTTTCAGGATGTAGCCTCTTTAAGCCTAATGAGCTATATATTAGAATTTAATTCTACATAGTGTTGCTGTAGTTCTTTCCAGGCCGATCGATCCTGAGCCGCCCTCTTCCAGTTCACGCCTGTAACTCGACGTAAATCCTTATCCCAGCGATCCGGGGGTCTTCTTCTTGCTCTTTTCAGGTTTCTCGGTATCCACTCCAGCACTACCGTAGTCCATCTTTCATCTCTTTTGCGAGCAACATGACCGGCCCATTGCCATTTTTGGGTCATGACTCTTTTTAAGATGTCTGTTACTTTAGTTATTGAACGGATGTGCACAGCCCTTTTCCTGTCTCTTCTTGTAAACCCTAGCATTGCTCTTTCCATACTTCGCTGGGCAGTTCTCAGTTTTTGCTTCGTGTGACTATTTAGGGTCCAAGTCTGGCAGGCATATGTGAGGACCGGTAATACACATTGTTCAAATACCTGTTTTTTAAGATGTATTGGCATGTTCGATTTAAAAACTATGGAATTTCTTCCATATGCTCTCCAGCCCAGCTTTATCCGTCTGTAGATCTCAGGCTTTGAGTCACCATTCATATTGATCAGTTGGCCAAGATAGATGTACTGATCTACGAACTCAATACCAGAATCTTTCATGTCCGCCTTGTCTTTATCTTTTTCTGCCCATTTGTTTTGCATGATTTTGCTTTTTGATATATTTATTTTAAGGCCCACTTCACTGCACGCTGTCTCTAGTTCATTTATCAGTTCTTTGAGCTCTTCCAGACTGTTTGAGAGTAAAACTATATCATCAGCGAATCTTAAGTTGTTGAGATTTCTTCCATTTATTCTCAAACCTCGGTTTTGCCATTGGATTTTTGACATTGCCAACTCTAGGACTGATGTGAATAGCTTGGGGGATATAGAGTCTCCTTGTTTTACCCCTCTTTCTACTGGGAACTCTTTGGTGACTTCAGCGATGTTGACAAAAGCAGTGGAAGTGGTGTAGATGTTGTACAGTAAGTCAATATAGCCGGGATTCACTCCTTGTTCTAAAAGGGCTTGTATGATTGCAGAGTGATGGACTGAATCAAAAGCTTTTTCAAAATCGATAAAGGCCAAACAGAGGGGCATCTGGTATTCATTTGCTCGACTTATTACTTCGTTGATGACTTGGATGTGATCTACTGTGCTGAATCCTGACCTAAAACCAGCCTGTTCAATTGGTTGCGCTGTGTCCAAGGTGGAACTGATGCGGTTAATAATTAATATGTTAATTTAAGCACTGTACCTACTTTTTTTTCACTGCTTCGGCAATTAATTTCTTCGTGGATGCGTAACTAAATAGAATTGTTTTGAAAACGAGTATAACTTCGTAGTGGTAGTTACATCTCTGGCCTTTGTTGTTTGGCAGCGAAGGTCGAAAGCGGACTTCACAGAATTACTGACGCAATGACAAAGATTACCCTTTTATTAGTATTGATTTATACAAAAATTGTACTAGAATAGATTTTCTGTTGACTCCTGCAAACAAGTTACTTTTTTCCAATTTTACAATGCTCCAGTTTACTCCTTTCAATTTCCACCAATAATTATGGCCACGTTGATTTTCCCACACCAAGCCACTGATCAACCATCTGCGCCTCCAGTTAGCTGCCACCCTTCATCATGCAGCTACATTACTCTATTGTTGCAGAAGGGATATGAACAGGAAAAATTAAATGCTAAATGTGTACAGAGGCGTCCATTAATTACTTGAGGTATTTTTCCGGAATTCTGAACCCCCCTTCCTACTTGGAGTGAGATCTGTATGTACCTCATAATTACAATGTTCAATGTTGGTTATTTATTTTGTTATCTGGATTCTTTTGTTTCCTTGCATTTATGTAAAAGAAGTAAGGATGTGGAAAGTAAATCCATCACCTATCACAAATGAGTAAGGGCTCATTACCATTGAAGTATGTATATCCACTTTAATGGAAATGATACTATTATTCATGTTTGGCTGGTTTGACCATGGGCACATTTAGAAATAACTGTGTTGATGGTTTACGGTCAGAATTTAGGGTGTTTGCAGATGATCTAATGGTATATAATAGAATGAAAACAGGAGAAGGCTGTTAACAGCTGCACCTGGATAGATTATCTAAACGGGGAAGGACTGGATTGAATGAAGATAAATGCCAAGGAGCTTATTAGGTATGCAGATCAAAAACCAAAGATTGTTTATGATTATAAGATGGAGTCAGAATTGCTTGTTGAAGGGTTAAAGTGTAAATATTTTGGCATAACGTTCGATAATAAATTCAACTGGCCAGAGCACATTGGACAGGGGGTAGGAAAAGATTACAAAATTACAAAATTAATTTATTGGGGAGGGTGATGAGAGGAAGTATCAGAGAAGTTAGGGAGTTGGGTTACAAAACTTTGGTCACAACATTGGTTGACTATGGTGGTGCAGTTTGGGATCCACATTTTGGGTATCAAATATAGGAGGTGGACTGATATGATAAAGGAGCTGGATTGGGAGTCATTGGAAGACAGAAGGAGAGAGTTCTTGGAATGTACAAGGCATATGTTGGTGATGGTGCCTGAAAGGGTCGCAGGATTAGTAACAGTGCACGGAAGGTCAAGATAATTCTGACCACAAGCTGGCACTCGATTTCGTGCATAAGGAAGTGGGAAAATTTTCTATTGTCAGGGACTGGAACAAATTACCAAGTAAAGTGATGAATAATTTATCGAAAACGGTGATGGAACATAAAATTAAAATTCTTAAATAACGAAAGTGGATGGGGAAGAATTTAACGCTCAAATTATAGTAGATAATTAAAAAATAAAATAAAAAAGTATAATTAGAACTGCCACCGGAGCGTGTGCTGCATGGCAGTTGATTTAATCTAATCTAAGAAGACTAGCCACATGTTCCTATTTTCATGAGTAAGGGCATAGTCCAAATATTGTATTATTGTTATTATTATTATTACTAGCATTTGCCCGCTGCTTTGCTCGCGTGTGCTTCGGTGTGTGTAAAAATTCTTTATCGATTTTATTCTGTTACCAAATAACGTTAAGAGACATGAATTCTAAAGGTCTTCATAAAACTTTCTCTGTTTTCTCGGTTTGCATACTGATGTCCGAGAGTTTTGTTTCATTCATATTTTAATGTAATATGGTTTATGAAATAGTAGAAAATCTACGAAAAATTAACTTTACTAATTCGTAGAGATAATTAGTGTGCGAAGTAAAAAAAAAATAATAAAATGCTTTATAAAGGGTTTAATTTTTTTGACTTAAGTAGTTGCAGCAATATTTAAGAGAAATAAGATGTTACCTTTACATTACTTAGTAGGTCGCTCACTGTAATACCTCTGTTTGCGATTTTTAAATGCTGATACGGAGGACTGCACGAATTATTATTATTATTAATTTAATTTCGATGGAGTTAACGCTCCGTTGGCAATTCCCCTTTATAATTTATTCCCCTTTATAATTTATTTTTAACATTTTCTTTTATAATTGGAGTGTTAAATCCCTCCCCCATTTACTTTTCTGATTTACAAATTTTAATTATAAAGTCCTTAAACGTTTTGGTAAATTATTCCATCACTTCACTTGGTAATTTGTTCCAATCCTTGACAACCTTACCAAAAAAATTTCCAATACCTAATGCATGAAATCGAGCGCCAGCTTGTGGTTATGGTCGTCTTTCCCCTTCCATAAACTATTCTTAATTCTTTGACCAATATCCCCATCACCAACATATCCCCTGTAGATTCCCAGCTCTCTCTTCACCCTCCTCCTTTCTCCAATGACTCCCAATCTAGATTCGCTGACTGGAATAAGTGATGGAATAATTTACCAAAAACGTTTAAGGACTTTATTATTAAAATCCTCGGTGCCGCAAATGTATATCGATATAGCAGTTACCTCAACTTCGTGCTCTTGGAAGAGTTTTACAATATAAGAGAGTTCTTCAACAAATGAAATAATAAAAATTTAAATGTTCTACCAAAAAAATACAGTAATATTTAATTTTCTGAAATAGATTTTTTTCCTTTTACTGTTAGGATATTGGTTTTATTTTGACGATATGTTGGTACGATAAGTTATTTCTGTTTTAAAATTGAAATTTCGTTGATTAAAACTAATATTGCTTGGTATCACATGATAAGACTTATTTTTAATCTTCTTCGCTTTCAAATCACCGTATTACTAATGCCATTATTTCAGCCGCATATAAGTAATTCAAAAAAGTCAAGATTTGATCACAGTATATGTATTAATGCGCATGTGACTGAAGCTATGATTTTCGAAAGGCAATATTATTAGGTTGTGGTTCCTGGACCAGAATGGCAACTTACACGCTATGCTACAGCATAATGCATAATGGATTTAGTATTATAATATACGCGGTGTAACATAAGGTATTATGATGCCTAGTTGCTGTCATCATTAACACAATAACACGTATGAGGATAAACAATAAAAAAATCAGGGTTAATAAGTTATTTTATAGAAAGAATTTATTTTGCTGTCCGTGGTTGGAACAGCAGCCAAAAGTTGTAGGCATGTTCCTTTGGCGATATTATTCAGGAATATTTGGACATTAGAGCCACAAAATATATATTAATCGAGCAAAATCCATCCAAATGTGGGCAGTTCTATAGAAGTTACTAAGGAAGATAAACATATTGTTACCTTTTGATATTTACGGTAACTGTTTCTCAGACATCTTTCTTCGAGGAAAAAACACTGAATTTCGTATCCATAACGATACTTAAGGAAGAAATATTGGTATCGCTTATTGTCAGCGAGCAGATATATTGCACCAGAGACAAACTTTTTAACTGTCTACGACAGACAATATATGTTTACCACATTAGTCATCTAATGTATTTCGCATCGCAACTGACCTGTTACGATACAATTAAATGCTGATTACGTTTGATTCGCGTATTCCGTTTGTTTTAAAGTACTGCGATCCATAAAACTCAATAACAAAAGTAAAAAAATAAAACGGAATTATAAGTTTTATCAGATTTTGCGAAAGGAGTTAGCATCTGAAACTGCATAATGATCCATGGCCCACAGTTTCCCATATATG
Organism: Vandiemenella viatica; assembly: GCA_031002005.1. Taxonomy (NCBI): domain Eukaryota; kingdom Metazoa; phylum Arthropoda; class Insecta; order Orthoptera; family Morabidae; genus Vandiemenella; species Vandiemenella viatica. The sequence continues at coordinate 23,373,805 of JARYHS010013631.1, forward strand.
AGGGTTTTTAATTGTTTGCTTCTTCTGATGGTACATATAAGTCATTAGCTATTTCCCCAGATTTTTATTCGAACCATTAGCTCTAAAAATTTGAAAACCCCATCCAAAATTCTGCGGTAGTTTTTGTGGGGCTCCCGTTCAAATAAAGAGATACTAGCATCTTGCTTACAGATTTGTAACAGTATAAATTATTTATAAACAGACAACATTTCTTCCACTTCATTTTTGTTGAGATCCATAAGATTTAGTAGGAAAACAACAATCACATGCCACACCAGTATTAGCAGTCAAGCAACAAACCTAATCACTCCTAAAATCGACCACACCCCAGTCTTGGTCGCAAAGTAATTCCGGGGCCTTGAATCCTTCAATCGCATCAAATAGAAGGTCTATAAATTCCTGCAAGTCAGCCAAGAAATGAGATTACTCATTCCCAAAATGCTTCGTGCCCCTCCGAGGACATGTTTCATTCATGGAGGAAAAAAAAGAGAGGGGCCAACGGAAGGGACCTTCACCACGCACTGAAGTGAAGCCAGGAGGAGAAAAATTGGGAGGGTAGGTCACCATATTCGATTCCCAAGGAACACCGAGAAAGTATACGGAACAGTGTGGAACGGAGAATTTCTCCCAGTTCTTATCTTTCGCATTCCTAATAATGAAGTCTTATGAGACTCCATTTATAAATACCTTAATTGTAATTGTCTAGAAACATTAGAATTTAACAAAGAAAGCAGCTAAATAATTTTAAAAAGAATTGTGTACGCCAAAACATAACTTTTTTTCCCCATATAGGCACCAAAAAACTAACGGTCATATCGTTATTTTAGAAACAAAAAATAAATCTCTTAATAGTCTCATGGATTCAATACAAAAAATTACATATTCTAGACATTTTATTCTTGATTTACATCGCGATACACGTTGTCACTAACATGGCGCTCATGAAATTACTAATACTACTTACTAATATCATATAAATTTATAGTACTTTATGCTATAACAAGAGCATATTAGTTCATGTCACATTTCAACCTTAACACAATCTGAAATAATATTGCCGCTACAAAATCAAACTATGCAGAGAAACCTCAATACCAGTGACGTAGCTCAAATAGGTGGCACCAGGCGCAGATATCACGGGAGTCACCCTACGAAAGCTGTTAAATTTCAAGTTAAGTAAATTAAAAGAGTCCTATAAGTGTAAAGTTTGATTTTAGCAAAACATACTTAAGTAAGAATTTATTGTTATTTATAAAAGAGTAGTCTATTAACACCACTGCAATATTGACAATACTTAAAATATAGATTAACTGACCTCAAACCCAGTCAAAAATGGCGGTTTTAACGGAGTATTCTGGCATTTAATTTCTTTGCAGTGGCTTAACTAAATAGAATTTTTATAAAATAAAGCTCAGTTTAATTTTTCCCTTGTGCTGTAGCAAAAAGGTCCAATTGCAAACTTCGCCCAGCTTGTATTTCAGCCTAACCACAATCTCCGCTAATATTGCCACTATAAAATCAAAGCTTCAGCCACACGCGAATTAATACATTCGCGAAATAAACTTGATCCAAAATCTTTAAGAGTTCTTACATTTTGTTTTTTTGTTGTTTTTTTTTTTTTTTTTTTTTATTGTCTGTGATGAAAATCAATGTTTCAGTGGCTGACACAGCTTACATGCGGCTGAAATAATAAACCCGGTGAAAATGAAGGATGCTAAAAATAGCTTACGCTATGCCACGTAAAATTAGTTTTAATTGCGGTTTAGGCCGCATATATCGCGATCAATATGGAACGTTTTTCATTCAAACCATTCAGTTAAAAAAATAAAAAAAACAAAAATACAACAACAACAACTTATAATTAATACGCCAATTTAAACGAAGTAGATTCTTTTCTTTCTGTTTTCTATCAATTCATGTCTTACAAATTGCATAACTAAATGGAATTGTTATAAAATAAAGCTCAATATAATTCCTCGTGCCTTGTGCTGTAACAAAAGATTTCCATTTCCATTCTGGTTCAGGTTGAATTTCAGCCACATACTACTCTGAAGTATTGTTTTTCTGGAGGCAAGGTTAATCACGCGCATATTAATACATGCATTGTATTGCATTTTAGTGGCAATAATGCATCGCGATAGAAATTTGATCAAAAATCTTCTCGGGTTCTTACAACTTAGTTTTTTGTTATCAATGATTTAGATCAATATTACAACATTTGAATGGTTAACGCAGTTACATGCGGCGGAAATATGTCATCAATAGAAGTAAAGTCAAATAACTATAAATATTAAAAACTTACATTTTACCATGTAATATAAGTTTTAATTGTAGTCTAGGCTGTATACATCGCTATCAATGTGGAAGTACTTTCATTCAAATGAAGTAATGATTTAAGTAACAGTACACTAATAAAAATAATTTAACAAAATAATGCATCGCGATATTAATTTGATCAAAAATCTTCACGTGCTCTTACATTTTACTTTTTTGTTATCCGTGATTCAGATCGATATTACCACGTTTGAATAGTTAACGCAGTTACATGTGGCTGAAATCTGTCAGCGTTAAAGGTAAATTAAATTGAATATAAATCTAAAAACGTACATCTAGCCACGTAATGTTAGTTTTAATTGTAGTCTAGGTTGTATACATCGCTATCCGTGTGGAACTACTTTCATTCAAACGAATTAATGATTTAAGGAACAGAATAATGAAAACAATATAAATTATTTTTTTAAAAAATAATTATTACATCAAGTACCAGCTGTAAAACAGTCTAATCAAAACTGTCGCTAATCCAAAATTAAAGCTTTTATCTTATATACTTATAAAACGTAGGTTTTGTTCATTTTTCACGCCATGACGTCACATTATGACGTCAGAGGACTATGACGTCACGCTTCCTGCCTGCGCTGCTCAACAAGCAATGAATAAATATGTTAAATGTTAGGCGCGTTATTTAATAACTGCTCGATTTAGCTATGCATTTGCGAATAAATTAATAGATAGATAAATAGATATGTTCGCTTCTATCAAATGTGAGAACAGTCTTGGGGATGTGGAACAGTACATACACTAATTAATAATATCAATTATATTACCAGCAATTGATAACAAGTTAGCGGCCTAACAACCCCTTAGTATATTCAATAGCCACTGTAATCTGCAAATACAATCCCATGTTAATTACTAAATGTCAGAGCACTGAAAGAAAAGTATGTATTACGTTGAAATCAATATATTAATTATTAGTTGCTTTTCTTGATTAAAATTCATTAGATGTAGATTTTTCTTATACACTCTGGACAGCGATACCGTTGTTACAGTAAGCTAACAAATATCTCCATTACATCATTATCAAGATAATGCACGTCATTTGATGAAATTTGTACCTAAGCAAGCGAAGAAACGAATTGGTAAAATACTGCGTTCATCACGTCATTTTTGACGGGCTTAAAAGATATTTATATCCAATGTAGATATTTTAAGTCACAGTTATAATACACTGGAATGAATCATTTGCCGAAACACTGTAATAAAGGTATGTACTGTGTTTAAATTAATATATTAATTATTAGTTGCTTTTATTACTGATATAACTATATCAGATACATGTAAATATTTCCAGTAGTTCAAATTTAGATCAAAATACAATTAATGTATTTGTACGCAGGTAATAGCATCTCTGAAATTTAAACAGCAATATTAGTAGAAGTTGTGGTTATGTCGAAATGCAGATAGGATCAGACAACTGACATTTTTTTACAGACTAAATCACGAAGAATTTTTTTATATATTATAAATAATTTAAGCTGCCTTCATAAGCCAGAGTTACCGATGTTATGGTATTTTTATACGGATAAAAGTCGTAATTTTTGACGGGATTTGATTAATATTCGGTTGATGTAAAATTATTCGTTATGATCTTTGTCCATAGACATGTAACATAAAAGCTTTAAGTTTTGATTAGTAATGTTAGCGGCAGTTTTGATAAATTGTTATTAGAACTGGCACTTGACGTTACAGCAGAGGACATAAGAATTTTTTTAAATAATTTAAAGTGTTTTCATGAGTGTTCTCTTACTTAAATCATTACTTTGTTTAACTAAAGTAGTTCCACACTGATCATGATCTATACAGCATAGACTACAATTAAAACTAATATTATGTGGCATAACATAAGTTATTAAGATTTATTTTTAATTTCTGTTGTTTTACTGATGCCATATTTCAGCCAAATGTAACTCGGCCAGCCATTGAAACGTTGTAGTATGGATATGAATCACGAATGTAAAAAAGGAAGGTATAATAACCCGTAATGAGTATTGATCAAATACATATCGCCATGTATTAATATGCATGTGATTGAAGTGTGGTTATACTGGCTGCAATTTTAGCGTAGTTTGTCATTAGGTTGAAATACTGTCTGTACCAGGATGACAACGCAAAGTTTTTAGTACAGCGCAAGGCACCAAGAATTTCATTGAACTTTATTTTGTAACACTTCTATATAGTTAAACAACTGCAAATAAATGAATTGAGAGAACACTGAAAGAAAAGTATGTACTTCGTTTAAATCGGTATATTAATTATTATTTGCTACTTTTTGCTGAAATCGGTACTTAATTTGAATGAAATTAGTTCCATGAACGCTATCTATGCACCCAACACTACAATTGAAACTAATATTACATGGCTTAATGTAAGTAGTTAAAATTTATTTTTAGTATCTTTGTTTTTGACTGAATTTTTATTACTGCGGTCATTATTTCAGCCACACGTAATATTCGATACAAGGAATGTATTAATTCACTTGTGATTGCAGCTTTGATTTTCTAGACTCAATATTAATGGTGTTTCTGGTTAGGCTGAAAAGCAATCTGGCCCAAGCTGACAACTGTTTTGCTATAGCACATGGGACGAGGAATTACATTGATCTTTATTTTGTAACTATTCTATTTAGCTATGTAACTGAGATAAAAAAATTGTTTAAAAAAACATAAAAACCACCTTCAAATAAAGCACTAAAAATTTTAAAATAACATTATTCCTTGCTTAGGAGAAAGTAAATCTAAATGGACAATATTTTACATTACTGTCATTGAAATTTTTACATTAATTATTTATTTTTGGAGCCGGTGCCAGCTGTCACATCACGAAGATCGAATTACTGAACTTCTTTTGGTGTTAGAGGCGAAACGGGGAGAACGAACAAAAATTCCCAATATTTTACAGCATGTCGTAAGGCAGATAGTGTTATTGCGGGAGACAGCGTAGGGAACCAAATTAACAGTATTTTAATCTGTGGCTCAGCCTTATTGGTCATCCAGGCATATCTCTGGCGCTACAAGGTCAGTTGGTGGGCTGCATCGTTCAGTAATCGATTTACAGTTAGTATAATATTGGTGTATCATCTATATGTTTCAGTTTTGTTGAAACATGTTTCTAGCATTAATTACAGGTAAGCAGTAACATGATTTTTTATGTATTATTGTTTTTATCTTTTTGTTTTTCTTGCTTTCGCTGGCACCGACTCCAAAAGTAACTAATCAATGTAAAAATTTCAATGACAGTAATGTAAAATATTGTCCATTTAGATTTACTTTCTCCTAAGCAAGGAATAAAGTTATTTTAAAATTTTTTGTATGCGGTTTTTATGTTTTTTTAAACAATTATTTTATTTTTAAATTTTTAGTGGTATTATAGTTTGTTTTGTATTTTAAATATGCTGCAGCAGTTCCGATTTTGCGAACTTCCTGGTAGCTCAGGGATTAAAGCGCTTGCTTTCAAAGAAGAATTCTGTCTTTATATACCACAACAACTTCCAGAACTGGGTGAATTGGTAGTTGTTCTAAGGAATGTCAGTTTACATTTTGGTCCAGGCTATGTTTAGATCGTATCATAACATCTGTTAAAGCTGCTGGTCGATAACCGAAACATCTAACACCTGGGCATTAATACGAGGCGTACATACCACATACACAAATCTGTCTCTGGAATATATCTGTTTGCTCCAGCAACACACCGAAAATATAGATTTTTAATTGGTTTTCACAACGTGAAAGCTTGGGATCCAAGTTGAAATCTCAAGTACATGTTGAGACATTATGACCCATTTATTTTATAAATTTTATGCCATGACTTAAAAATAGCTTAATTGATTTTGACGGGATTTAAAACTGTGAATTTTTGTAAAGAATATTGGAAATTACAAGGGGTGAGGGTAAAGGGAAAGAGGGATTGGGCTTTTTTAGACTGTCTTTTCTGATTGATTTAAAGTATACGTTTGTAAATTTCTATTGACATCATGTTAAAATTGTAGGTATGTATAAAAAAAAACAATTAAGGGGTGTGGAGGCGAAGAGTAGTTTGGTTTTTGTAAAGCTAGTGTGGACAGTATTTTTCTCTTTGTTTTAATGTATACATGTTCCATCGGAACCAGATAAAAACTGTAGCTTTGTTTAAAGAACATTTTCAAAAATTAAATGGGGTATGGGAGTGAGCGGTTGGGTTTTGTAAACAGAATGTTTCTCTTTGTTTTCAACTATACATTTTCAGTATTCCATCGAAATCTGATAAAAACTGTGGGTATTTATAAAGAACTTTGGAAATTAGGAGGGGTAGGGGTAGAAGGGAAGAGGGGTTGGGCTTCTGTAACCTAATTTAAACACAATTGTTCTGTATGTTTTAAAGTATACGTGTGCAAATTTCCTTCAGAATTGGATAGAAACTGTAGATAAAAGGATAGAAAGGAAGTAGTGGAGTTTTGACTCTCGAAACCAAATGTAGACAGTATTTTTCTATTTGTTTTGGGGTATACCTGTGCTTACTTCCTTCAAAATCAGAAACAAATGGTAGCTTTGTATAAGGAGAGGGGAGAGGGTAGTTTTTTTTATTTTGTGGTCAGAAATCTTATCCATAAAAAATTACATATATATGTGCCAACTTTCATAAAGATAGGTCAAATTGTGTCAACTGTAGCTTTCTAAAAAGAAATTGACAAAAATCAAGGGGGTGGAAACGGGGAGAGGGGTTCAGTTTTTGCAAACTCTCTTTTTTTATAGTAAAAATTTGCTAAGTTCTGTCTAAACCGGATAAATACTGTGGTAGTGTACAAAAATTAAGCGGATTAATGGGGAGAGGAGGTGGTTTTTAGATCTTTTGGTCAGACATCTTCTTCGTGAAAAAATACATATAAGCACCAACTTTCATGGTAATCGGTCAAACGGTGTCGAGTGTAGTTTTTATGAAGAACATTGACAGTAATTAAAGGGGTGGGGGAAGGAGAGGGTTGAGCTTTGGCAGACCACATGTTGACAGGATTTATCTCTTTTTTTTTTTTTTTTAAAGTATACATGGGCAAAGTTCAATAAAAATCAGATAAGAATTGTAGATTTATATAAAATTAATGTGTGTAAAGTGAGATATGGGGTGGTTTATTTATTTATTTTCGTCAGAAACCTTCTCCATGAAAAATTACATGTATATGCCAACTTCAATTGAGACCAGTAAAATGGTGACGACTGTAGCTTTGTATAAAGAACATTGGTAAAAATCTAGGGGGTGGATATGGGGAGAGGGCTTCAGTTTTTTCAAACCAAAAGTTGACAGCATTTTTAACTATACATGTCCAAAGTTTCATCGAAATCGTATAAAAAATGTGGGTTTGTACAAAAACTAAGGGGTATAAAGAGGAGAGGGGTGGTTTTTTATTTATTTATTTTTTGGTCAGATTCTCCATCAAAAATTACATATACATGCCAACTTTGATGGTAATCGGTCAAACGGTGTCGAGTGTAGCTTTTTATGAAGAACATTGACAATAATTAAGGGGGTGGATAGAGGGAGAGGGGTTCAGTTTTTTTAAACCAAAAGTTGACGGTATTTTTCTCTTTATTTTTGGCTATATATGTCCAAAGTTTCATCTAGATCGAATAAAAAACGGGGATTTGTATTAAAATTAAGGGATGGAAGGGGTAGAAGGGGTGGTTTCTCAATGAACTTCATATGGGACCACTTTGAAAGTATACACTATCCACTAAAAAAATCATTTAAATCGGTTCAAAAATGGCGAAGATATCGCTGAAAATACAAAAAAAAAAAAAAAAAAAAAAAAAAAATCCAGACGAATTGAGAACCTCCTCCTTTTTTTGAAGTCTGTTAAAAAATAATGAATTACCAGAACACTCCATTCAAACCGTCATTTTTGACGGGCTTTAGGACTAGTCTTACATATCTATTGCCAAATATTTTAATAAATACTTTACTTTGAACTAATATTAAATAAATATAAGCAACTAATAATTATTATGTCGATTTAAATGGAATAAATACTTTTCTTTCAGTGTTCTGGCATTTGATTTATTCGCGGATGCTTAGATAAATAGATCTGTTATTAAATAACGTACATAACCTAGAACAACATCTCTATTCGTAAGCTGAGCAACGAAAACGAAAATCATGTCATCATAGTGTGACGTCACCAGGTGACAGCTACAACATGACCAAGATTACCGTTTTATAGGTATATATAATGCGAGGAAAAATTGCTTCTTTAATTTCATCTGTCTAGTTTTAATAATTGAAAACTCGCAAATCACAGCTTCAAACTTAATATTTTGATTGCTGCATGTTCCATAGCCAACATTGTAAGATTATGTAATGTCATATTGCTCATTGTTGACCATAAGTAGTTTCCAGTTAGTTTTACTGACTAAAGCTCCCCTCACATGTAGCAATTAAAACGCAAATTGTCGTAAACAACTTTCGAGCGACTAGGATATTACGAAGGGTTTCTACAAATACCGATTCTACAATGAATTTAAAAATCAAAAGCTAATCAATCATTTGTTACTGAAATTGTTAGATAGGTAGCTTTTAAATTGCCTTCTTAACTTTGGTACTTCCAGCAGAAGTTCTGCTTCTGAAACTTGAGCTTAGAAACCAACTATTTTTAATTAATACATATTCGCCGAAAGGAAAGTATTTTTCTGTACAATCTCTAAGAATGAAAATACATATTCAATAGATTTTATTGTGTTCAGAGGTTATTGTTAAATCGGTCAAGATATTCCAACATATCCTTTTTATTTTCAGCCTTCAATGTGAGTTCTGTTCCAGTGACTACCTCACTAGCCGCTCATTTTTTACGACGAACTGTTGGAATGTCGTAGTCTTGTGATCTTTTAATGAATTCCAAAAGTCATTTTCTGCACCCCGAATTTTTCTACTTCATTACTGTATTCCTGGTAATTTTGTGGATGCTAACACATTTTTTTTTTTTTTTTTTTTTGAAAAATTGAACTTTTGAACCTCACTCTATAGTCAACACTGAAATAGACAGGCTCCTAAAGTCAAAGGTTTTATACCTATAGTTGATACTCTACCTATAATCGTAAAATAGCATCAGGAATAGAAAAGAACAACAGGTGACCCAAAGGACTTCGATAAGAAAAATTTCCTTTAAAAAAATATTAAATATAAATAATTTGATTAAAAAATAATAAATAACGAGTCTTTTGTTGTAAATATATCCCTTTATAACATATGCCGGCTTTACATCAAATACTTAGCAAGTGATATATTTTACTACATGCCTACGACTTAATATACCTTATTAAAGGCTTCTAAATATAACATTTGTACTGACTACCTACACCAAGTTTCAATTTTAGATTCCTAGAGAAGCGCTGTAGCACAAATATTGTAAACAACACGCAGATTCATTCAGTTTATGATTAAAGTCTCATTTTTCCATTATAATAAGGTGATCAGACGTCCCGCTTTTGGAGGGACAGTCCCGATCTTTAACAATTTGTCCTGCGTCCCAAGTCTCGAGTTTTGGAAAGAATTCACAAGCTAGGAAAAGGCGGGAGAACGGGAAGGGAATATACAGCCTTCGGCATCCATGTGGCTATTTCGCCAGGATATGAGTTTTATATTATTTTTGTTAATTTTATTATGTTAAACTTTAATAAAAACAAATAATTGTTGAGAACTGATTATAAAAACTACTTATCAAAGGTCGCATTGTTTATCAGTTGTTAGCATTTGACCTCCACTGATTAGACATAAAGAACATTGGCATTTTTCGACACTGGCAACGACGAAAACATTTTGTAACTGCTTCACAGACGATACACAGTGCTGCGTGCTAGTGCTAGTTAAATAAGTGATGTCAACAAATCAGCTATTTATCAGATAATTTAGGTAAGTAATTTATTTCATAAATACATAAATGTTCTTGAATTTGCCAGACAGTACTCCTATTATTTATACTATATTTTATAGAGGCGGCAAAAAGTCTAGCGCCGGCCTTGAAAGTGACACTTCGACTTACATTACGGCAAATTCAGTGGAAAAATAATAGAAGTTAGTATTGTTATCATTTAGAAAGAAATATAGGATTAAAATTAATTTTAAAGTATAGTTACTTTATAACAATCAAATTTACTAAATTTATAAACTAACAATAAAATATGTTCGTGTAAAGGTACTTACATACTGTTTTTTAAGCAATATGTATATAATAATTGATAATGTAATTTTATTTTTATAGCTTTTTGACATAATGAGTATGAAAAGAGTATACAAATTCAACGATGAGCTTTTATTAAAAAAAAGTGATTGCATGGTAAAATGTGAGAAATGTAATGGTGAAATTGAAGGCACTTGGAGACACAGAAACATAAAAGACATTTAAATACTGCTGCATCTTCCTCCAAAATAAAGGAATTTTTTCTGAAAACAACTTATGGAGGTAAAGAAAAGAAATTAGCATTAGCAGGAAGACTTATGACTTTTCAGGCTATTAATCATAATCATTCCTTCAGATGTATGGATTGTACATTGAAAGTTGTCAAAAAGCTATCAAAAAATTTTTTTGCCTGTGCTAGAACAAAATCCGAGGCAATTGACTGTAATGTGCTTTCCCCATATGTATTTTCAGAGTTAAACAAAAATCTAGAAACGACTGCTACGACTGAACGCGCTTTTTTTACGGTAAATAAAGTGTGGACATCAGAAAAGTCACAATAAAATGCTGAGACTTTGAAACACAATTTAACAAAGTATTGTGGAAAATGTCATGAGCTTTAAACAATGACAGCAATCTGAAAAAAAAAAATCGCTCAAATGAGAAATGTGCCAAAGAATAAAATAATACTATACATAATTTTTTAATGTATTATATTTGTAAATTGTACTTATGTTGAAATTAAAAAAAATTACAATACCACTATTTTTGCGGTCTATAAAAATTTTTGTTGCTCCATATAGACCAACTTTTTAATTAAGAAATCCCCCCCCCCCCCATTTTCATCGGTCAATAGTGTCCCGCTTTACCAATGTTAAAGTCCAGTCACTTTACATCATAACATAAATTCGATATCCTGTGATTCTTGAAGACATAGAGCTATACTCTTCCTTTAACATACTTATTGCTGTCCATAATTTTACTATACTGTAAATAAAGCGCACAGTACACTAGATTGCTTTTGAAAATGCAATAGATCGAAATTTTCATTCCTTTATTTTTTTTTTTTTTTTTTTATTATTAAAATTAACAAACAAAAAATTATTTAAAAAAAAGATTATTCACTTCTATTAGGGTAATCAATCACAACAGACGTGATGGTTTAAGAAGGTATTGAATCTTTTAGGTAGCAATGTAGCCTAGACCACAGCAATAATTTTGAACGCCAAAAATTGCACAGGATTACACTTTAACGTAGTTGTGGCATTCGAATCTTCATGCAAGGAGAACGGGACCCTCCTATCGTATGCGAAAGGAGACCAGAGTTCTTAGCGAATTGAAGACAGCTGGCGGTGCCATGATGAGGGCAACTTTGAAATCCTCGTTGAATCACATAACAAACCACTGCATAATGGAAGTGTTTATACTGTTAGGACATTCTCCACCTGCCCGAAAATGGTGCTGACCTGTTGAAATTTGTTTTAACTGCTTTGTTATAATTCCTCTTCACGTTTTGCACTCTCCTTTTTCGGAAAAGTCGCCACGAATTTAATTAATAATGCCGAAATATGAGACGTTCCGCAACCGCGAAATGTTAGCAGCGCTGCAAAAATTACACAAAAATTATCGGTGCAGGGATCATATCAACTTAAAAAGCTTCGTTTTGTCATAGTGATCATTGTTAGGTTGAAATTCGGGCTGGACCAAGAAAAAAAAGTGTACGGGAAATTCGTTCTGCGGCATCCATCTTGGTTACAGCGGAAGCAATCGATTGTCTCTGACTGCTTGTATCGATACTAATATAACGAGCGTTGTTGTACTACATCTCAAACAAACGTTTTCTATCTGTTAATTTCGTACAATATTTTACAACAGAGATAGCTGAAACAGGACGAAGACATCACAACAGAGGATTTTACCAACATTACAAGAGATTGACATTAATTTTGCAGCGCGGGCGGCATATAATAGCTGCGCGTCTCTCTAATATTTCGGCATTTTTTTTATTTAATTCTTGGCGACTTTTCCGAAAAAGGAGAATGCAAAACTTGAAGAAGAAGATATAACGAAGCAGGAAAAACAAATTTCAACAGGTTAGTACCAGTTCCGGGCAGGTGGAGAAAGTCCCCTCCCACTCGGGCTTTCACTTATCCATAGAATATTAAATGACGTTAACAACAAGTCAATTAAACAATTTCCCTTGAGTATATTAATTCTCAGACTTGTTTTCTTTCACTCTGAACAATGTTAAGTTCGTACCCTCCCTTCTCGCCGTTTTCAAGCAGACTAACTTAAGTGATCCGGAAAGATTCCAATGTTTCAATAATTGCAACGCATTTAGAAATGTAATGAAGAAAACTGTTGAAGTATCTGTGCACCAGCTTGTGGAGGCTCAGCCAGTGGAGGTTCAGCCTGTGAGGACTAAGCCTGTGGAGGCACAGCCTGTGCGGGCTGAGCTTGTCAAGACTCATGCTATAGAGGCAGAAATTAGAGGTAGTGGGTTGGAAGAAGTAGAGAAGAATGGTTGGCAGCTGGTAACAGGTCGTAGGAGAAATATGGTTAATAGGATGAAGAAACCAGACAGTTTACAAATTGCGGGGAGAAATGGGTTTGACCTGTTGCCAGAAACAGGAGGAGAAGAGCCTCATGTAGATATAGGAGTAGGTAAGATTCAACAGGTCTTTAGGAATAAAGGCGTGCAAGGTAAGTATAGAAAAAAAAAGGTTCTGCTTCAAGGTAGTAGCCATGGGAGAGGTGTAGGCCCTCTTCTGCAGGATCAGTAAGGTATAGGTTTCCGGTAATAGAGGATGTAGGTTCACTTTGTAGGAGTTTCACTAAGGACGTTAGAGCAGTAATAGTGGGAGATGCAGGGAATAGTATTGATAGAATCCTGAGTTGTAGTATAGAGATTGACCTGAGGAAGGTGGTGAAGGAGGCGCAGCGCAGCATACCAGGGTGGAGCTCATGCAGGTCCTAATTCGCCTTGACCAGCCGTAACTGAACTATGCTGTGAGGCCGGTAAATGTGGAAACGGTAGTGCTACTTGGGAAAGGCATTAGTTCGGTCGTGGGGGTTGTGCGTTTGAACACCATTGGTAGGTGGGGTTTCACTAGGCATGGCCTACACCTCAATAGAAGGGGGCAGGGGATACTTTCTGAGTTGTTAGCTAAAGAAGTAAGGGAGCCCATTTCCAAGTGATGATGGATTCAGGAATGTGTCTTTTTTAGGATAAGCGCTGCTGGTGAAGGGATGGAAAGAGATGATCAAAGTGATACTGACTGCAGATCCATGGGGAAAAATCACAGATGTTAAAGAAATGATGAAGTTGCTGAAACAATAACTGACTGGGGAAATACTGGGAAGGAGGAGGGTAATGCTGAAAATATAAAGCCAGTAAGAAGGGTGTTACTGGTTAACTGTAGAAGTATAATAAACAAAGTAATCAAATTTGCAAACTTACTAAAGATACATGAACCACAAGTAATAATTGGGGTAGCTAGTTGGTTAAAAGAAGAAGTACTAGACAGTGAGGTTTTTCCCGATAGTTATAGAGTGTACTGCAGAGATAGAGGAGCAATTGGTGGAGGAGTTTTCATACTAGTTAACAAAAACTACCACAGTTCACTGGTGTTCATAGATCAGTACCATTAGTTACTTTGGGTAGATTTCTGGGGTGGTAAAAGAGAAAAAATCAGGGTGTTGGCTGTTTATCACAGCGGTAGAATGACAAATGAAGATAAGGTTAAATTAAATTCATACTAAGATTTCAGAAGTGGGAATAGAATGGTCATTATTGGTGGGGATTTAAATTTACCAAGATAAACTGGGTAGAACATAAGATTAATGACACAAGGGAACAGAGATTTGCAAATAGCCTAATAAGGGAAGGAGGATTTACACAAGTGGTAGAGCAGAACACTAGGGGACAAAATATTTTGGATATATTCCTAATTAAGCCCGATGACAATCTTATGGGGTATCAAGTAACTGAAGAAATAAGTTATCATGAAGCAGTTCTGATGAATATTAGAGTATCCAGTAAACCGGCAGCCAAAATTGAAGGGGGGAAATGGGTGCAATTATAAAAAGGCACAAATTTCGAATTTGAAGAGATATTTCAGAGAACGTTTCAGCAAATGGAAGGAAGGCACAAGTACCATAGAGTCAAGGTGGGAAGAGTTCAAGGAGATAATAAGAAAGTGGGAAGAAAAATTTATTCCAAATCAGAAAATAAAGAGAAGTAGAGAACCTGTGTACTATAATAGGGAGGTAAGGAGGTTGGTAAGAAGAGAACATAACAGAGTTAAGAGACAGCAGGGTAGTAGGGAATATTTGTAACAACTAAACAAGGACTTAATATACCTAAGAAGGTGGCTAAAGATGGGTTTATGAAGAGTATTGTCAGTGCAGGGGCACCATTGACAATTGCATCTAGAAATTTCTATGGCTATGTTAGAAAACTGAGGGGAAAGGAGGGTGTTGAGATGCTTATAGATAGGGACCCAAATTTTGAGTATCAAATACAGGAGTTGGAGAGAGTGCAAAAAGGGCTGCTATATCACAAATGCAGAATTTTGAAACATTTTCCTACTACCTGTCCAATTTGATCTGCCTCATATAGAAAATATTGAAAGAATTTAATGATAAAATTTGCAGAAGGCAAATATAGCTGGGTAAACTAAAGTGAGAAGATTTAATTAAACGTTATTATATTACATTATTGAATTTAGCAGGTATGAATCTAAACTAAGTTTTCTGCTGAAGTTGAGCAATTATTTTCTGTTAAATTTTACACTTAAGGACGGAATTTGACATAACCTTGTGTACTAAAGCCACTTTCCCTTCATTTTTTTTTATATATGCTGCTTTAGTTGGCAAGATGCTAATGTCTGCATTAGTGTTATACAGGGGCGGATCCAGGGGGGGCTAGAGGGCTCATGCCCCCCCCCCCCTCAAAAGTATCTAGGTCCATCTCCGACATTGTAATATTGGAGACTTTTATTTTTTTTTATTTTTTTAGCTCTACTGATTTGAAGCCCAAGGAGACTTTAAATAGCAACTTTTGCCCGACGCAAGGCCCCCCCCCCCCAAGCCAAAATCCACTAAAGGTAAGCCCACCCCAAACCAAAGTACGCTCAAGGACCTCCCAAACCAAAATCCTGGATCCGCCCCTGGTGTTATACAATTATCAGTTCAATATCTGTAGATATTTTTTTTTTTTTTTGTAACTGCTTTACATCTCTTTTTAACATCGAGGTCTTTTAGAGACGGGAAAGGATGGGGGGCAAGGATGGGGGCAAGGAATGGGAAGGAATTCGGCCATGGCCTTTTGAAGGAAGCATCCCGGCATTTGCCTGGAGTGATTTGGGAAAACCATGGAAAACCCAAATCTGGATGCCCGGACGGGGATTCGAACCGCCGTCCTCCCGAATGCGAGGCGAGAACGCTAACCGTTACACCGCCCCGCTCGGTAATATCTGTAGAGTTCAGATATAAAATTAATAAGTTACATCATTCAGATGTGAATATAGGTAAAATAAATACAATTAATAACCTTTTTCATTTATTGATTATAAAACAGCACAGTTTTGTTTAATTTCTGCCTGAATGACACCTATTGCTTTTCATTAGGCATTTTTGCAACATGAAATATTCTCAATCTCACAAATACATCAATAAATTTCTTTGATGTAGGATAAAATGATTTTCAGGATAAACATTTTCGAACATGTGATCTCACAATTTAAGAATCAAATTATTAAAATTACATCCCTGCAAAATTGCTATTTCTTTTTTTTGGACAGTTCTATCACTACCGTGGCACCACAATTTGATAATGAATTCTTGTAGAACTCGAAGAAACAAATCGAAAATAAAGAATAAAATGTTTTGATACCTCGCTTGGTTTTAGAGATATAGCATGTTAAAAATCAGTTATAGATACATTACCTTGTGCTTTTGATGACGTTCTTCTGGTCCAGACAGTACCGAATTAGCCACGTTGCAATCGGTAGGAAATGCTATAGTCCTCGCGCCTTGGGGAAAGCGAGGGGGGGGGGGGGGGACTCGCGCCTCCTGGTAGCCACCGCTCCTACATGGCTCCATCCAGGGGGGGTGGGGGGCAGGAGTAGGCTGGAAGGCTACGCTGGGCTGCATGTGTGAGAGGGAGGGGGGGGGGTGTTCCGATCCAGGCCACGTAGCTTTCCTTTCATAATATTTTCTACAGTTAAAATGAGGTACAGAACACACAACAGCATGTGAATACTTATTTCCCTCGGTTAATTATCTCCATATGTAATTTACAATAGTCTGACAAAAGAAACAAAACAAAATATCTTCTGGAATCAAAAGGAAAAAAGCTATGTGTTACGTGGGGGCAGAGGGGAGGGGGGGGGGGTAGGGGCAAAAAAAGTCACGTACGGCTATGTGGGGGGGAGGCGGGTTCACAGGAGGCCAAAATGGAGCTACGTGGTTTATGCTCGCTCCCCTACTGCCCCCGACGGTGAAAACCAAGAGGACCTTTTCTTCACATTTGCTACGGGCCCTGCGCTGTTTTAATCCGGCTCTGGGTTCAGGCCGTATTTCATCCTAACAACAACCACTAGGAAGAAAGTAAAACACCTATAGTGCATTTCCACCGTGTAGAAATAGTGGTTTCGGTGATTTTTTTTTCCTGGTCCAAGCCGGTTCTCACCCTAAACCTCCTCACATTCGAGGTACAATATCTCGGGAACTAAGCGAGATACCAAAAACATGTATTCTTTATTTTCGATTTGTCTCGTCGAGTTATATACATAAGAATCCATCACCAAATTGCAGCGCCACGGTTATCGTAGGATCACATTTTTTTAATTTTTTTTTTACTTTACCTTTCATTACTTTCAAATCACAGTGAACGAATTAATTATCTTTACATTTTTCAGCAATTCTGCATATGTATACAATACTTGCTGAGGGATAATGTATTCTCCATTATACTTAACAGTAATAAACAGAGAAGTAAGGAAATATTGTTTTCTTTTAACAGAGAGTACAAATATTGCAAGAGAAAGTCTTTGTAACTTTCATAGCAATAAATCCTACAATGGAAACAAATTTACAATATAATTTGAAAGATTTCCTGAAGTGGGCAGAATCTGAAAATAATCCCCGATCAGTCATAGTTGAAGATATAGCCAGGGAATCTGTTCCCAACAATTTGTTTCTAGGAAACAACACAGGAACTATTTCCAATTACATTGTGTGCCTACTCTGCAGTATTACAGAACTGCATCACATTAGGTTTATTGTTCCGATCTAAACGCCCTCCACTTGGTTCTGATTCATTTTGTACATGAGAACATATAACAGTTTCTTGCACTGAATTTAATCTTGAAACAATTCCCTTATTGTATGAATGTGACTTAAAAATCCTGAAACAAAAAACTTCTTTGAATTCTCTATTAAACGATTTCAATCCTCCCTTTTAAGAGCTACTGTATATGACACTTCTTCCTTAAGGACTGCAGTAACAGTTTGAAAATCCTTTCCAAGAAGTGTTTAATTAAATCCCTTACCGAGAAAAAGCCTTTAAGCAAAAAGACATGAGAACTCGATCACATTGACACGTCTCAAGGGCACAGAAGTATAACTTGAAGCTAACGGTTGTCCCTATTAGGGCGGCATCGTTCAATTTGTGAAGGAACATTAGCCCTGTTGCTCCTTCTAGTGTATACTATTCAAATTTCTTTGATGGAGAATGAAGCCTGGATCACTCTTTAAAACGTAACTATGGCACTCGATTCGCGTATGTCCTACTTTAATGTCCTATTTCTGTGGTCCAGGCTACATTCGAAAGCGAGTAAGGGACTGGAATAAATTGCCAAGAGAAGTAATGAGTAATTTACCGGAAACACTGAAGGAATTTAAAGTAAAAATTAGTAGAGGGCAAATGTAGGTTGGAAGAAGAAAGGATAAAAGGGGGTGTGTAGGACGCTCCATCGCAATTTTATCAATTATTATTATTATCACAACCTAAACGGTTCAATTACAGCATACTCATCACAGGTCGGATACATGACGATTCAGTACCTTGCTGACCCACCGTCTTCTATTCAAATCTATTATGCATAATTACCTGTATTAGTATAAAAGAGGAGCACATTCAAATTAAATAGTACCAACCTAAAAACCTAAAAAGAAACGTGAGTGCGTATGTGTGAACATATTTGCGTCGTTTTCATTTATTAGATTTACATTCAATAATAGTAAAGCAAAATATTTATGTAAAACAACAAATGTAGGAGTAATTTGACACCAAATGATACGGAAAGTCCTTCCAAAAAAGTTTTTTTCTAATATTTGCGAAGTGGGCCACACCGCGACCCTCTATCTAATCGATTGCTCAACACATTAAATTAATCGTGAACTAAATTTCGAATAACTACAAAATTGACAACATCAGGATTCCTAGTTCGCATAGCATAAATGGTCACAGTTAATACACCATATACCACCAGAATGAATTGCAATTGGACTAAGGCCAATACAATAATGGATTCACTATAACGCGATGTAAACTTGACCCGAAACTTATATTGTGTGTTTCATATTAATAGTACCTAATAGTCCATTTCTGTAGGCTTACTAGTAATAAATAGACCTACATAAATTCGCCAACAGCATCAGTGATTTTATCTTGTAACTATACATAAAAAATCGGAAACTTAAATTAAACTTTCAGCAATCATTTAAATAAGGCTAGCTTTAATGTGGAAATTTTAAAAAAATATAAGGTATGTTGGTTTTCTACACTACGCCAACAAATGTTTGAGAATAACGTCATCCTATTAAGAGCTATGTATTAACTTTTTTAAGAGGCATTCTAAATCTATAATGATAGTCCCTACTCTTGCAGATATCAAGAACAGTCATTACTATGTGACTAACTTATGAAATGATATTCGAGGTTGTTTCCTATCTGCAGGAGCGGTCCAAGGGCGGTGCGAGTGGTGCGACCGCACCGGGCGCCGTCAAATGGGGGGCGCCAAAAATGCAGTGATAGATCGTCTGCGCAAAAAATGAAAAATAAATTCTATAATAACCAAGCTTGCTATTCATAAATTATTTTAACACAAATCATCCAGAAGAGTTTATAAAATTAAGAGTTTCAACTTAATGCATAGTCGTATGTCATCATAGAATAGAGTCAATTCGAGTTGCTACTCGAGTCAGTTCGAGTTACTCGAATCATGAAGATCACAACTCCTTCAAAAGTTAGACCCTCTGGTGCCGCGTCGCGCCTCCCTCTCCTTTTCCCTGCCTTTTCGGCTGTGGTCATGAAGTTCATGCATGCGGGTACATGTGCATAGGGCGAGATCCAACCTATTTATCTCTTTCTATCATATTAGATCCTCGGTGATTACAATTAACGTCGATGTCGTAAATATATACAAAGTTTATCTGTCTTACATGTCGCTTACCTCAAAAAAAAAAAAAAAAAAAAAAAAGTATGGCGCACAATACTTAAAAAGAAAACAAAACCTAGACGAAACTGAGAAGGCTTCAATAATGCTAGCAAATTTTTTTAGAAGTCATTTGAAACGTCGTCACCAGAATTAGTTCAACAAGAGGCAGGAGAAAACTTTTAGAAACAACTACCATCTGACATCCTCCAACTTATTGCAACGAAGAACAGAGCAGCGAGACTATCGCAGGAGACAAGAAGACTGGAGGACCGACGTGAACTAATCCGTCTGATATATGAAGTCAAAGCAAGAGTGAGTGAACACAGAAACCAGAAGTGGACGAATACAGTGTCGACCCTCCAGGTGTAAGACGGCACTGCCTGGAATCAGACACGAAGGCTCTCAAAACAGTGCAGACGGGTGCCGCCGCTGTTCGTAGAAGGTGGTACAATCTGCAAGCCAACCGACAAAGCGAATGCGTTTGCTGATACATTTGAGCAGAACTTTCGCCCAGTCACAGGACCCCTGGATAAACAGCACCGCAGGAGAGTCAGACGCCGTCTCCCCCACTACCTGCGTTACAACAGCGAAGAGGACGGAAACATCAAGCCCTTTAGAGTGGAGGAACAACTGGAGGATATACGAAAGCTACCACCGGAAAAAAACACCGGGACATAATGGAATCACTAATAGGAGCCTGAAAAACCTGCCTCTTAGCGCCGTCGTGAAAATGACCCACCTGTTCAACAGGGTGGCGCAGACCAAAGTGTACCCAACGGTTTGGAAGCAAGCAATCATCATCCCAGTCCCCAAGCCCGACAAAAAACAGGCGGATGCACAAAACTACCGACCTATCAGCCTCTTGCCGAACATCAGCAAGCTGTTCGAGAGGCTTCAGCTGAAGCGACTGATGCTGCATGTTACTGAGGACAACATGATCCCACCAGAACAGCAAGTATTTAGATCCGCTGAGGGTTGTAGAAGAAGCGACGGCAGCCTTCAACCGGAAGGATCACTGCGGCGTGGTCCTCATAGCCTTCGATTCCGTTTGGCATCATGGACTATTACACAATATGGCAACTCTATGGGTGCCAGGACCCTTCCTGAAGCTCATAAAGAGTCACGTCCAGTGGCGGTCCTTCAGGGTAAAAATTGGCAACAACCTCTCCTCAAGACGACAGATACACGCTGGAATCCCACAGGGCAGTGTGCTAGGCCCTGTGCTCTACACACTCTCCACGGCGGACATACCGTTACCGGAGGCAGCCAAAATGGCGCTCTACGCGGATGACACGGCGGTCTTCGCCACGTCCCGATGCCCCATGCTGGTTGGACGGCGCCTACGAGCTGCGCTGCAAACCATCGAGGAATGGGCCACCAAATGGCGAATCAAGATCAATGCCTCCAAGAGCCAAGCTATTACACTCACTCGGAAGCGCCATCCTCCACAGCCAGTGCTCAAACGGTTCGGGGAAAAAATTCCATTGGTCAACAGGGCAAAATACCTTGGAGTGACCCTAGACACAAAACTCACCTGGAAACCGCACTTGGAAGACATAAGGTGCAAAGTGAATCAACGACTGAGAGCACTATATCCAGTCCTCAACACCAACAGCACACTACCACCAAGATGCGGACTGCAGATTTGTAAAGCTCTGGTGCGGTCCATAATGGAATATGCCTGCCCTGCATGGGCATACGCAACCAAAACACACATAGAGCGATTCCAGAAACTACAAAACCGGGCACTCAAAAGAGGCATGTATCTACCACAGAGATTTCCCGCAGAAGAACTCCATAATATCACACAAACTCCAAGGCTCCGAGAAATATATAAACAGCTGGCCACGAAGTTCTACCGAAAGACGCAGTAGAGTGAAAATCACCTCATTCACTCTCTCGCACAGTATGCAAGGGGCGAAGGACCGGATAGACGACCGCTACAATTACGCACCCCAGAAAACCCAATCTGGATCAATCAGTAAGTTACTAAATATATGTATAAGTGGACACATCATAAATACAAATATGTATATATATACAATTAAAACAAAAAAATAATTGAAAAGGCCCAAACAAAAGGAAAATAATAAAAAAGAAATGAAAAATGTCTGCAAAAGCAAATTGAAGAAGGCAATGCCAAAAAGGCAAATATTTCTGCAAATGAATTCCTTAGCCCAAGGTCTAAGGAAGAACGATGGAGCCTTGGACGTTATTCAGATGAGGCTTATGATAACGAGCAGCATGTGAGAGAAGATTTATACATGGCTGGAGCGCCGTCTGCTGTTCAGAAGATTATAAATGGGTATACAAGACATGCCACCCCTTTTCAAAGTACAAATTATGACGATATTTCAAAATTGTCGCCTATTGACTCTGCTGGCAGGGATGTAATAATTATTCGAGCAACGAAAATATCCAAGAAAAAATTCATGGACGTCATTTTTCAAATACGCATTTTCAAAGAGTAACACAAAATGGAGAAACTTATAAAAGTAGATAGCTTGTTTTCTAAATCTGCAGATAAAGTATATTGTTTATATGTTGTTTATTCAACAGAAGGTCTCATTTTTATTTGGGAAAAGAAGGATTCGATGAATGGAGTTACACTAATGAAGACGTAGTCAAAGTGCGCGAGTATTTCGCTGTGCTTATAACCCGGAAAGTGATTCTATGGTACCTGGGAGATGGACTCGCTGCCCCGTTTATCATTGATACTTTGCAAAAGTTCGATTTGGATATGAACGATTGTCGAGGCCAAAAATATGACAGTGGATCCAATGTGGTAGGAGGAAACAAATGTGCCCATAAAAAAATTCTGAACCAGAATCTTCGAGTATTTTTTAATACATGTAACTGTCATTAAATTTGGTAATAGCAAGAGCCGCCAAAACATCAATTAAATCGGTTTCCAATTCCAGATTTCTTTGAAGAATATTTGTTTTATTTTCTCAATCAACAAAGAGATGGGAAGTGGTATTCATGCACTTAGAAGGACTATCGCCAAAAAAAATTGCGATACTCGTTTCAAGAATAGAGTTTCTAGGATCCCTACAGTTCGGTATCACTACTTTTCAGTTCGTGACGCCCTTCTGAAACGAATTATTCAGTTTGCAAGCTGCTAATCCCTCTTGTAGTCCGAGAGCTATGAAAAATTTAGGGTAAGTATATGAGGCACCGTCAAAATTTGTATAACATTTCCTTTGTAATTTCTGAATACAAAATTGAAGACCGGGCTGAAGGGAATTGCGGCATAGTCCACATTTGAATTTTTAACTTTGCAAATTTTTATTTCCAAATATGTCCTTGAGGCATTTTGAAATTTTAATATCTTCAAATTTGGTATCTAAAATAAAATAAAAAAGCCAGATTATTTGGTCGGGCCTAAAATATTGCCAGGCCGTTTCAAAATTGTATTTTTTAAGTTTCGAAAAATGTATTTGAGGCACGCTGAGATTTACACAGGTTAATATTTACACCTAGAAATAAATAATTACCGAGCGTGGTGGTGTAACGGATAGCGTTCTGGCCTCGCATTCGGGAGGACGGCGGTTCGAATCCCCGTCCGGGCATCCAGATTTGGGTTTTCCATGGTTTCCCCAAATCACTCCAGGTGAATGCCGGGATGCTTCCTTCAAAAAAGGCCATGGCCGAATTCCTTCCCATTCCTTGCCCCCATCCTTTCCCGTCTCTAAAGACCACGTTGTTAAAAAGGGACGTTAAACTGTTAAAAAAAAAAAAAAAAAAATAATTCTGAAAAGACAGGCGATTTGGGTGGGACTCTACACAGCGGCGGCCTTAACTATTACGAGGCTCAGGGCGGCAGATTTTCGCGAGGCCCTTGTACCTTGTGCAAAGTATGTAAACAGAAAGGGGGCGCCCATTAGTTACATGAGGTGAAATAGGGGGGAGGGGGGGGGTCCGGCGAAATCTCACCAAGAGCTCCTCCGGATCGACGGAAATCTCACGTTATATTTTTAATTTCTTGAACAACAGTAGAGCTAAAAAATAAAAGTCTACGAACGACGCCGATACCGACTTTGGAGGGGGGAGGGTTATAACCGCCCTAGGAAGCAGGAGACCTAAATAAAAGGTCTAAAAAAACTACGAGGTCGTTCAGCACAGGGGAGGGGGTCCCCTCAAGAACTCACGTCATGATACCGGGGCGGGGCTGCAGAACTCACCACGGGGTGGAGGGAGACATCCACGTAGTTAATACACACCTCCAAAGTAGGTACTTGTAACGACTGTCGAGAAATGCAAAAGTTATAAATTTCGATTTTAAAATATTATATTTTGAGTCATAAAAGTTAAAAAAACATAAATACGACAAATTATTAGTGATGATAAACTAAGGTATACGCAGATATACGCAGGGATTTAAAAATAATATTTGCGGCTTTTCATATTACTAAAATCTTTAATTAAAGTACCTGCTTTCATTTGATAGCTCGTTTCCTTTTTGAACTACCCGACTTATATTTTCTACTGGTATCAAGATCACGCGAACTCATTTCATAAATCATGTTTGGCACATAAAACTAACTCAGAAATAATTTACAAGTAGTTTTACATAGTTTTTTAACATCTCACTCTTTACTATGAGGGTGGTCTGAAAAGTTTTCGACCTAACAAAGATACAAGACATTTTTCCTGAATTTTTATTTTTTTATTTTTCAACATAGTCTCCTTGTAACTCTACACACTTCTCCCAGCGATGCTCCCATCTCTGTAACCCGTCCAAATAGTACTCGGCGTTTCTCTCTGCAAAATAATTGTTCACGAAGGTGATTGCCTCTTCATTTGACGAAAATCTCTGTCCTCCGAGCGCAATTTTTAGATGAGGGAACAAAATAAGTCGCTTGGGGCTAGATCTGGTAAGTAAGGCGGATGGTCAAGCAGTTCAAACCGTAATTCGTGAATTTTCGCCATGGCAACCGCTGAGGTTGTCTTGGTGAAACAGGATTTTCTTTTTTTGCAAATGTGGCCGTTTTTCCGCAAGTTCTGCCTTCAGCTTGTCAACTAATGATGCGTAGTATGCTCGTGTAGTGGTTTTTCCTTTTGAAGGTAATCCATTAAAATAACTCCTTGACTATCCCAAAAAACAGTCGCCAGCACTTTCCCAGCCGAAAAAAACAGTTTTTTCTTTTT
Source organism: Vandiemenella viatica (assembly GCA_031002005.1). Lineage (NCBI taxonomy): Eukaryota > Metazoa > Arthropoda > Insecta > Orthoptera > Morabidae > Vandiemenella > Vandiemenella viatica. The sequence goes on from JARYHS010013631.1 coordinate 23,398,879, forward strand.
TTGGAGCCGGTTCCCCCTTTGCAGTCCACTGTTTGGACTGTATTTTTGTTTCGGGCGTATAATGGTGTATACAAGTTTCATCTACAGTAATTAATCGGCGACAAAACTCGGATTTATTGCGTCTAAACTGCGCCAACAGAGCGTTGGAAATGTTCATTCGAACAAGTTTTTGGTCTAATGTGAGCAAACACGGCACCCAACGCGCGGACAGCTTTCTCATACCTAAAAGTTGATTTAATATGTAACAAATACGTTCTTTTTAAATGTTCATAACCTCTGCTATCTCTCTTACTTTAATTCGGCGGTCGTCTAGCTCCGTAGTTGCAGTTTTTTGATGTCCCGAACGTTCGTCCTTTCCCAAGCTCTTACGGCCACGTTTAAATTCAGCTGCCCAAAATTTCACTGTGGTAAGTGATGGTGCAGAGTCCCGATACACAGAATTCAACTCATCTTTGATTTGCGTACGCGTATTGCCTTTCAAAAACAAATATTTAATGACAGCTCGATACTCGATTTTGTCAATTTTCACAAAAAAACACTCACATCAACTCACTCAAACAACTGTTACATAACAACTGTGCGTCCAAAATGACTGAAACTTAGGTGAGTAACTGTCAACAGATAAACAACGAAATTCACTAGCTTTTTATTTACGAGTGCTGCCATCTCCACGTTGAGGTCGGAAACTTCTCAGACCACCCTCGTATAAGTAGTGTTAATGACGCAAGTTTCGCTAAAATTTAATATCATTTAATTATTCTTCATCTACTCCAAACGATTTTGTAACGCATACAGGTCGTACACACGACATTCATACTGGTCCACAAAGTCACCGCAAAGACACTTCACTTACTATTGACGCTCATTCTATTGAAGTTAGTTCAAACGAAAGAGATTTTTGTCTAAAAATACAGACACAAAAAGCAATACGTTATTAGTTAATTTTATGGATGGGCTTGTTTCTTGTCGTAAGTTGAGTCGATTTTAGGAGCACTTTTGCTCATTTTCAGTCTCAGTCACCATGTTGCACTCTCGAGATACCCAGTCAGCCACCATAACGTAAATCTTGTAGCGAACCCCCTACGTTCAACAAAGTACATTGTATATAAAAAGAGTACATTTACTTTATTATGTTTGAAAATATATTTTTCATTACTTATATATTTGGTATAATGTCTACGGCGTGCGATTGTGATACGGAAGTTTCTTCTTTAAAATTCCGGTCTCGGTTGTAACTTTTACGTGCCTTAAAATTGATCTTTATTTCTGGAAAATCATTGATTTGTTACTGCGAAATGATAGGACACTCTGTGGTTAGAATTCTACGTTAAATTGTAGGTCTTCTTTTTCTGGAAGGATTACCAGAGTACGTCAGGTGGCTTCGAAAGCAACCGGTAAGAAACTTTCTCCTTGAGACATGAAATTTTTTTACAGCACCTTTAAGGTCTCTATTTAAATTAAAATATACAATGATCTCATTATTTATTAATAAAAAAAATATAGAATGAATCGAAAATAACCACAAACAGAAGAAACACGTCAAGTACGAAGTGACTAACATTTGACATTTCATTGTGATTGCGTTCAGAAACGCGAGAATCTTTCAGTCCAGTATAGTGTGCGAAAGACTTTCAGTGATGGTTTGTGAAGACTGCGTTTGAATACCAGTGAGGTGACAACGAGAGTCAGGTAAAGAAAGTATTTTAAGGTACTTTATTAGGTTTACAGATTAAAAATACGCTTACGCAACTCATTTTTACGGAAACTTTTGAACATTTATTAACGTGAAAACGTTAAGGAAGACTGAAAACTGAGTAGGAACATGTCCGTTAAACCGACGAGCTATGGAAAAGTTTAAACACGAGAGAGGCGAGCCGTCACTCGGCAAACTGTCGGTGAGGTGACAGTTATCGGTCAAGTGTGGCTCCAACCAACAGCTGCTAACAAAATAAGCGCCAGGTGACTAACGAAATGAAACACGGGAATTCCCCGAGCGTAAATCGTAAGTTACAAAAAACCGAGCTTTTCAAGTGAGTTTTCTGATGCGCGAAGCGCGAAATTCAAATAGTAATGAAGTTTTCAATTATTTTTACAGTAAAATTACAAAAAATATTATTTATTGATAAATGAAGGAATTTTGATATCGTTAATCTTACTTTTATACGAATGTGACATGGAATAAAACGAAATGAGAATTTTTTTGGGCACTCATTACAATTAATATATACTTTACTATGAATTAACCAACTTTATTGTTTAAACTAATAGCTAAGGATAAAATAAAAAGTTTTAAATATAAACTTTTTTCTAGTGGAGTTGTTGCGCGAGGCCCCTGCAAGAGCTGAGGCCCCGCGCGATTGCCCTGCTCTCCACCCCCTAAGGCCACCTCTGACTATACACCTGCCAGGTGTTCGGAAATGTTTTACGGTAGCGCGAGTGAATTGTTTATTGGCGGCTGGCTGATTTGAAACGTGTTGCAGTGCGATTGGCTCCCGCCAGACCATGTTACTCATAGGAAACGGGCAGTTGTTTAAAACGATTTTGCAGCACGTTCCTAGTGAAACATGTAGTTATAAAAGTGTTATTTTGTTTATGTATATATAAAGAAAATAGTAATATACACATTTGTCATGAAAGCTGAACATTTTGTTTGTGTTATTTGCCCAAAAAATAAAGGAAGAATTAGTGTTTTGCTTTTAGTGAAAAAAGTCGTGAAGTGTTGGAAATTCGGCAAAAACATGGGTTAAAATACAAAAATGTTATTTTACCATCCAATGTTAACATAAAATAGGGTTATCACTCATCTTGCTACAAACATTTCCTTGCTATAATGAAGAAATATTCATTATACCGACTATACCACACACACAAATCACACACACACACACACACACACACACACACACACACACATATATATATATCGTACTGTTGTTTAATTTTTTGCTGTGCAATATATTTTTCTGTAATAAAATTTTTTATAGATATATCCAAAGAACATACTACCGGTCAGCAAAGTATTGGCGAAGCGTCAGCATCTCGAAACAACGATAGTGTTGGTAATATAGAACGTATTGCTGAGCATAAATTTAAAAGAAAACGAATTAGAAGATTTTGAGAGTTCAGCAAATCAAGATGTTTGTAATTTTTGTGGCAAGAGTTCCAAAAAATACAAAGGAAGACGTCTATTCCTTAATGCTCTCGATAAGGAGGTTCTGAAAAAAATCTTTGATGCCGTACAAAGAGTTTATCAATGATACTGAATTTTATAAAGTTCAAACTGCAGATTCTATCAATAATCATCGAATCTGCCGAAAAGATTATTTCAATAAATTGCGAGGATATCAAGTAAAACCTGAAACAACCTACTGTTTTATTAATGAAAATATTCTTAAAATAAAACATTTTATTTTTTCAATTCATTATGTAATACTTATTTGGATACAATAAGAAACATTGCTACAAAGAAGGGTGACAAATACGATATTGCATTCAGTAAAACTCCTTTTGAATCAAAATTAATAAAAAAATTTTAAAGAAAAACTAAAAATTATATTTGTGCATAAAATAAAGATCGTTGGTCCGGAAGGTTATTGTGGTAATGATGACTGTTATCATTAATAAAAGAAAAAGATATTCTCTTAAAAGCTGTTTTCATTTTACGACGAACAATTTTTGTTATGGAAAAGACATCATGACCGTAAAATTTGAACCTTCTGATTTGCTAAAGGGTGAATATGTACGACACCTAGTGTTGCCAGATACAGGATTATAATTTCTGGGCCATTTATGGGGTTAAAAAGTATTTTGATGGTATGTTTAATGAGTGAACAAATATTCAAATTAATTTAAAAAACTTGTATTTTAGGTAAAAACTTTGCTGCATAATATATATATATAGGATTTTTAATTGAACTTTGGTTGAAAATCACTACTTCATAGTTGAGCAGTATATATATTGTCTCTGGCCGTCGGTAAGGTGGACAAATATGCTGGAGTCTGCCCTAAATATGATAAGCCTCCTTTCTGAGCAGCTGGAGAAAATGACTGGCGCAATTACTACTGCTCTCGCTGTCCCTAAGTGTACTCAATGCCACCATAATGGATAGACAACCACAAATCTACTCTTTGTCATTCTGCGTTTGGAACGCAAACAGCATGTTCAGTCAATTACTCGAGTTCAGGCAATTTCTCCGAGACCAAGACGTTGATGTATGTATGGTATCAGGAACCTTCTTGAAACCTGGGCTGCGAGCAGCGGTAGCAAATTACAGATGTTACCGGCCGAGACAGACCCACTGCAGGCGGCGGAGTCGCGGTTTACATTAAACATAGTATTCCACACCACGAAGTATTGCTACCACCTCTTCAGCAGATGGAAGCCGTCGGGGTCGAATTGGCTACTGCCAGCGGGAAACTAACTGTCATCTCGTGCTACCGGCCTCCTCGACGATACCTCGAAGAAGCAGACTTCATGGACCCTGACAGACATCAGCGGCCAACTCCTGATTGGCGGTGACCTCAATGCTAAACATTCTGACTGGAACAGTAGACATAACAACACGGCGGGTTTAACATTGAGGCGCCTGACAAACAGACTCAATATGTGCGTTTGGGTACCAGAGGAGCCCACACACTACCCGAGTAACAGCAACAGACCTGATGTACTCGACGTATTTATTACAAATGGCATCCAGGGGTATGTCGCCACCTCAGCCATAAACAGACTCTCTTCTGATCATTACCCGGTCATGGCCGAGGTGAGGTTGGACCCTGGCAAAATCATGATGACCCACCTCCTGACTACCACAAAACTAACTGGAGGCGCTACCAGGAGATTCTCCAGGATAAACTAGCTGACCCAACTGAAATTTATAACATCGATGATGCCCTACAGTCTTTCGAGACTGCAGTCAAAGAAGCAACTGCAGCCTCTACACCAGTCAGGGTACCCAGACCAGCACCCACTCTACAACTTCCCCCTCACCTACTAGCGGAAATCCGGCACAAAAACCGGATTGTTAAAGAGTGGAAACTCACAAGAATTCCAGAGACTAGAAGACTGCTAAATCGTTTACAAAGGGAGGTTAAAGCTTCCCTGATACTGCACCGGAATCAACAGTGGGACGCAAGAATATCCATGCTCCGCCCGGAGGATGGGACTCTGTGGAAGCAAACAAGAAAACTCACCAGGCGAAGGCAGCGAATCCCTCCACTGCAAGGCGAAAGAGGCCTAGCCGTCACCCCAGAGGAAAAGGCCAACGCATTAGCTGACGTCTTTGAGAAAAACTTCAGACCATCACAAGACAACGTGGATCCCATCCACTTGGCAGCAGTCCAGCGACGCCGAAGACGAACATCAAATAGGTGAGATCACCCAGAAGAAGTAGCCGGATGCCTGTCAAAGCTGCACCCACGCAAAGCCCCAGGGTGTGATGACATCTGCAACACTCTCCTCAGGCATTTACCGCCGGAGGCCTCAGTCCACCTTGCCGCTATATTCAACGCCATCCTGAGACGACAATTCTACCCTCGTCTGTGGAAACAATCAAAAATAGTGGGTATACACAAGACCGGCAAAGACCCGCTACTACCGCAGAACTACAAGGCCCATGAGTTTACTCCCTGCCATCAGTAAAGTTTTTGAACGGCTGTTCCTAAAACGACTGTCCGCCTTCATTGAAGACACCAACGTCATCCCAAACCACCAGCTGGGATTTCGACGTGGTCACTCCACCACCCAGCAGTTGATGCGGGTAACTGAAGCGGTGACCCGTGCCTTTAACTTCAAGCACTACAGTGCCATGGTTCTCCTCGACATTTCGCGTGCCTTCGACTCCGTGTGGCACTCAGGACTCCTGCTTAAGCTCTTCGAGCATGGCATCCCGGGTCCATACGTGAAGCTGCTGAAATCATACCTAAATGGAATGACTTTTAGCGTGAAGGTGGATAAGGCACACTCCTCTAACAGAAGCATTGAAGCAGGTGTCCCACAGGGCTCCGTGCTCGGACCAGTGCTATACTCCCTGTACACTGCAGATGTTCCGACTTCTAACGGTGTCCTTACTGCAACCTACGCCGATGACACCTCGTACCTGTCATCTAGCCACAGTAGAGTGCTGGCCACCCGGCGCCTACAGGAAGTCTTACAGGTTACTGAGGCGTGGGTAAGGAGGTGGCGTATAGACATAAATCCAACCAAGACACAAGCCATTATAATAACCAAGAGACTCGAGGTTCGTCAACCAACACACCCGGACGCAACACTTCACCTGTATGGTAGTGATATTACATGGTCCCCTTCAGTACGCTATCTAGGAAGTGACCCTCGATAAGAGATTAAATTGGATCAGCCATATCAACGACATCAGACGGAGAACAAGCATCAGATTGCAGAGCCTATATCCAATACTGAATAGAGATAGCAAACTTGCACCATCTACAGGAGTCAAACTATACACCTCTCTCGTACGCCCCATCATGGAATATGCATGTCTAGTGTGGGCATACGCTACAGACCGTCAAATAGGAAAGCTTCATATAATTCAAAACAGGGCATTGAAGAGAGCCCTTCATCTTCCGCACCGGTTCCCCATGGATGCACTCCATGAGGCAGCCGGTATACCAAAAGTGAGGGACAGATTCCGACAATTGGCGGAAACATTCTACAAAAGCACAAGGCAATGCAACAACCCAGTGGTAAACACAATCGGCCGCTATGATACTAGTGTCGACATACATAGAAGACCACTTATCCTATTAAAAAATTGACATTATAAAGCAGACGCCCCAACCGTAATGCATTGCAACCCCATAATTCCGATAGAGTAAATGTCTTCGGACAAAAACTCTGCCTTCCACCTGTAAAACTAAGGCAGTGACGGTGCAACGGCGCGGTAAGGTAGAGCGCTCTACCTCCCGCTGCGAGCGCGGCATGGTATCTTAAGTTTAAGAAAAAAAAACTGTTACGGGAATTCCGGTACAGTGACGCTTAATTCCTGGACACGGGACCAGACACAAAATTCCGGGACATTCCCGGATTTCCCCGCCATCTGGCAACCCTAACGACACCACTAATAATAAAATACTTTTATTCGGTAGAATTGCGTGGTTGTCACTATAGCAGTAAAACAAAAAGTGACTGTGAAAGGAAAAGTTCTTCATTAGCTGAAGATTTAATATTTAATGTTTCACGTGGGAAAATTAAAACAAATAAACATATTACACTAGCTATGAAACTAAAAAGTATAACGAGCTAATGAAAAATTGTGGAAATCGTAAATAGTTATGGTCATTGCTGCAGTTACCATACGATTGAAGAATTGGAAACAGAAGCTACATTTTCGTTTTCCAGTCGATCAACGATGTGTCCTGACGGAATTGTTAGAGCTAATGGATTATATACTGGAGTAGCATTTAATTATTTTAATCGGTTTGTTGATACAGCATCGGGTAAAAATACGTTACACGACACTCGGTATAATTTACCAAAATATGGTAGATAAAAACCAAATCTTAAAGGAAATCCAAGAAGATATAAAACTAGGAAGATTTAAAAAATTCTGCTCGACTTCAAAGCTGACAGCAGAGAAGAGCCTTTTTAAAAAATCATTAAAAAATTGTGATCCCTCCACTTTGCCACTGTGCAAAGTTGAATTACGTCAGCAGCTCTTAAGACCTCAATACATTTCAAGTATTTGGCGTAATGCACATTTACGTTTTCCGAGTTCTTTAAAACCTGAATATAATGGATGGCAACCGCAGAAAAATGGATTAGAATTTCATTGATTTGATGGAGAATGTATGCCACAATTAGTGTTAGATGCTATTTTTAACAAAAGACATGAGAACACCCATGAAAATGATATAGGTAAATTGAATCATTTCTTTCATAATTGCATTATTCGTTGTTTTATTCAATAAATATAAATTCATTGTTGTTTTTCAGTTAATGCAACAGAAGAAGAGTATTCGAACACTGATCAAGACTTTGCTGCTAATGATGATGATTATAATGAAAAAATCAATACAGACGAAGAATAAAAAATTCAAAATAAAAATATATTTTCGTACCTACATAATTCGTTAATCAGAACGAATTTTTTCAAGTAATTTTATTTTTGTATTAATTCATTTTTCAATCCTTTATACAGTACACAGAGGAAAAATAAAAAAAAATATATATTTTGTAGAAGTATATCACATATCAATATTTTTTATTTAATGTTGAATTTATGAAAATTCTAAAACACAAATAACCATGAATGAGAACCTTTCGACTGCTCCAAAATCTTTTTAAACAACTACCCGCTTGCTATGAATCACGTGGTCTGGCGAGAGCCAATCGCACCGCAACACGTTTCAAATCAGCCGGGGCCCCCCAATATACAATTCACTCGCGCTATCGTATATTTCCGATCACCTGGCAGGTGTAAAGTCCCACCCAAATCGCCTGTCTTTTCAGGTGTAAATATTATCCTGTGTAAATCTCAGCGTGCCTAAAATACATTTTCCGAAATTTAAAAAATACAATTTTGAAACAGCCTGGCAATATTTTAGGACTGACTAAATAATCTGGCTTATTTATTTTTAATTTCTTTTAGATACAAAATTTGAAGATATTAAAATTTCAAAATGCCTCAAGGACATTTTTTGTAAATAAAAATTTGCAAAGTTAAAAATTCAAAGGTGGACTATGCCTTAATTCCCTTCAGCCAGGTCTTTGATTTTGTATTCAGAAATTACAAAAGAAGTGTTATACAAATTTTGACGGTGCCTCATATACCTACCCTAAATTTTTCACAGCTTTCGGACTATTGCAGCTTATCGTGGCAGGTTGAGCCAGATGCAAGCTACTAATTGGTTAATTAATGGCGTGTTATGGAGTTGACACTAGGTCTCCACTAACACAGCAAGCCATGCAACTTTTATGTTTAATTACCAATACTTGAAAATTCTCGTACTAGCAGACACACTCCCACTAATAATGATTTCTTAATGTCTCGTCAAGAAATCATAACACATTTTCATTAATTTTGACGATTAGCTTAAAAGACCAGTGATCTGCGCTTCATAGGTTTGGTTGAAGAGTGGTACACATGAACACATACGTTTTTGGTAGAAATTTGAAAGTGCCGCAGGTCTACCAGTTTCAACCCCCACATCTCCCACACCCCCATTGTTACCGACATCTAAAAACCATAGTGCACGACAGGGGACAGGATTCTACTACCACACACAAACACCAATGGTCTATGCTATGTAGTTGTGCCAGAAAAGTAATATATGCGGAGACACATGTCTTTTGTCGAAATATGTAAATATCCTTGATCAGCCACTTTCAACCACCATATCTCCCGCAGTACCACAGTTACTGAAATTCGGCCGACGTTGTTATCGAAAGGTGACTCTGTGTTACTACCACATACAAACGCCAGTGATCTGCGTGTAAGCTACCTTACTCTCTATTTTCAATATTCAGTTAAAATCGGACGAAGTTTGAGGTTAACATTTAATACATGATACCATAGTTTGAAATCGAGATAACAACACTTTAGGTTCAGAAAAGTAAATAAACAACACAGCACTAATATTCCACATAATTGACCACTGTAAAGCACTTTAATAATAATACTTTCGCCATTTGATATTAAATTCACCAATAACTCGCAGTTCTAGACTGATTTAAAGCAGTAAATATCATTTTTAAAGCATCACCACATGTGATAATTTCAATATTAAATTCTAGCACATCTAAGTAGTTTCTGAGTTTTAAAAGTAGATTTAAACAAGCTAAATAACCGGCCAGTCAATATTCTTTAAGTTTCCAATAGCCATCAACTAATTATCAGAAGATATAAATAAATGAAAATCCGTTATCCGGTTACGTCGTAGAAACCAATTTGCAATTTGGATTTCTCTCTGGCAAACATATTTCATGAACTAAAAACTTTTCTAAAGCACTTAAATAAAATAAAGACACGTTTTAAAAATAGTTTCAGGCCACAACTAACTTTAAATAAAAAGTGAAGAAAATCTTGCACCACCAGGAAATCAGCAAATTTTAGAAATTCAATAACTTTTGACATCCTTAACCGATTTAAAAGATTTTTACACCACTGAACTCAGCAGAAGCTGGGGAACACTTTAAATATAGTATAAACTTGATATTTTAAACTTTAGCAGATTCATATTCCGGACGTGACGTTCGGCAATACTAAAATCATTTGAGCTTTCCGATTAACCAAATTTCAAAAATCATTTACACCGGTCTGGAAGCTCTGAGAACAAAACCAACCACACCACCACACTTGTTTCGTTACGCTCTACATCTTGTGATTTTCTGGAAGTTCTCCGTTAGCAAAATTTTTTCTAGATAGACTGTTGTTTAGGTCAGTAGGTCATTTCTGATAAAGGTAGGTCGGGCGCTCCTTTCGAGGCAGTTCATTGAAGTACTTGGCCATGGTAGGATGTTACTCGTGTTATAACAAATCCAGCGCTATTTGGGCGCGTGGGCTGCTGGGAGACCGGAAACCAACATGGCTGACTGACAGGATAGGCAGCTATAGAACTTTGAAATTTTCCGACAAGTGACTCATCAATGTGAACTTTTACTTTCATCTCGGGGTGGAGCGGTCTATTCTGTTTCATGACTTGTGATCTTCGGCTTGATGATTAACTCCGATCGCCATTGCTAACTGTGACTTTATGTAAATGCAGTGAAAATTTTAATAATATATCCTTTAGTGATCCTGACTTCAACTTTTATTTCTAATTTAGTACCTTTCTTACAGGAGGTTAATTCTGTGAGTGGCGGCCGTTTTCATCTTTACAGTTAGCATTATCCAAGGTTTTTCACGGTTATAGAACTTTTCCCGAAGTTTTGGTAACATTTTGGAAGACTTCAAGTTTAGGTGTACAAGCCGATACACGAAACCCGTGCATCGGCTTGACCCTAACATGCGATAGATGGTTTTCGCTGAAAAGTGATACACCAAGACACATGCGTCTTTGGCAGAAATACGGAATTGACGCAGATCGACCACTTTCAACCCACATATCTCCCACACCCCCATAGCTACCTACATCTAACAACCATAGTGCACGAAAGGAGACTCGATTCTACATCCACACACAAACACCAGTGATCTGTGCTAGGTAGTGGTGGCTGAAAAATGAAATATTGGATAACACACGTCTATATAATATATATTAATTGTGTTCATTATTAAAGTGGTGACTTGGTACAATCCATTGTTTCAAGTAAACATTGTAAGTAAAGGCGATGGAAACTGGAAGGGATTTTTGAAACTCTTCACAGTTGCTGAAAAACAGCTCGGAATTTGAGAAGGAGTACCGGCTCTGATACCAGACAGCTAGAGAAATTGATTCATTTCTTATTATTAACCCAGTCAGATGCCGAAGAAAGTAAAGATTTTTCGAGTATGAGCTGTAAATGAGGTAGCAACTGATCCAGAAGAATTGTTTACAATGAATGTTTTATAGAATATGATCGATACAATTGACAATGCGTTGGTCACTCTATTTGCACAATTTTTCAAGTACGTAGCCAGGATGAGCTTCACAGTGAGGAAAAAACAATAAAATATACTTGTTGAAAATGATTTTACCTGGGAAAAAATACATACATTTAACCTGTTTAAGCATTAGTCTGCAAGGGCTCTGGCAAAATTTTGGTAAAGTTTATTTTTCGGTATTAAGAGTAGGAATTTTTATTTTCATATATTTTCTATTTTTATGTATTTTAAAAACTTATTAAAAACTGTGAATTTGACATGTAAGTGAAGTGAGCATTGTGTTCGCCATAGTAGCTCAAATAAACCTTTTACAAACATACAATATTCCTTTTTACTGTTGTTTATCATTCATACCGCTGCTATCCAATACCAATCTTTCCGAGGTCAAAGTTACTATCGTATATAAAGACTATCTTTTGCCCGCGGCTTTGCTCGAGTCGAATTCATAAAGCATTCATATACATATTCTTATTCGAATCCCACGGAATCTGCTATTTGGGATAAAAGTAGATGGCCAATACATTATTCCAAATTTATCCTAAGCAGTTCAGACGTTTCGACGTAGAACAGTAAAAACATCCAAGCAAACAAACTTTTATGTTTATGATATTAATAGGATGTAAAAACTGTATGAAGATATCATCAGTCTGTCTATATGTACACCTTAATCATGAATAAGCGATTGCTCATTTGGGGCGCCACAATGAGATCTCGCTCCACCTGAAAAACTTGCTAGGGCCGCCTCTGTACAAGACACTCAGAAAACGGTCATTTACTTAATCCCTAGATGAACGGCACTCCTTTCGATGTTATCTGGAAATGAATAGATAGAAACAATGCTGCTCTATCCTCATCATGGAAAAGCCGGATTTTTGCCTGGCCATTGAAGAGAACCCCATTTTTTTTTTTTTATTTATTTATTTTTTTTTTTTTTTTAAATGGGTGATGCTTGTATGTATATTTGTTTGTTCTTCATACAAATCCATAGTTTTCATCCAATCTCGATGAAACTTTGCACACTTATCCTTTGAAATAAGGAGAAAAATACTGTCTATATTTGGTTGAAAAACTATCTGTATAAATAATACATGTTGTCTTATAATTTCGAAAAATTACTGAACGGCGATAGACAGATGCGTTGGATGGCTAGGTCTCTGTACTGCCTTCCGATACAGCGGTCAGGTAGCTCAGTGGTTAAAGCGCTTGCTTACTGGTGTTTGGATCATGGTCTCCGGTTCAAATCTCCATTGAGGCAAAGATTCTAAAAAATTGTTTTTGATCGTAAGAGTCACGCCTGGTTCGTCGGTTATTCGGATTGAATGTTAAACTGTAGATATCACAAATTTAGGGGTGCAATGCGAGGCAAATCGTAGGTAGTGTTACGATGCTGTTGGTGTAAATTTTTTTTACGTTATTTTGACCCTCAGGGGAGATTCGCAGTCAGTGTGCGTGTGATCTGCAGTAATAATAGTATAAAGGCGGAAGTAAGTCTCTGTCTTTTTGTTACGTTTTGACGACTAAATGCCTATACCGATATTGACGGAATTTGACAAGAAAATTGATAGGAAGGGCACAGGAGATTTTTTTTTTTTTTTTTTTTTTTTCGGTATGATTAACAGTTGTAGTCACGAAATGTAAATAACTTATTGAATGGTGACAGAGAGACGGATGTGTGTGTTAGTCTGTAATGTTACGTCGGTTGCACAAGGTGTGCATCTCGCGCATTATGTTAGTGTATAATTTGTTAATAAATTTCGTTTAGAGAAAAAACGTATTATTTAGCATAGATGTCGATTTTCTGTGTCCTATTACTTTGTGTGTGCTTAAATATTTCTGGCACCAGTTTATTTTGCCTTATTTTTGACATGCCTTGCAGGCGTGAACTGGCCTAAGTTGTAGCTCTAGCAGAGGACGAGCAGCTAAAGTTATAAGAACCCAAGAATCGGATGCTCATGCTGAAGAAACAAGAAAAGACCAATCTGAAATAAACCTGTCCTTATTTAACATCCGCCCCCCTCACCACATCCCCTCATCTTCGTTTGTTTTTCTGTTTTTAAATATATTGGAAATTGATTCTCTTCAAGAGACAGGTTCGAGGGTAGTATGATGTAGTGATGGCTTTCCTGTCATATTATTCCGACTCGGTGTTGTTTGGTACCCATCCTTCGTTACTTACAACTTATTATTTAATTTAATTTAATTGCAATGGAGCACAGGCTTTGGTGGCAATTTCCCTACACACCCATCTTCCCCCTATCCTGCACCTACCTACATTTGCCCTCTACAAATTTTATCTTTAAATTCCCTCAAAGTTTTCGGTAAATTATTCATCATTTCTCTTGGTAATTCATTCCAATCCCTGACACCCTTACCTAAAAAAGAGAATCTTCCCACACCCTTGTGCCTGAAATCGAGTGCCAGCTTGTGGTCATGGTCATCTTTTCCCTTCCATGCACTACTTTTCATACCTATTGCAATATCTTTCCATGCCTCATCACCAGTATATGCCCTGTACACTCCCATGACCCTCCTCATCCTCCTCCTGTCTTGCAATGAATCCCATTCCAGCTCCTTTATCATATCCGTCACTGATTGCATTCTGCGATAATTTCCAGAAACAAATCTAGCAGCCCTTCTTTGCACCCTCTCCAACTCCTGTATTTGATACATAAAATGAGGGTCCCATACTACACTACCATATTCGAGCAATGGTCTGACCAAAGTTTTGTATCCCAATTCCTTGACTTCTCTCGTACATCCCCTCATCACTCTCTCCAACAAGTGCAGAACTTTGAATCCTTTTCCTACCACCTGTACTATGTGTCCTGCCCAGTTAAGTTTGTTATCAAAAGTAATTCCAAGATATTTGCATTTCAAGTCTTCAGCAAGCATTTCTTTCCCCACCTTATATTCATAATTAACCTTTTGTTTTTTATTTGTGTATCTAATAAGCTGACCCTTCTTTGCATTTATCATCATTCCATGTTTACCAACCCAATTAGATATCCTGTCCAGATCACCCTGCAACTGTTTACAATCCTCTATCGTTTTGATTCTTTTATACAGCATTATGTCATCTGCAAACAATCTAATTTCAGATAGTAAACAATCAACACAATTATTCATTAGAATAATGAGTAGCAATGGTCCCAAAACGCTACCCTGTGGCACACCCATTTTTACTTCCACTTCTTTTGATACTACATTTCCTACCCTAACTTTCTGTTTTCTACCTTTTAAAAATTCTTCTACCCAGCAAATCACTTTCTTATCCACTCCAATGGTTTTTACCTTGTTTACTACCATTTTATGGCTTACTCTGTCAAACGCCTTAGACAGATCTAGTGCTATACTATCAATTTGGCCTCCCTTGTCCATTTCATCTGAAATATCTTGCATATATCCCACCAACTGAGATTCGCATGAATATCCTTGCCTGAAACCATGTTGCCTGCTTGAAAACCAATTACGTTCCTCACATATATTTCTGATGTGGTTGCATATCAATCTTTCCATTAATTTACCTACCACTGATGTCAAACTGATTGGCCTGTAATTCTCAACTCTATTTCTCACCCCTCCCTTATGTACCGGTACTAATATTGCACTTTTCCAGTCCTGTGGTAAGCAGCAAGTGTCTAGACTCAATTTAAATAATATTTCAAGATAAGTTACAATGTCACATCCGGCTATCTTTAAGATATCTGTAGTAATATTATCTTCACCAGCCCCTTTATGTGTTTTCAGCTTTCTTATTTCTTTCATGATTTCCTCAGGATGGATATCAAATTTTTTACTATCGTCATTTCTAATTGTGTTGTTAAGCTCGTTCTCCGAATTAGATCCTCCTGTTTCTGATTCATTGTCCCTAATGCTTTCACTGAACCAGTTACTTAAAATCTCTGCCTTTTTCAAATCATCAGTAACTTCTTCTCCATCCTTATCTATAAGTGTCTCTACATCCTCCCTTCCCCTCAGTTTCCTGATATAGCCATAGAAATTTCTAGATGCATCAGTCAATGGTCCCCCTGCACTGACAATACTCTTCATAAACCCAACTTTAGCCATTTTCTTTGCTGTTATTAAGTCCTTGTTTAGTTGTTTTAAATATTCCCTACTACCCTGCTGTCTCTTAACTCTGTTAATGTTCTTTTCTTACCAACCTCTTTAACCTCCTCACTTCCCTATTATAGTACATAGGTTCTCTACTTCTCTTTATTTTTTGCTTTGGAATAAATTTTTCTTCTCCCCTTTCTTATTATCTCCTTGAACTCTTCCCACCTTGACTCTACTGTACCTGAGCCTTCCTTCCATTTGCTGACTTGTTCTCTGAAATATCTCCTCAAATTTGAAACCTGTGCCTTTTTATAATTGTACTTATTTCCCCCTTCAATTTGGCTGCTGGTTTACTGAATCCTCTAATATCCATCAGAACTGCTTCATGATCACTTATTCCTTCAGTTACTTGATACCTCAAAAGGTTTTCATCGGGCTTAATTAGAAATATATCCAAAATATTTTGTTCCCTAGTGTTTTGCTCAACCACTTGTGTAAATGCTCCTTCCCTTATTAAGATATTTGCAAATCTTTGTTCCCTTGTGTTATTTATCTTATTCCCTTCCCAGTTTACACCTGGTAAATTTAAATCCCCGCCGATGATGATCATTCTATTCTCACCTCTGAAACCTGAGTATGAATTTAATTTCCCCCCAAGAGCCTCATCCTCTTCTGTCATTCTTCCACTGTGGTAAACAGCAAACACTCTGATTTTTTCTTTTTTATTACCCCAGAAATCTACCCCAAGTAACTCATGGTCTTGATCTGTGAACGCCAGTGAACGGTGGTAGTTTTTGCTAACTAGTATGAAGACTCCTCCACCAATTGCTCCTCTATCTCTGCGGTACACTCTGTAACCATCAGGAAAAACCTCATTGTCTAGTACTTCTTCTTTTAACCAACTCTCTACCCCAATTATTACTTGTGGTTCGTGCATCTCTATTAAGTTTGCAAATTCGATTACTTTGTTCATTATACTTCTACAGTTTACCATTAACACCCATACTACTGGCTTTACATTTTCAGAATTTATCTCCTCTTTCCCACTTTTACCGCAGTCAATTATTGTTTCAGTCATTTCATTTATTTCTTTAATATCTGTGACTTTCCCCATTGCGAATCTGCAATCAGTATCACTTTGATAATCTATTTCTGTCCCTTCACCAGCAGCCCCTAACCTAAAAAAGGCACAGTCCTGACCCCATCATCACTGGAAACAGGCTCCCTCACTGCTTTAGCTAACAACTCAGAAAGTACTCCCTTCCCCCTTCTATTTAGGTGTAGGCCATGCCTAGTGAAACCCCACCTACCAATGGTGTTCACAGGCACAACCCCCAACACAGAACTAATGCCTTTCCCAAGTAGCACTTCCGTTTCCACATTAACCCGCCTCACAGCATAGTTCAATTGTGGCCGGTCATGGCGACTTATGACCTGCATGAGCTCCACCCTGGTATGCTGTGCCTCCTTCACCACTTTCCTCAGGTCACTCTCTATACTATAACTCGCGTTTCTATCAATACTATTTCCCACACCTCCCACTATCACTACTCTATCATCCTTAGTGAAACTCCTACAAAGGGAACCTATATCCTCTATTACCTGGCCTAATGTTGCACTAGGTTTGAAAAAGCTTGTGACCTGATATCCTGTACCTAACTGATCCTGAAGAAGAGGGCCTACACCTCTCCCATGGCTACTACCTAGCAGCAGAACCCTTTTTTTCCTATTCTTGCCCTGCACGCCCTTATTCCTAAAGGTCTGCTGCATCTTACCTACTCCTACTCCTACATGAGGCTCTTCTCCTCCTGACTCTGGCAACAGGTCAAACCTATTTTTTCCCACAATTACTGAAGTGTCTGGCTTGTTCATCCTGTTAACCATGATTCTCCTACGACCTGTTACCAGCTCCCACCCATCCTTATCAACTTCCTCCAACCGACTATCTCTACTTTCTGCCTCTACAGCTTGAGCCTCGACAAGCTCAGCCCCTACAGGCTGTGCCTGTGCAGTCTGAGCCTCCACAGGCTGAACCTCCACAGGCGAGGCCACCACAGACCACGCCTATTATATTCAATTCTGGCAAAGAAATTCTTAATCCACGTGAACGAAGTCGCGGGTATCAGCTAGTTTATAATATTCGGCTTGCGGAGAATCACTGTTTCAGGGAATGTAGCTGAATTTGATTAAAAAAAAACGGCAGCAGATGCTGCTGCGCTCTACCGACAGTGTTACTAACTATTTCGAACTCTATAATGTTCCAGCGACCGCTGTCTGGCCACTGTCCGGGGCGCATGAGACAGAAAAAACTTGTCACCAACCGCTACTAGCAAAGCAGCTCGCCACACTTGAATATTACTGCCAAAACGATTTATGACAACTAGAAACTGTTTCCGCGACAGCGAAATAGTTCACTAGTCTAGGCAACAGATGTTATTCAATAGTTTCCTTAGCTTTCATAAGTAATAGTATATTAGAGAATATCGCATTTAGAAATATTTATTTTCCTTTCACTACATTTATTTTTTTGTCTATTCTTGATTCGTAGGTGGTGACATGGCTTAGTGTCACTACGTCTAGAGCCACCACTGACTCTAGCTGTAACCAGTGCTTGGATTTGGCCTGCAGCCACCCACACAATTTTTTTTAATGACATTCGACAACTTAGACCATACATCAAGCTCAATCTGACTATCATGACTCGTGTATCAGTTTCTCCAGCATATCGTTGCTACTAAGTATGAACACCACAGGATAGACATGACATTAACAGACACAACACTTAAACACCCATGCCCTCGGTCGGACTCGAACCGGCGACTTTCGGCACGCGGGGTCAGTACTCTAGCTAGGGTTGTCAGATAAAGGATTATAATTATTTGGTTAAAAAAGTATTTTAGTGGTATGTTTAAGGAGTGAACAAATATTCAAATTAATTTAAAAAAGTTGTATTTTAGGTAAAAACTATGCTACATAATATATATATATATATATATAAAACTAACTTTGGTTAAAAATCACTACACTATTGTTAAACAGTCTAGATACGAGTATACTGTCTCTGTTTGTCGGTAAGGTGGAGCGCTACGAGCGCGGCATGGCCACCGTGGTATCTCAAGTTTGAGGAAAAAGTTGGTATACGGGAATTCCGGGGCAGTAACGCATAATTCCTGGACATGGGACCAGACACAAAATTCCGGGACATCCCCAGATTTCCCGGCCATCTGGTAACCCTAACTTTAGCCCCCTACGCTACCGAGGCCAGCAAAACACATGCTGTTGTACTTCTGTATGGACCTGTGCCTGCTCTAGGATCACTAGAGCCTTCTTTCATCCACTGTGTAGTAAGTCTGTATCATGACATTGCACTAAGGCCAATCCTTTGGGAGACTTTACGATATGATAAGCCTATTTCAAACACGCCAATTCTCCCACCTCTCTCACAGGGTGGCATTTAGGCTTTGTGGGCCCCCTGTCAGGTAGTTGGGCCATCCAACCGGTCATCATCGGGAGCCCGGGGCTGTAGTGCAGGCCCGCTCTCTGTGGTGCGGCCTCCCTTTGTGGTGTGGGCCCCTAGGCTACAGCCTAGGTAGCATATGCTTAAATGCGGCCATGCTCTTTCGCATTTAGACGTTTGCGTGTAGAGGGCCGCCATTCTTCGCCTTGGCATACTTGATCAACAGGAACTTGTGGGGGAAGTGTTATGTTACACTACACTGTTCTACTCTTAGGCTATACACCAAAAAAATTAGCAATCTTAAATAATAAATTGCCCCGTAAATCTTATAGTATTACATGTGAAACTTTCTGTTTTTATTCATTCAATACTCTTCATATGGGGATACATGAGAACAAATTTCATTAATTTATCACAACTCCTTCTGTGTGTTGCACTTTTTATTTCCGCGACTGTAGTTGGTTCTGAATATTTTATTACCATCCCATTGTTTACCGCTGTCTCGATGTAATCGGCATGCATTTCAAAATTCTTTGTTGGCCAAACACCAAAATTATCAATCAATCTAAACTTTATTCGGACTGCGATTATTTATTATTATTGTATTTTACTACCAACCCATTCATTTATGGTTCTCACTTTCATTGGCGTGCATTAAAAAAATAACCAAATTTGCAATCAGTGTAAACATTTTTTGCCTATGGTATCTTAGCCCCCCATTTTTTTTAATATGTCTTCACTAACTTTCCCTTATAATTCGCCTATTGATAAATACCTGTCTCTAAGTGGCGAAGTGGCCAAAATCCAAAAATTCCTATGTCATTAATGTTTTTGTCGGTGTTACGTGTTCGTACCCCATTACTATCATCTAAGGTAAGTAATGGTTCATTTCCCTCTTGTAATGTGTAATTCATATACAGCATTAGCCTAACCTTCAAAGACAAGTGATACATGGAAAACTACATAAACTTATCATGTTTAAAAGTGCACTTGGTGTCTGGCACGCATGCTAGATGGCAGCTGTGGAGAAGATGACGGAAAAGGAAGAGAAGAGTTTTTGTGGACTTGGCGGAGGACTTTATATTCAGCAATGTGGCAACTTTTCATTTATCTGGAAAGGTGAATCGTCACAGTGTGAGAGAGTGGGGTACTGAAATGCTTCATACCTTTGTGGAGCTGGTAAGGGATTCGCCAAAAAGAATGTCTCCTGTGCCATATCAAAAAGAAAGCGGGCCCTTTTTCTTCATCAAGCAGGATCCGGGCACCTGTATAAGTTGCATGTATGGTTGTTTCCACTTTCATTGTACAACAGGACGGGGCTCTGTCTCCTTGGAGTGCAAATGACTGCAGCTTTCTCAAAAGAGAACTGCCACATCGCTGGATAAGGCGCACCAGTCTGAGTGACAGTCTTCTGTTGTTATAGACCCCCAGGTCACCAGATCTGACATAATGTGATTTCTTCTATTGGGGTTATGTGAAGGACAAAGTTTATGTACCCTCAATGCCAACAACACTACTCGAATTACAGGAATGGATCACTGCTGCTGTGACAGACATTTATAGAAATATGATATCTAACATATGGATGCAACTGGATAACCATTTGGATTACCATTTGAGGTGACTAAGTGTGCACACATTGAACATTTATTGTATGTAGCAGGAAGTTGGTAGGTATGTATCTTTTTGTGAAGCGGTATCACTCATCTTTGTAGGTTGTATACTTTTCAATACATAGTATTTTGTAATCCCGATGGATCATTTAGGCTAACCCTGTATATTAATAAGTGATGGGTTTACAGGAGGCTGGGGTTAGGAGGATACAAAGAGTCAAGGATTTGTTGGTAGGCTAGCTCTCATCTACATAGTTGAAAAGGAGTTGTAGAATCTGACAGCTTTCACTATTGTTGAGGTTGTTAAAGTTGTGGAAACTGGCATGGGATGGTGTAAACTGTTTGCCCATGATTATTCATTGTTATGGGAAGTTGGTTAGTGGTGAGGTCTATATATGAATTGGGGCAGTGGATGAAAGTGAGTTAGTATAGACATTATATTGTGCATTTTTCAAGTCTAGTTATAAGGAAATTTTCTGCTGTGGTTGTACTGCGATAGGTCATAGTATTGGTGCATGCTGTAAGTTTTACAATAAGGTCTGTTGGATGTGAATGATCCCTATGTTGATTTGAGAGGGTCAGAAGGTGATGTTCTCTAGAATGGATTGTCTACTGAAGCATGTGCAGACTGAAATAGATAGTGTTTTGGAGAGAAGAAAGTTCAACTCATTCATGCTCAATCAATTGGCTCAAGGCTGGGAGAGAAGTGGCTGATGACTATGATGGCTACAGTTAGTTTTAGAGGTGCATGTATGCAGTGGCGTAGCTAGGTCAACAAGGGCCCCGGTGCAAAAAATTTATTTTGGGCCCTCAGGCCAGATGGGCGACCTTTTTTTTGCTTTGTGTGCAGGTAGGGGCCCCTGAGTAGTGGTTGGGGCCTCCCTGAGCACAGCGAGGGCCCTTAGTGAGGGGCTCTTGTACTCTCAGGGGCCCCTTAGGCGACGGTAGAGCTAAAAAAAAAAAAAAAAAAGGTCGCCAGTTTGCCGTGAAGGCTCGTGGCCCTCTAAACTGCGCTTGAAGGCCCCTAGAGGTGCGCTTTGGGGCCCCTTGAGGTATGCTTGGGGGCCCCCTGAGCGTGAGGGCCCCGGTGCACTGCACCGCCTAGCCCCATAGTAGCTACGCCCCTGCATGTATGTGCAAAAGATTGCAAGGGCACAAAGCGACTGTTTGGTGTGGTCAGGATGACCTTTGCTAAAGTGAAGGGATTATTGTTAACAAGGTTTTCTCTAAAGTGCCAGATGAGAAATATATCAACTATGTATCTGAACCACACATTCAAGTGTAGTGTTAATTAGAAATTGTTACTCCTTACATGGCCTTTGAATAAATTGGCTTGCAGGTATCTATGACAATGCCACATAATGGTTAGTGTACTTTGGAGTTGAAGAAGTTTTTAAAAAGAATGAAGTGATACTGTGAGTCAAGGAAGTCAGAAAGGATGACCTGGGGATGCCCTGATAGAATTGCTTTTCTAGTAAGTGATCCAGGGCACAAAGGCCCATACAACAAGGGATTTTTCAGTACAAGCAAGTTACAACAATGGAAATTAAGGAAGAAGTCTGGAAGTAGAGAAGTAATGCTATAGAAAAACATTGAATGAAGTATAAGGTGTACTGAACGAGTGAAGGTTTGAGATGTTGATCTGTTAAGCCCAAAATCCATTGAGTGGCTAATCAATATACAACTATATATCATCCAGGATTTAAGGTTTAGTGCACTGTGAGAAGGAGGTACTGGGTAAGTGTATGGGGGTTCTGAGGATTGGAGAAAGAACGGACTGAGATACATTTGGAACAATTCCTGCCAGTAAATAACAACCCACAATTCTCATGTGCTCTACACTGATTCATTAATCAAACCAAGAAATGTACTTATTTCTTTTGAAATGGAAATGATGGCATCTGACCTCGGCTTTATATTCACTGCAGTTGATAACCATTGAGATGATCGCTTGTTGACTGAAATGATGATATCTTGCTACTAGACAGTTCTCACATGGCAAGTGTGTTGATGGATTCAAGATTGTTTGAGTGAGGAATGAAGATGAGTAGATAGGGAAAAGACAGGTTGGGCCATGAGGAACTACTAGAACAGGAGGAGGGGATTGTTTCAGGGAAGAGAAAATGGGTCTAATCATGACATAAGATTGAACTATAGTAGGATGGACTCAATCTCATCACTAAAGTTGTACTACCAATGAAAAGTATAGGTTAACTCTAACGAATCCTGGACCAAAAAAGCATAGTCAGACTTGGAAATCTTAGAAAATGGGAGTTCCTTGGAAAGAATAGATAGCTGTGGATCCAACAGGGAAGTGGAGGAAAGGTTAACTATAACTGGCTGCAGGTTATTGGGTAGGGTAGGAGCTTGTTTGTTAAATGATATAAATGACTGGTGGGAGAAATTGAGAATTTGGGCAAGATATTATTTTTCAACAAGTGGGTAAATGGGGAAGGAAGGGGGAATTGGTATATGCTGCCTTGAAATAAAATGTTGGCAGAGGAAGCGCAATTCAAAAGACATATTTTGGCTTCCCAGCAGAGCTGATAGCTTGCACAGCTGTCTTTGCACATATTTTGTTTGCATTTGTTTCCATCAGAAACCACTGGATGTGATGAAACATATTAGGGAACAAAACGCAGAAGATTTTGTAGAGAGAGACAAAGGGACCCATAGCATTTGCTAACACCTGCTACAAGGCTAATCTGATACTGACAAGTTGAGTTGGGTGTTGGATATTTTGTGGACATCCTATTGGAGGACATGTTGAGTGGAGGTAAAGAATTGCATTAAATGAAATAAATGGAGGAACAGGTGGAGTTCTGGGTGGCAATCAGAAATGGAGTTTAGTGTGTAGTCTATTAGGTGGTATATTCAGGGAGGGGTAGGATTATAGGAGAAGCATTTTTAATATCAGAAATGTGTAACCAAATGGAGGTCGATGGCCTGTGCTTTCAAGAGCAACGAGAGGAAAACAATAAAAGGCCCAAAATCCATAACATGGAAATGCTCTTTTTGTAAGAAATAACATAGAAATTAACTGAGTTGCCTTATAAATAATGTTGAAATTATTTTCATGGAACTCACCAACTGCACTGTAACATCTTACTACAAAGATCCAGGAGTGAGTTTCAGTTCCAGGCAACAAAAAATTACACAACCAAAAACATTCAATTTGTGTTAGGTGACTTCAACTTCCATGCCATTGGGATATGACTCAACAAATGAAGATGGCCCAGGAGTCGAGGACTGGGTGGATGTAAAAGACTTTCTGTTTACTGGGGTGTACATACAGTAGTGCTTTGAACTTTAACCGTGGTCGTGGTACCGAGTGCTTCTTTTCATTGGTCGCCAATCACTTGGAAAATGATAAAATAGGATACCACAAGAGATAAAGGTATGTTCATGAAATAAAACTCAGTAGACTTCTTGATAAATTCGAAATGATGTGTTGTGCAAAAGTTCTTTTACAAACTCGGTAATAGAAAGCCATCAGACTTCTTTCCGAAAATAAAATGATTGCACGTTGAAACATTTAAACACAACATAAGCAGCTTCCGATGAACCCCATATTGATCTCTCTCACACTGGCGTTGATTACAAAGGCTTTACCTTATAATTTCTCCGATTTGCTTGAAATTTTTATATGACGTAGGTCCTAATTTCAGTGTCAAAATTGGTCCTTACTAAACATTTTGTAAGTGCTATAGTTTCATAGTATGTTGATGCTTTGTTTTTGGATCAAGCGTCACTACCCACCATTTGCAGGCCTTAAATTTCAATCTTCCAATCCAATTTCTGGCCAACATATTACTTTAATCTTTACAAAAATTCCTCAGTGGGACCAGTAAAAATTGTACTTTACTTTAAACCTACTTTCTTTGCGGACTTTGAAATATGACAACTGGTTAAAGCCTTTTTTGCCTATAAAATCTCTTTGATTCTACCTACAGACTCTACTTTCCTACATAATTTGGCTTGATTTTTTCTGCATCTTCTGAGCTATAAGGCTTTGCTGTATTTTAAAAATTACAGCTGTTAGACTAAAAATACTACTTCTGTTTTCATTTGGCCCGTCAGGCTTTAGCGTCTATAATTCTTGATATTTCTTTAATACAATTTTGTTGACCTGAAGTGTCATCACTTATTTTAATCATAGTTTCATTCTGCACCACTGTATATGGAGGGAACAGAATTCATTAATAAATACTCGAATTTTATATAAATTATGGATTTACTTTTAATTTTGATCTAACTATACTTCAAAATGTGTCTTAAATATTTGAAACTACTGGAAAATTTATTTGAAAATGTTTTGCTGCTCATTTGCTATATGCTTGCAGCCTTTTAACTGATTTTTGTAATATATTGACAAAATTGAGGTTATATCCCATGGAATGAAGTAGACTATCTCTGGAACATGACGCAAAGCTGCCCCATTCTTTCAACCGCAGAGCTTGGTGGAAGAGCTATAATCTTGACATCTGTTTTGCTAGTTCACTGCTTTCTGACTGTTGTGTTAAAATGGTACACCAGCCTGTACCAAAATTTCAACATCGTCTGATTGGACTGAAAGTCTTTGCTACAGTAAAAAAACACAGGAGATCATTTTCAGAACATGTTTTAATTTTAAAAATGCCAACTTGAAAGCTTTCAGAGATGATCTACACTAAGCTATTGGGAAATTTCCAGCCATCCTGCAGAATTATGAGCTGTTCATTGAGATGGTGAAGCAGACATCCAGGAGACATATATCCAGAGGTTGCAGGAAATTCTACATCACTGGACTAACAAACGAGGTGAAGGATATGTATGAGAGATACTACAAACTGTTCACAAACCCTTTTAGGGAGAAGATGATTGAATTGGGAGATAAACTCATGAGAGTGAAGTTAGGCATAAGAAATAGGTAGAAACTCTGCAGAAAATGGACATGACCCATAGCAGCAAGATAGCCTGGAAACTCATAAAAATAACTTAATGCCAAACCAAAAGCTAGTACAGTAAAAGGAAATGTTTCACCAAACCAAGTAGCTAGCCAATTGTTGTTTAATAACAAATCTGAAAGAAGGATTAAGTGAAAAAAAACAACACAAAAAACTCCAAAGAGTGGCACATGAAGAAAAACTGATGGGTGTGCCATTTAAAATGAAAAAACTCTAAAATGCTTTAATGAGTATGAAAAATAGTAAAGCTGAAGGGACTGATGATTTGTGTACGGAAAAGATTAAAAATTGGATTTTGAATATGTTTAACAACTGCCGTAAAAGTGACTCTCTTACTAAAATGTGGAGAAAACAAAAGTTGTTGCTCTTCTGAAATGGGGTAATGACCCAGATAAGCCAAGCAGTTACTGGCCTATTTCATTGCTCAGCCATTTATTTAAGCTTTATGAACATTTAATCCTACCTAGTATCGGACCCATAATAGAGCTAAAACTTATCACATGACAAGTGGGTTTCTGCCCAGGAAAGTTATGCACAAGTCAAGTGTTAAACTTGATGGAACATATAGAACAGGGTTTCCAGAACAAACATGTGACAGAAGTAGTGCTGGTTGACCTCTCTGCAGTGTTTGACACCATTAACCACCATTACTACTAACAAAAATATATGACCTCTGCAGAGTTTTAACTTAATGAAACTCATCGATTCTCAACTCACTAATAGACGTTTCTACATTAGGCTAGGAAACAAAAAGAGTAGGTGGAGAGTTCAGAAGAATCGATTACCCCAAGGCAGTGTGTTATACCCTATTTTATTAAATATCGATACTAATGACGCAAAATGCTTCCTGTACGCTGATGACTTGGCAATCACTGTACAGGATCCATGTTTCAATAGGTTGAAGAGCAATTAGAACAAGCCCTGCCAACCATTTCCACTCACTACAAAAGCAACTCTTTCAAACCAAGCCCATCCAAATCCCAGATTTGTACATTCCACCTGCATTTGGGAATGGCAAAATGGAAACTAAATGGGAAGGCTACTCATTGGAACATACAGACAAGCCAAAATATTTAGCAGTCACTATAGATAGAAGTCTTACATATAAGAAGCACTGCCATTTAACTTTAGCTAAAGTACACATGAGAAACAATATTCTAAAAAACAGTTATATTGCAGTATATGGGGAGCAAATCCAGCAGTATTGCACACATCTGCTAAAGCACTCTGCTTTTCCACTGCAGAGTATGCAAGCCCTGTTTGGAACCAATCTGCACATTCAAAGAAAGTAGATATGAAACGTGTCTGATAATGACTGGCTGTATGAAACCAACCCCAATACAGCTAATGTACAAAGCAGCTGGATTTGCTGAACCAAAAATACACTGTAACTCACATGAGTACACAAAGCGATTCAAACAAATATTTGATGAGAGGCACGTAATGTTTGGGATACCAAGCCATACGCCGAGAAGGCTAATCTCTAGGACTCCATTTCTAAATCACACAAATGTCGAGCCTCCAAACTGGTATCCAGTCTCTGAGGAAGAAACTTCTGACACAAAATTAGACTGGGTATAATGGAGAACTCTCAGCCATATAAGAAAAAGAGTGGCTCTAAATGGGGTCTGACAACAGACAATTGATGTGAATGTGGAGAATAGCAGACCATGGGCCACATCTATGCTTGTGAGCAGTGCCAGTTTTCAACAACACTCAAAGACCTATGGACAGAAAGAGATATTGACAACTTTATCCAACACTGGGCAAAACCATTATGATTTCTGGACACGAAAAATTAAAGCAAGTAGGGGGAAGGATATGTGAATGATACTTGACAAGGTGGGAAAATGTAAAGGTTGCAATATGCAGATCAGTATTAAATTATAATGCGTAGTTTGAGTTAGTTTCATAAGGCGAAATTGTATGTGCTGTAACCACCGGCTGAAGACAGGTTTGCAGAGAGTGACAGAAGTCTGGACTGTATTGTATGGGAGTGGTCATCATAAAACCATTAAGTCCGCTCTGAAATGAAATAGAAGCAGAGTATCTTGCACAGGAAGTGCATCTCACAGTGAACTGTAGTCCAAGAAAAGCCAATGATAAATTACTTTATGAGACACTTTCCACAACATAAGAAATTTAGTAGGATTTCAGGCAATCAGGTGCATGGAATCAGCATGGTATTCAAAGTAGTCATCATGGATGACAATGGAAGTGGAAGTCTGGAACCAATCAGAGATTTTTTATGTAAGATTCTCTGGTTTTGTTGTAAATGTTTCATGACTGGAGCAAATGCGATGCTGTATGTTAGGATTAGCGAATGGGCACCGAAGCACAGCCTACATTCGATGCACCCAACATTTTCTGGGTGTTTGAGGATCAACTACGAGACACAAATTTTTATCTATATGAATGACAGAGCACTTTTTTGGCATGACAGAGCCAACTACCATCAGCTGGGGTGACTTCTCAAGCTGCTGCACTATGCAAGTGTGTCAAGTTAGAGGTGCCACCCTGTCAACATGCAGACATGGGAAACTTACATCATATCTAAGACACATTTGCAACAAGTTCTGCCAGTAAATAACAACCCAGAGATTCTCATGAGCTCTGATTCATTAGTCAAATCAAGCAAACATTATGTGATGCAATATGTTTTGACAATTTTTTAAGGCTAACTTAATAAAGCAATAAATTCTTTGTTCATGAACCATCTCAATTCTACTTGCTATTCAATTGTGTGATCCCATTTCATTCATCATACATGATCTTGATAATGAAAATTTATAGGTTTTGATATCCTTAAAATTTATGACCAATAAAATTTTTTAGTCTTTCTAGAATAGTATCATTAGTGTCAACCAGCTTCCATTACAAGATACAGGTTGGTTTACACTGGTTTATCTGTAGATTGACAAGTTTAATTTATTTAATTTGTACATCGCACAGGGCCAATCACTTATATTGGGATCCATGGAAAATGAATCTATTGTATCATATATATATATATACCTATACCAACCCCAACACAATCAACAGAAAAATGAAAAAATCCTTGTCCCTCCGGAGAGTCATGGGCAGTAACAGAAAGAGTGTCACTTACTGAATCATTATTGGAAAATTCAGGGCTGGATTAAAACAGTGTGGGGCCCATAGCAAATGTGAAAAAAAGGAGCCATTGGTTTTCGCTGTCTGGGGCAGTAGGAGAGCTAAAAAATAATAATAATGAAAAAAAGATTACAGAGAGACAAGAAAAACTAACAGCTCAAAGAGTGACCTAGCTGGTGATGATAACTATGAGCAAACAAAAGTGATAATAGAATAAGAATTTATGCAGGGACATGCATAGTTTGCAAACATCAACCAAGAGTTATTTACCAGAAAAATGTAAGAGAGTAAAATGAACTATGCCTACCTTAAAAATATGCTCAGAGAACTTAAAATACCATAGGCAAGGTGGTTGTTGATTCAAAAGAAAAATAAAGAGAGGATTATTATAAACTAAATGGACAATTATGGATCAATGAACAGTCTGGTAGTTCAGTGGTTAAGATGCTTACCTTCAAAAGTTCAAGGTTTGGTCCTCGGTTCAAATCCTGTTGAGGCAAGGAAGTTTTAAGAATTGTGTTTGATCATATGGGCTATGCCAGGATGCTCTTTGGTTTGGATTCCACATTAAACTGTAGCTGAAATTTGTAGAGGGCAAAAGTAGGTGGGTACAGGAAAGTGGAAAAATCAGTGTGTTGGGAAGTCATCACTGGAGCATGCACTCCATTGCAATTAAAATTAAATTAAAACCATTAGTCTCAAAGGAAAGAAACTAGCCATCCCACCTTTGACACAATGGCTTATCATGCCTCCTTCAGGAGAATCCAACCAACATACAGGTTGTGGAATAAGTTAGTTTTTTAGTCAGGGCCAAGATTGGATCACATAGGATGATTTGAGATCGGAATTAATATTCAGTATATACACTGTATTGAAATGAATTGTTTCAAACTATGATGATGTGTTTATGTGCATAGAAACATTGAATGAAATAAGATCTCTTCTTATAATACATGTACTAACTCCCGAGATGTTATTGAGTAAGCTATTTGTAGTTCTCTGACTACTTACAATTTCAGAATAATATAGGAATACCTGATACTGATGAAATGCTTAACCATAATATTAAAGCGAACTGTACTAATTATTTTCAGTTATATGGATGGAGATAAAATTTTATGCAGTATTCAATAAACATGTACAAAAATATGCAAGAGTATTATTTTTATTCAGAATGGATGGCTAAGAAAATATATGAACTCATTAAAGAACAACATGCAATGGTTAAAAGATATAAGAGGGGAACTGGAAAGACTCAGGATAATGGAAGACACCTTTAAAAAGAATACTGGTATAAGCTGCAAAATATCAATTTCTCCAAGCAAAATGACAACCCAAGAGAGTGATAACAGATGATCAGAGGCAGGCCATAAGCAAATGCATCAAGTTCTGGGGAGGAAAGAAGAAAAGTGTTCACTGTAGTGGTTGTTTCCAAGTGGTTGTTTCCAAGTGGTCATTGGTGGCCAAACATAGATTAAATAATACGAGGGTAGGCTGAGAAGAAATGCACACAGGCTCTTAGAGCATGAATGAAATGACCTTCAGAAGTGGGCCCAGTGGCATGCGGAAGAGACGTTCTCCGGCTATACGCATGTGCAGGTTTGAAGTCATTGAATTCATACCGTTCCAGTTTAATTTGAGAGGTGAAAGAATGGAGACATGTTCTAGTTCTGTGTCAATGCAAGTTAAACTGCATGCTGTTATCTAATTTTTAACAGGTGAAAAAATGACACCTAATGAGATTTATTGTCATTTAAATGAATTTTATGGTGATGATGCTGTTTATAGGTCTACTGTAAATTGAGGGGCAGTAAAATTTTGTGATTGCGAGCCTGGAATTGCCATAAGTGTTGATTAAAAATGCAGTGGTCATTTGATTACTGCCACAGACAATAAAAATTGCAAACTCATAGATGATTTGATTCAAAATAATTGGCAAATCACTCAAAAGTGTATCGCAAACCATATTGAAATATCCAAGAGATGCGTCAGCTTCATTACTGAACAATTAGGATACCCTAAAATCTGTACACAATGAGTACCTTGCATGTAACTGTAGAGACTCTGAGAAACCCGAAGTTCAAACCAATTCAACATACCTCCTTACTCCCCCGATCTTGCGCCTTGTGATATTTATTTTTTTCCTCTATTTAAGAGAGACTTCAAGGATAATCATTACACATCGGATGATAAGTTGAAGGCTGCTCTCAAATCCTAGATTTGATGAAAATTTGGAAGAATTTTTCAGTGAAGGAATAAAAAATAAACTTGCTACACATTGGGAGAAATGTATTAGTCTTAATGGTGACTATGCTGAGAAATAAATATTTGATTTTGAAGCTTAAGAATTGTACTTAAACGTAATTTTTGCACTATCTTGCTTTTTTTTTTTTTTTTTTTTTTTGCTATTGTCTACAAGCATGTGTGCATTTCTTTTCAGCCTAACCTCATACTTTTTATTCCAGTTAATCAATTTATATTGTAGGTTGCACACAATGATGTAGCATATAAATATAAAATAATGGGATTTGTGCAGATGACTTATAGTACAGTAACAAGCCAAGTATACATGAAGAAAAATTAATTGCAAGATAATAGTAGATAAACAGAATTAAGATGTCCTAAAGCATTAATTTTTTCATTAGTCCAAAGTTAGGCTGCATGTGTTAAGGCACTGCTACACTGGTTTGGGGAGGTACAAGTGGGGAGGTACTATGAGCCTAAGTTCAAATCCCAGTTCCAGCATTTTGCTCATTACACTTATCACACAAGACACAAGTTACACATTTCACACACAGATGGCAACACATTTTTTGCCACCCATCAAAATTATGGCATGCCTAGCAGGCCAGTAGTAGATAGAACCTTGCTTTCAAAATAAGCACAGCCTCAAGAAAAAAAATTTCGGACAACTCATGAAAGTGAAAAATTAGCCTTTTCAGTCAACACATATTTCTCACTGTTCTTTTAAACATACTAAATACATCAATTTCTTGTGATGAGTTACCTAAGAAAATAATTACGTATCTTATAACTGAGTGAAAATCAGTGCCGTGCACTTGCTGTACTGTACAAATACTGATCGTATCTCTAAGGATTCCCCATGCATAACACATTATAAACAGTCTTTTTGCCAATCTGCTGGTGTGCACATCCCATTCCATGTTGTGTTGTACATATAATCTCAAAAATTTTGTTTAATATACATTCTTTAAAATTCTATCATTTATCGCACATTGAGTATGGTTTTTACTTTCTGAATATGGTAGACATAAATTCAGATGCACTGTTTTTTACTTCATTTAATATTAGATTATTTTCAAAAAATGTTTCTGAAAGAGAGTAAATTACTTGGGTTATCTGCAAACAAACTTTATTTTTGGGTGAACTTTTGATAGTGAGATCATCTATATAAACTTATAACAAAGCAGGTCCGCACACAGCTTTATGGAATGTTGTACGTCACAAATTAAACATCGATTGTAAACTTTTCCCCTGTAGAATTTTTCTGTATATCGTTTCATAATCTACAGATACTCATTGTTTAAGGTTTTTTAGATATGATTTAATCCAGTATTTTGCATTCCCTCATATGCTCATTTTTTCCAGTTTAAATAAATTAATGTTGTGATCTATAACATCAGATATCTATGAGATGCCTAGGAAAAAACCCATATTCATTTAATTTCCAATCAAAGAATTTAAAACAGTATGTGAGTACAAAAATAAGTATACAAAAATAAGTATACAGTTTGATGTTGTTTTCTTTCTTTCAGTTTTTCATGTTTTAGTTTGTTCTATAATAACTTAGAACTTTGCTTCCATTGCTTTTGTTGGAAGATTTTTTTTTTTTTTTTTTTTTTTTTTTTTTTTTTTTTAATTTTTTTTTTTTTAAATGTATCATTTGCTATAAATTTATATATATATATGTGTTTAAAATAATTCTGCAAGAAACAATTTCTCTTCCCAGACATTTTTATGCATGTCTATTAAATTTATTTTTTCCACTATTTTTGAGAAAAATAAGACTGACTTAGTGTTGGCAATTACTGTGGCATACATTGTTTTATTGTATAAACTACAGATAAAATCTGTAGTGTTATAAATTAATACATCAATGAATTATAAAGATTCCAACTTTATAACATATTAGCCACTATTTCACAAAATTCCTCAATTTCATATATACCATTATATTATTATTTTCATTACATTCCTGAACTTATTAATTGAAAGTAATCCTATTCTTTTTGGTATGACATTAAAAATTTGAATCGATACATGGTAAAAAGTTTTTCAAGGGAACTGTAGCCATACCTGAAGAATCCAATGTATTATTTATTCGTAGTACTGTAAGTATGATTCACACCTAACACTTCATATTTATCATAGTTCTTTTTATCATACATTAAGCACTGAAATATAAACAAAGCTGGTAAAGTCATTATACCAAGATAAAGATTACATAATTACGTAGTTTTTCTCGGCGTTGCAAATATAAATAATTTTCTCGGGTGACTAGCCGAGTTATATGAATGTCATAGTTACACGATATTTCGGCGCACTGAATCATCGACGCCATCTTCTGGTGAAGTGAGGTCAGGAACGTGTGAAGTTGCTGAGCTAGACCAGATTACCGCTGCTAACCTCTGATTGGTCGGCTGTAGAACCAGTCGTAGCAGGGGTCAAATCTCGTTGCGGCTTGAATCGATGCTAAGGTGGAGTTACGACTAGATTTGATGTCAGTTTTTACATGGCATGTAGCGGACGGGCTTAAAGTCATCGCTCCTTTGAAGATGATATCATAAAACAAAGCAATCAGCATAAATTGTTTATCAAACTGATGGGTCAACACGGATCCGTTGCGGGCCTCATATTGAGCCATGCTGCCACGTGATTTGTAACAGTAGAAACGAAAACATCAAGTTTACGATGGAGGTGGAAGAAGAAGGCCGGTTGCCTTTCTTAGACATACTAATAGAAAGGAAACCTGACGGGTCTCTAGGACATTCTGTGTACAGAAAACCGACGCACACAGACCTATACCTGAACGCGCGAAGCCATCACCATCCGGCACAGCGCAAGACGGTACTCAGCACGCTTGTACATAGGGCGCGAGCGATATGCGATGCTGACAGTCTACCCGGTGAATTGAGTCATCTGCGTCAGACCTTTCAACGCAATGGGTACACTGATTATCAGATAAGACTGGCATTCCGAGAGCCGACACGTAGGCTCAACAACACCAACAAGGAGCCACCTGATCGTCTAGCCTTTTTGCCGTACTCTGGCGCCACAACGTCCAAGATAGGACGGATTCTAGCAAAAACTGGAATTAAGACCATTTTCCTGCCACCACCAAAGGTGAAGAACATCTTACGCTCCCCCAAGGATGACCTTGCTTTGCGGACACCTGGGGTATATAGCATTAATTGTGAATGTGGTAAAAGCTACATTGGCCAAACGGTGCGGTGTGTTCACCAACGTTGTCTAGAACATGCACGACACGTTCGTCTGGGGCAGAAAGACAAGTCTGCGGTGGCGGAACACAGTCTAGAACATGGCCATGGTTTTGATTTCGAAAATACCAGAGTACTGGCGCATACTGGGAACTTCTGGAACAGCATCCTTACAGAAGCAGTAGAAATTCGTCTCGCGTCTAACCTCGTCAACCGCGACAGCGGGTACCAGCTGAGTGAAGCCTGGACGCCAGTCATCAATACTATTCGCCGACAGCGCGACCGGGACGCATTACACGGCGCGTCCAGATCAACGGGAAGTTCGGTAGTAACATAAGTGAGCAATTTGTTACTCAGGCATTAATGATCAGCTTACGGGAAAGTTTTTGCCTTCTGATTTTTCCTTCTATGGAACGATGTGTTGATACGAGGCAGGACCCCGGCTACGATTGGTTACAAATCTGACCAATCACGTGGCAGCATGGCTCAATATGAGGCCCGCAACGGATCCGTGTTGACCCATCAGTTTGATAAACAATTTATGCTGAATGCTTTGTTTTATGATATCATCTTCAAAGGAGCGATGACTTTAAACCCGTCCGCTACATGCCACGTAAAAACTGACATCAAATCTAGTCGTAACTCCACCTTAGCATCGATTCAAGCGACGACCACAGCCAGTTGCTGCTCCGTTGAGCAGAGTAGGGTGGAGTGTGTTGTCGCTAGACATTTACTCCAGCTTCATTTTGATGGGACATTTCTTCACTGATGGTTTGTCGTTGCTTTTGGCTGTCGATGTTATCTTGTACTGATGGGTGCCGCCGCGACCTTCTTCCTCAGAAGTGGTAGGCCGCATTTAGGTGTCGTTTCATTAATGCTCCCTCAGGGGGGCAGAGGTGTCTTCTTTTGATGTGAGGTGATTTACAAGCCTTGTGAGAAGGGCGATGAGCGAATCCAACCTTTCTTCTTTCTGGACTGAAGATTGACGGGTGGTGTGCTCGCATGATTTTCTGCCGGTGATCTTCTGCCTGGGTTGATTCTTTGGTGGACGCCGTCTGGTGTAATCAACGTTTTGTACAGTCGTCTCCGCTGGGACGGCCCTGTTCTGTTGTCTGGAGCTGCTGAACTTCCGGCGCTCCTCGGACCGTGTGTTAGCAGTAGGGCAGACAACGCTCACTTGACGTCTGGTTGCGGGCTGCGTATGTGACCTGCTACTCGGTTGAGGATTCTTCCTACTGCGTTGCTGCTTCCATGCTCGGCAACCGCGGTATGAAGCAGCATGTGAAGAGCCGCAGTTGCAGCAAACGGCGTCCTCGCGACGCTGGTTGCATTCTGCGACATAGTGACCACCACCACAACGGACGCATCTAGCTGGCTTTGTGCATTCGCTAGCAAGATGCTGGAATTCTTGGCACCTGTAGCACTGCACCAGCTTGCGTGGCTGTGGTTTTTCTGCAGATTTCTGCGTAGAAGTGCCGGCCTTCTTCTTCCTGGGGCAGGAGAGTGTGACTTCATAAGATATGGAGTCCTGCTGCAACATCTGGATGGCGGCTTCAAAGTCTTCAGGGCAGGACAGCAGGATCTTCAGACCCAGGTGGTCTGGACAGCTGAATACAGGAAGCTTCATGGCACTCTGCATCTGAGCCAATAAGATGCAGTAGTTCCCTGCATAGCTGACAGTGATCGGTGGTACTGGACCTACTTGTGCGGCAGGGAAGATTACTGGAGCTGGCTCACCATTTAGCGAAGGCGAAGGAGTTGGTGGAGAGGGTTGTGTGGGCCTTATCGGCGTCTTCTTGAAGTTGCGGTACATCTTTGGGTCGTAGCTGTAGGTCTGGAATCTTCTTTTGGTGTCTTCAACATATTCCTCCCAGACGAAGTCGCTGGCCAGTGGGGTTGGAAACACAAGTGCCTCCGGCCACGCCTCGACTCCTCCAGCAGGACGATACTTAGTGACCAGGTGTCTGTGGTCACGGCTAGTCAGGGCCTTCTTGAAAGTGGCAGCGTCGCAGGTGGGAACCCGCCAGCTGAACTGAAGGCCGTCAAGAATGACTGAGATGGCGAAACTCCAGTTCTCAGGGTTACCTCGTGCAAGGCGTCTTTTCCAAACTTTAAAGGACCAGTCTTCTGGTCTGACTTCTTCAACAACACGTTCCGTGGCCCCTGGTGGAAGGTGGGAGGCCTCCGCCAAGAAGCCAACATCCCGCGGGAAGGCGCCGGGTGGTTTAAATTTCTTCTTCCGTTTAGCCTTCTTCATGACGGCGAGCTTCGCGGGCGACTCGGAGGCGCTACTAGAAGCTGTAGTGTCTGCCTTAGTGATAGCAGATAGGCACGAACGAATAGACTTGGCTGCGCCAGTCTGCACAGGCGACGTGGATGCCATCACGGCGGATCGATTCAAGCCGCAACGAGATTTGACCCCTGCTACGACTGGTTCTACAGCCGACCAATCAGAGGTTAGCAGCGGTAATCTGGTCTAGCTCAGCAACTTCGCACGTTCCTGACCTCACTTCACCAGAAGATGGCGTCGATGATTCAGTACGCCGAAATATCGTGTAACTATGACATTCATATAACTCGGCTAGTCACCCGAGAAAATTATTTATATAAGATAAAGATTTTTTTTTCTCTCTCTCTGAAGTCAGAATAATCTTAGAGCAGAAGCCTGACATCCCCAAAATATGAATCCATATGATAAATGGCTATGAATTTGAGCCTAATATAAAATTTTCAAAACATCTTTGCTTACCCTACACCTCAGTCTTCTTTAAATATAGATCCCTTGGCATACTTTAAAAGCTGTAGCTTGTATATGCTTTTCCCAACTATATACTGAAATAGTGAAACCAAGGAACTTTTTAAATTTTAATTTAATTTAATTGCAATGGAGCACAGGCTCTGGTGGCAATTCCCCCTGTCCTGCACCTACCTACATTTGCCCTCTACAAATTTTATCTTTAAATTCTTTCAAAGTGTTCAGTAAATTACTCATCATTTCTCTTGGTAACTCATTCCAATCCCTGACGCCCTTACCTAAAAAAGGAAATCTTCCCACACCCTTGTGCCTGAAATCAAGTTGCAGCTTGTGGTCATGGTCATCTTTTCCCTTCAATGCACTAATTTTCATACCTATTGCAATATCTTTCCATGCCTCATCTCCAGTATATGCCCTGTACACTCCCATGACCCTCCTCATCCTCCTCCTGTCTTGCAATTAATCCCATTTCAGCTCCTTTATCATATCCGTCACTGATTGCATTCTGCGATAATTTCCAGAAACAAATCTAGCAGCCCTTCTTTGCACCCTCTTTAACTCCTGTATTTGATACGTAAAATGAGGGTCCCATACTACACTATCATATTCGGGTAATGGTCTGACCAAAGTTTTGTATCCCAATTCCTTGACTTCTCTCGTACATCCCCTCATCACTCTCTCCAACAAGTGCAGAACTTTGAAACCTTTTCCTACCACCTGTCCAATGTGTCCAGCCCAGTTAAGCTTGTTATCAAAAGTAATGCCAAGATATTTTCATTTCAAGTCTACAGCAAGAAATTCTTTCCCCACCTTATATTCATAATTTACCATTTGTTTTTTATTTGTGTATCTAATAAGCTGACTCTTCTTTGCATTTATCTTAATCCCATGTTTACCAACCCAACTAGATATCCTGTCCAGATCACCCTGCAACTGTTTACAATCCTCTATTGTTTTGATTCTTTTATACAGCATTATGTCATCTGCAAACAATCTAATTTCAGATAGTAAATAATCAACACAATTATTCATTAGAATAATGAATAGCAATGGTCCCAATACGCTACCATGTGGCACACCCATTTTTACTTCCACTTCTTTTGATACTACATTTCCCACCCTAACTTTCTGTTTTCTACCTTTTAAAAATTCTTCTACCCAGCAAATCACTTTCTCATCCACTCCAATGGTTTTTACCTTATTTACAACCATTTTATGGCTTACTCTGTCAAACGCCTTTGGCAGATCTAGTGCTACACTATCAATTTGGCCTCCCTTGTCCATCTCATCTGAAATATCTTGCATATATCCCACCAACTGAGATTCGCATGAATATCCTTGCCTGAACCCATGTTGCTTGCTTGAAAACCACTTACGTTCCTCACATAAATTTCTGAAGTGGTTGCATATCAATCTTTCCATTAATTTACCTACCACTGATGTCAAACTGATTGGCCTGTAATTCTCAACTCTATTTCTCAACCCTCCTTTATGTACTGGTACTACTATTGCACTTTTCCAGTCCTGTGGTAAGCAGCAAGTATCCAGACTCAATTTAAATAATATTTCAAGATAAGGTAGAATGTCACATCCAGCTATCTTTAGGATATCTGTAGTAATATTATCTTCATCAGCCCCTTTATGTTTTTTCAGCTTTCTTATTTCCTTCATGATTTCCTCAGGATGAATATCAAATTTTTACTATCATCATTTCAATTGTGTTATTAAGCTCGTTCTCCGAATTAGATCCTCCTGTTTCTGATTCATTGTCCCTAATGCTTTCACTGAACCAGTTAGTTAAAATCTATGCCTTTTTCAAATCGTCAGTAACTTCTTATCCATCTTTATCTATAAGTGTCTCTACACTCTCCCTTCCTCTCAGTTTCCTGATATACCCATAGAAATTTCTAGATGCATCAGTCAATGGTCCTCCTGCACTGACAATACTCTTCATAAACCCACCTTTAGCCATTTTCTTTGCTGTTATTAAGTCCTTGTTCAGTTGTTTTAAATGTTCCCTACTACCCTGCTGTCTCTTAACTCTGTTATGTTCTTTTCTTACCAACCTCTTTAACCTCCTCACTTCCCTATTATAGTACATATGTTCTCTACTTCTCTTTATTTTATGCCTTGGAATAAATTTTTCTTCCCCCTTTCTTATTATCTCCTTGAACTCTTCCCACCTTGACGCTACTGTACTTGAGCCTTCCTTCCATTTGCTGAATTGTTCTTTGAAATATCTCTTCAAATTTGAAACCTATGCCATTTTATAATTGTACCTATTTCCCCCTTCAATTTTGGCTGCTGGTTTACTGAATCCTCTAATATGCATCAGAACTGCTTCATGATCACTTATTCCTTCAGTTACTTGATACCTCAAAAGGTTTTCATTGGGCTTAATTAGAAATATATCCAAAATATTTTGTCCCCTTTACATAATTAACATAATTTATATGGTTGATATAATCCTTAATATAACTTATTTCCATATTTTATATTTTATCTCTATTTAGACACAGCAGATTACCGGTACACCAGTCGTGAACAATTTCTATTGATAAATTGATAAGTTTCGAGGAATTGGCATAAAAACTTATATTCAAATCATCAGCAAAGGGATAACTATCATCACTTGGAATTAAGATTTTTTTTGGTAAATCATTCCCATATATGGTTAAAAGTAAACGGCCTAGAATTGAACCCTGAAGGACCCCATGCTCCACTGGTAAGAAATCTGATTCACAATTAATCCACACAATTTTCTGTTTAAGTAAGACTGTGTCAGCAACATTTTTGACAAATCATATAGTCTGGCAGCCACAGGACTCTTTTTTATCAGCATTATTCAAGCAATTGCTCATGAATGAAATGGCAGCTCTAACTGTTGAAAATCCGTAATGAAAAAAAAATTGTGATCCACTAAGTAGTTTATTTTGTCAAAAGGATTTTATAATTTGCCAATACATAACAGATTACAAGACATTAGAAATCACTGTGACAATTATAACCAGTCTGTAGCTGTTTAGATCCAATTTTTCTCCTTTCTGTATACTGGAATCACTTTTACCATTTTGAAGATGCTGGAAATTCATTATTCAAAATGCTGATGGTAAGGAAATTTTTTTTAAATGGCTTTGTGGATTCATGTGGATCCCAAATTCCAGACAAATGGACTTAGTTCATATACATCTGTAAACTTACTCTTTTTTATTGTAGATATTACTTGACCCCCATCTACAGTTTTGACCAAATGAAAACTAAATATACTCCAAGGTCTTGGTAACTTTGTTAAATAGTTTTCAGAACACAAAATATAATAAATAAGGTCACTTTACAGCAATAAATCTTGCACTTTATCAATAAATAATGAGTTAAAATAAAAAAAACTGATGGGTTTCTAACATTATCAATCTTTTTCCCAAATCATTGAGTTTCTTTTCTGACAATACCCCACATGACCTTACACTTACTGGGGGGCACAGTTTATAAAATCATCATTCTTTTTCCTTCCAGTTTCCTTAATGACTCTAATCATTGTCTTTTTACAGTTCCTGTCCTTGGTCCTGGGTTAAAATTCCAGTGTGGCCAGGAATTTTTAAGATTTGTGTTTGATCATATGAGCTATGCCAGGATGTTCCGTGGTTCATATACCATGTTAAACTTGAGTTGAAATTTGTAGGCAAAAGTAGGTGGGTACAGGAATGTGGAAAAATCAGTATGTAAGGATGTCGCCACTGGAGCATGCACTCCATTGCAATTAAAAATGTTAGTCTCAAAAGAAAGAAACTACCCATCTCACCTTTGATTCAGTGGCTTATCATGCCTCCTTCAGGAGAATCTAACCAACCTATGGGTTGTGCACTAAGTTATTTTTTTTAGTCAGGGCCAATAGGATTATTTGTGAACAGAACTAATATTCAGTACATACACTATGTTGAACTGAATTGTTTCAAACTATGATGATGTGTTTATGTGCATAGAAAACATTTAGTGAAATAAGATCCCTACTGTTAATGTATGTACTAACTCACTTAAATAGTTATCACAATAAAGCTTAAACTTTCCTTTAAAATGTCAATTTCCTTACTTCTAACCTTCATTGGCTTAGGAAGAGTTGATTTCTTTACTGAGCTTCTAAATGGAAATGCAAGGTCAACTAAACTGATAATTCTAGATGGCAAATACAGTGATTTTTCAGCTACAGTCTTACAAAAACATACACTGGATGCCAATCGGTGGAGAGACCTTGAATAAAATTTGATAAATTGAAATTATTACTTATTCTTGCTTTTTGGTAGTTTTCATCCATCACCAAAGAATAAACATATTTGCTGACTACAGACCATGCTAGAATGAATGGCCCAGTGATCTGATCCCACTAATTTCATAACTCTGAACTCTAATGCTAATCTCTTAACAGTTATAATATTGTCAATTCAACTACCACCTCCTGGCTTAGGCCTCATTATATCAGTTGTAGATGGAAGACATATTGAAGGATTCAAAAAGACTGATTAGCTCCAAGCACTTCCAATTATTTTCTACTCTAAAATTAACCTTAAAATCTGCACATTAGATAATATTTGCATTAAACTTAGTTATATACTCCAAAACATTATTTAACCAATAAATAAAATTCTTAAACTTCTTGTTCTCACAATTAGGCCTACGCAGTGTTAAAACTATTGTGTTGAATTCAGTTGACCAACAAGCTGTTACCTCATAACTCATTTCAATGAACATCTGATTAACTCTTCTAGTGGTCTATCAGCATTAGACTATTTCAGGTAAATCACACAACCCCATGTAATTGAAAAGTCCTACAAAAGTGACTACATTGTGCTAGGACCGGCATAAGGGGGGTAAGCAGGGCAAAACTACGCTGGGTCCACTGGCCAGGGTGCCAAACTAAATAGAAATCAAACACAAGTTTTAAAATCTGCACCTACGATTTTGATAATTTTTGCAATTAAAATTTTCAGACTTTATATAAAAAAAAACAAAGTTTAAAGTAAAAAAAATTGTTTGAGGGGGAGAGGGGAACTAAGAACGTTTATCCAGAGTCCGAGAATCCTAGTGCCCAACCTGCTTAGAATATACATTAAAGATGTCAAGTGCTTTTGTTTAAGGTAAACATCATTGCAGGATTCATTTGATGAGAGAAAGTTAAACAGTTGTGTGTTGTTCTTACAAACATTTCTATGGTAGAAAATTTGTGCTTTTTTACTGTCTCTAATGATATGAACTGTGTTTCATAGTCACTGTGGCTAATGCTTATAATTTCATTTTTGAAAATAGACAGGCTTCTGTTACAAATACCTGATCAAGAAGCAGTTATATGGAAACAAAAGATAAATCATAACCCAACACTCACCAAAGAGAGTCATGGGAGTGTACTAGGTGTATATTAGTGATGAGGTGTGGAAAGATATTAGTGTAAGAATTGAAAGAAATGCAAGGCAGGGATGAGATGACCATACCATAAGCTGGGACTCTATTTCAGGCACAAGGATGTGGGAAGATTTTCTTTTGTGGGTTAGAGATTCCAATAATTTACCAAGAGAATTGATGAATACCAAAAACATTGAAGCAATTTAAAGTTGAAATCTGTAGAGGGAATAAGTAGGTTGGTAGAGGAAAGGGGGAAATGGGTGTGTAGGGAAATTG
Source organism: Vandiemenella viatica (assembly GCA_031002005.1). Classification (NCBI taxonomy): domain Eukaryota; kingdom Metazoa; phylum Arthropoda; class Insecta; order Orthoptera; family Morabidae; genus Vandiemenella; species Vandiemenella viatica. The sequence continues at coordinate 23,441,480 of JARYHS010013631.1, forward strand.
GCACTAGGGGTGCACTCCATCACAATCATATTAAATTAAAAGTTGGCGGGAGGAGGGCAGCTGCAAGAAAAAATAATATGCAAACACAATATTTTGGGGTCAATCTCTTATCAAGTAGACAGAAACATGTGGCTGAGCCCGTGCAGTCAACACAGCCATATGCAAAGTTCAGCCACATGTCTCTGTCTACTTAATAAGGTTTAATCTCATTTTTAGTTTTTTTTGTGTTTGTATATTATTTCGTATTGCTATTGCCCTCCTCCCTTTAACTTTGGTGAGTCATGTTTCAAGGTGTGGCAATCTCAAGTTTGCCCCAGCAACTGGATAATTCGTAGATCTTTCGCCATGGAATACAATCAGTGCAAAACAGTAGGACAAAAAAAAGATATCGATAGGATAATAACCACTGCTTACGAAAGTTGAAAGAAGGCAGATGATGAAACATGGACAGACAGTATACACATTGAGCATTGAAATTTTTGGGTTTATATCCCTTCTTCAACAATAGAGTGAAGTAGCTGCATGATGGTGGCTGACAAACAACTGGGGGTGCGGACTGTTGCATGGCGGCTCATGGTAAGAGAAAATCAACATGGAAAGAAGTATGGATGTTGTTTGAGGACATAAACCCAAGCATTGTTAAGTTGTAAATTATACCATGTGAAATAAGTTGGCAGAAGATACATTCTAGTAAAATTTTTTATACATTTAAATTTTAACAAACTTGAACAAAAATTCAAATATATTGCACATTACAAAGAAAAAAGAAATGACACTTCTGGGATGTTTATCCATTTTAAATTCTTTAAGTTCCAACATTCAGAGATATTACTGAGTTCACCTCTGTATCTCAGATTTTTTAAATCTAATAAATGAGCTTAATTACTGTGGTAGTTAACTTGTTACAAATTATAAACTTAAGAACTATAAAAGTCACTTGATTAAACAATTTGAATTCAAATAAGGCCAAGGAAAACAGAGAAATTACTTACTATGTTTGAAGACATCTGAGCTGTGATGAATGCAATGTTTTGTGTAAATACTTATTGATATAACAGAGTAAACTGTACATGACTAAGATGTCTTCTGAATTTGTAGACATAGCGGTGTGCACCCACATGCTTCTTGGGAAATATCTCTTTACTTTCTCACATAGCTAGTAGATCATGCAAACTAATGTGTAATTTCTTTCAAGTTTGATAAATAATAAATTTTCTTTCACTTAACTTATTTGAATATATATATTGATTTATGGCTTTTTCCCTACAAATATTGATAATTAAATCATTAACAGGTATGTTAACTACCTTGAGAGATAATGTACTGAATACAGATGTTAATTAAATATAAAAATAAATTATTACTTACCAGTGCCGAAAGCAGATAGCGTTAGCCTGATTCTTTGAATGAGTTACAAAACCTTTTGTTTTATATTGAAATATATTTTTAATGGGAAATCATGCCTTCACATATTTTTGTGTATTTATTTGTTATTTCTACTTCACTGCTGTTAAATTGCCTTATCCTTCACCTCTGACTGACAGATTCAAATCCTTATTATGCTGAAAAATAGTACCATGAAATTCATGGCTTTCCATACAATATTTTTTGTGTTTGTTTTTTTTAATTCCTACTTTCACACTGCTGATGATAACATAGCAAACAAAACAAAAAGCAAGGTTCTTTCCCCCCCCCCTTTTTTTTTTAAACAATACTCAGTACGGAATATATGTTGCTTAAGAAGTTAAATTTCTTAAAAGGCTCACTCTTTTGATTCTTTAGTAATTATTACTATCTAACAATCTGTAATCTTGGGTCAAGTGTTAATAAGTTGTCATGGTATGTTAACCACAAAACTTGTCTTACATACAAAAGATTAAAGTCATTGATAAATAACAAATTCGTGGCAGGATTCCACTCACAATGTATTTTATTTTGAAAATATAAACTAATGAAATGTAGGTTAAATTATGGAACCTTCATTACTAAATATATTTTGTATTATTTTTTGATAATTTCTAGAACTCTTATTTTGATTTCTGTTTAAACCATGTACAGTGCCTCCCAGGAAGTAGAAAATCACCTGATAAATACTACCATGTTGGTAATCAATTAGTTAAGATTGAACATTAAATAGGTATACCTTTTTATCCCCCCTCAATAAAATAGGTATTCAATGTACTGAACAATTGTATATTCTTTCCAAGGGAGATACACCTGGGGGAAGAAAACAGTTTAATGCGTTCAAAGTTACATTTAATACCTTTCTATATCCACAAGTTATAATATAATCTATATCATCATCTTCACATCATATACATATATATATCATACGTAGAGAGATTTTATTGCAGGAGAGTCAATAAAATACATTTTATCTTTAAAGTGCTGAACTGTTCCAGGAAAATAACGTATTTAGACGCCAATACTTCACAACTTTGTTGTGATACTTCCTGGAACAGTCCAAAACACAGCCGATACAATGATCATCTGGCAAGAGCTTGCTGCTGGTACAGATTACTGGAATATTTTCAATTAAATCCATGCAATCTGTTGCTCAACATGGAAGTTCAGCCATTTTTTGATTTTTGTGGGTATAACGACAGAAAAACATAGCACATTGAGTTTAGTATAGATTGTACAGAGCATAATACAATATTAGCTATTAATATAATGCAACAGCGATATGAGCATTGGTCGAATGGTAAACATACATGTTCACGAATCTGCTAGACATGTTTATTGTTAACGAGATAAGCTCCGGAATAGCTACTCGTCAACAACTGAGCCCCGTACATCTCTAGCAGATTGGGAACTGAGTGGGTGGCTTGATATCCATTTCCGGTACAAACCAAGACATCCCAAATTTAAAGTTTTTTTAATTATATTAGCATTTAAAAACCTGAAATGAATAAAGAACAGACAGACACGCACAGTTTGACATCGAGCATGAAGGAGTCTACAGGGATTTGGGAAACTGACTAGATTCTAGCGCACACTACAAAAGCGCCAACAGGGCACTGAGCTGAGATTTTAACTGGTGCTTTTTCCAACCAGGTCCTGGCACATTACTTGCAAAGGACATTTCTTTAACTCTTTGCCATTATCCCACAAGCAGACTTCTTCCTTGTAAACATATCTTCCAGTGTATTCACAACCTGTAAACCATACTCTGCTGCACAAAATCTTTCCTGGAGTCACTATTCACCAAGCCAGTATTTCAAATATTTCTTCCATTATATGGAATAATATCAGCACCTTCCTATCAACTGTCAAGTACTGACATTCATCATATAAAAACATGAATTAATAGACTATTCATTATATCTGATTAGTGTACAGACCTTTGAAACAATCATATTTTAAATTTTCCATCTATTCACTCCGCACCTTGCTTTGAACACACTGGAGTGTAACAAACCAAATCGACATCATCCGGGATCCCTGGCCATTATTATGTCCATTAGCAACATATGCTCAGAGATCCTGCGTGGCTTGCATGAAATATTTGGTCACATCCTGGTAACCCTTAAAAGGGCCATTGGAGAAACTTCTATCCACATGATCCAGAAGACTGAGAATGTAGAAGTTCCCCAGTTTTATGTCAATATTAAGTGTTAAGATATGAGAACTTTTACTCTCACACTTGTCAGAATATTCTTAAACTCTTCAATGGAATGTTGAGCTGAGTAACAGGTACTACCTGCACTATTTAATAATGTTAAGAATATCAGAGCTCCAATCTTTCCTTAATTCTAAGTAAGTACCACACACACACACACACACACACACACACACACATACACATACACATAGACACACACAGTGCTTTGATTTTCACAAAGTTCTGAAATAAATTTCCACTTGTGCACCTGAATGGGCTTCAGATATTTCTTGTAATATTTCATGGATGTAATTTCTATATTTCTTTTTTATTTTCACTTTACCAGTTAGAGCTGATCTTTGGCTGATGTGACTAGATGTGTTAGTACTGCCAACCAAATCTGGTCTAAACAGGATTATAGCAAAGTAATTTTACCACTATAAAACTGCAATAACCTCTAAAGTTGAATGTTCGACTACAGCATGTACAATCTTTAATACATACTTAGCCACATTATTTTGATCTGATTTACAGATCTACAACAAGTTTGCTGATCACAAAAAACACTTACTTTTTATATTATTCCACTGTTTAAACACTGCTCCCAATATCTTGTTGTGCTCTTAAGGTAATCATAAAAATGTCAACAGTTTTAGTAACTGCTGAACTATTTAAAGTTCATTGGTAAAATACCATACTTTAATGTAATATTCATCATTACACAATTCTAAAAACATAAATGCGAAAAGTAAGCGTACACGCAGCCACACACAAGAGACTTGTGTAAACCCATGCCCAGTTTTCTCTGCAGTATAGAAAAAGGAATCAACAACAGACACACACTTCTTCACAGTAACTAGTGGTAGATAGCCCTTCATAATACATTTAACTGCCCAAGTATTCGAATTAATACTGATATGAGAAATGAATATCGTCTCATGTAGTTTGAGAGTATGGGCAACTGGCAATTTACAGTAGGGCACTTTTTTAATAGTTTGTGGGGATACGAGATCTATCTTAACCTACTTTCTCTCAGCCACTTGGTAAAAATAAATAACAACAAAAATTACATCTGAACAATAGAACCAACAACAAATGGCTTAAAGTTTCTCTTATTTACATTTTAACAAAATAATAAAAAATCTGTTCTTCTATGGCTCACTGTGTCACTGCTTTCACTCACATTTCACAAAAACCACAGAAATCTTCATTTAGGCTGATTCTTAAATTCACAACACTTTCATCCACTATGGAATGAGAACATTTGTCAAGGCATACAAAAGAGGATACAAGTTGGAGACAATGTGAGAGTAAGCAAGTTGAAAAAGAATATCACTTCTCACACTGCTGTGTTGTTGTGATTTGCTGAGGATTCTGGTGCCAGAACAAACTGTGATGCTGGAGACACCATCATGAGCGGCTCAGTGTTCCGTCGCTTCATCTTCCCCTTCATCTTCTTCAACATAGTGGCCTAGCAAGGGTTATAGGAAATAAAGGATAGAGGGGAGCAAAAAAAGCAGTGCAAAGGAAAGAGAAGAAACTGATATCAATAATTGAAAGTGAATGACACCCTTGTATACAAAGTTTTGTGAGCAACTATAGTTGAAATAAGACAAAAAATAAGCAGAAAAATATTAACAAAGCAATTTAGCATGACCGGAAAAAATATTATTGATTTGAAGGATAGGTTCAAAAACAGCCCACACATTGGATAAAGTTCAGCAATAAAATCTGCAATGTTCTTAAAGTAGAACAAAATTTTACGTCATATGCAGTCTGAGAGATTTTTTTTCTGATATGAAAGACAGAAGCAGAACACAAGTAGCTACAATACTTCATGCATATTCACATGTTCAATATTAAATTTACATTACCACAAAATGATTCTAATGATTCTCTCAAGACACATGCATACTCAACAAATATATTATCCAAACAAAATGACAGCTATTTTTAAATATTTGGAATGGGCTGGAATATCATTGCTGTAAGGGATTAGGGCCAGTTCTCAGACTGCAAAGCTTCTTCTGATATCAAGGAATGGGGAATGGACCTATTCATCACTGCTCTTGCCCCCCTCCCCATTTGCTGGCAGGATGGAGGGTTCAGTGTTTCGCCGCTTGATCTTATTTTTCTTCAACATGGTTGCCTGTGATCAAGAGGAACGTGGGTCCATTAGTAGAGGAGTGGGTAAAAAGCCAAATAAGAAGTATAACATGCAGTACTTATTAAGATAAAATTGAAACATCAGAATGAGCTACTATTCTACTAAAAGTGCTTTACTAGTAACAAGAATAATTTTAAAAAAATGAAATAACTGATATCTAGTAACTGGTAATCAATAACTAATATACTAACATATTAACTAGTGTAATTATAAATTAAGACTATACTAAATAAAATTATTGACTCTAATTTGGACCAGGAAATACTACTGATCACAATTATTCAAAACAGTTACACTCATGACATTTAAGAGTTATATCAAAACACCAGGTTCAGCTATGGTATTACCGATAATAGAAAATTTTAAATTATTCCCATAGTTTAAAAGATATCAAGTCTTCTTATTACTATCTGTTTTTTTCTATTATTATTATTATTATTGCTTTAAGTCAAGAGTTAAGTATCAGATACTGAAAGAAATCTATTAAGACAGGAATCATGACTTTTACAGTAAGTCTGTAGAGAAGGTACTGAAGCTTTATGGCCAAATAAGACTACAAGTATGCTTATTAACACTAGTACCTCTGAGTAAATGCCATATCACTGCAGCAATACAAACAATTCAGCTACTGTAGAAATGATTAAGACAAATGAATTAACACATAAGTCATGATGTAACTTTTAAAGACATCAGAAAAAAAAAGAGTTTTTATTTCAGCATTTGGACCTTTTTATACCTGACAAATATTAATAGTAGAACTTGTTTGGAAACCTTCGATATTTATCTAAACAAGATGATGTTGTTTCAAGATCTCTATGGATGTTAACAACTAGTAAGAAATTTAGCATAAAATTTTGAGAGTATTCATCATTTCCAACCATGCTGAAATCACTTATTATCACAAATTATTATTATTATTAAACAATGTACACAAAGACTTCTGTGGTGAGTATAACTAGTTTCCATGCTTCCTTGGTGGTCCAAATTCCTAGCTTTAAATGCTGTCACTTTAGCTGTCCTGCTTTGGCCTACTTGTAGAGAGAACTATGTTTTGAAAGTTTTGATCAGACCAATCAATCAGTAGAGTGCAGTTGTCCTTTGGTTGAGTGGAAGTCATGACATGAGTTGTTCTCTTTCTAACAAGGAATGAAATACATTATGAGCTTTATGCCACTGTCCTTGTTAGTGTTATTAGAGCTATAGTATGTCATGCCTTGATTTCTAGCAATATTGGCCGATGTGAGGCAATGTTGAGGCAACTGTGGCATTCAGAAGTCACATCTGCAGTAATTCAGTATATAAAGGAGGCTATCGACAATCAGGTTTGGATTTATTCAAGCCATTCGGAAGCAGTCATCTTGCATTGAAGCATTGGGCTGGGGCAGTTGAAACCAATCCCATTCCCAGGACCTCACTACTGCCTCACCCTCTACTTCTCTAAATCTGTAAGCATCGCTATCTATATCTATTGGACCGTAAGACTATTCTATTGTATATAGAAGACAATCCAAGTATCTTCACTGCTGTTCATCTATATGAAAGGGTTGTAAATACACTCCTGTATCCTCAACCTATGGTTCATTTGTATCAGTACTACCATCCACTTCCTTGCTATAGAACATAATAGTTATTAGCTCCCTCCGAGTAGACAAGCTATTCGATCGAATGCTCCCATAAGTACATATCAATTGTCTCAAGTCACTTGTCATGTGATAGGTACCCCTAATGCCATTGGAAGTTAGCTAAGCTCTTCTGGTGTAATCCATGGATGCATCATCTCCATGAGAGGAGAATAGGAATACTACAACATGTTATTTTTCTGATGTCAGTTGTTGGGTCCTGAAAACCAGGTAGAGTAACAGATGATGCAGTTTTTCTGGTGACAGTTGTGGAGAGATGAGCTATAAATATTACAGGGCTGAAGACGCAATTTACTAGTGTCAGTATTGGGACTTGAATTCCAGATAAGGCAACAGACAGTTACTTTCTGGTCATTTACAATAATAACTGTGGGTAGTAAGACATAGAACATATCATTTCTGGTAGTGATTAGGGATATAAAACCCTAGACCAGTATCATTATGCCTTCAGTGATTTGCCACTGCAGGTGAGTTTTTGTGTTAGATGGGGACAGTAAGCCCTATTCTAAAACAGGCAATTCATATCAATTTTTAATGGTTTCTGATGCCAAGGAGCTTCTATTTACTGCAGTCCATTTTCTTTTTGTAAGCAGCCCTCAGTTGTGCAAGAAGACTGTCAGCTAAGGCACCAAATAGGATTTCATAGAGCAGAGAGGGACAGATGATTAGGTGGTCATTATACACATGTTTGAGGCATTGTTGCAGAAGAGGGCAACTGGCGTTACACTGTCAGAGCCAATACAGCATACACACAGTACTGGAGGCAAACAGTTATGCCTCAGCACATATCAGTCAGTCCTGACAAGACAACTCTGGTTTTGCAGTCACCAGCAGTGAAGTAAAGTAGACTATTTTCTAAATAGCCTATTGAAATAATAAATTTGTATAGCTGTGAGTGTGGAAGCATTTATAGTTGTTGAAACGATGTAGCTGCTAGTGTGAGTCAGTTAATAATAATTAAAAGGTTGTTTTAAATTGAGTCAGACACTAAGGTATAGTTTTGAGGAGAGAATGCCGGTACATTTTATGATTGGGTAAAAGATATTTTCTAAGAGAAAAAGTGGCGATAAATAAGGAGGTTGGATTACCATTCTTGTGTTCTCAACAACATTGGAAGAAGATTGTGGTAAATAATGATTGAGCCTGGAAAAAGAGAGATATGGTGGCACAGATGTGAAGCATGAAAGGCAAAAGGTAGAAGTTATTTACCTTTGTAGTACTATAAAAGGGCATTTATGGGGAAACTGCAGCGATAAAGCAATAAAGTATGGTACTAGAGATCCCATGGCAGAAAGCACAACTGTTAAGTTATCACAGGTAGACTGCGTGAGTCATTGGCAAATATAGTGTTAGTGGATACCATTTCTGTAAGTTGTTACCCTGAGTTTAAGAGAACAGAGAAAATACAACAAGACTAAAAGTGAAATGGTGGTTGAAGGTGAATGTGCGAAATGTGCGCAACTCAAAGCCATTGGGCCAAGATAGTGGCATAAAGCTAAGTTAAAAAATAATATATTACTTTGCCGTTAGTGGTTATCCTGAATTTTAAGAATAAAAATGCAACAGTAGGAGGTAAATCTAAAAATGGAAATGTAATTGAAGTGGTTACAGTTTATGCAGATGGAATAGCATAAGTTGAAGCCAAAGGGCCAAAATAGTAGTGTAAAGCTTAGTAGTATTCCATTTCCTTACTGTGAACAGTAACCATGAATTCTTAGGGAAGACAGGGACATCATATTTAAAGAAATAAAAAAAATTAATGCCACAGATAAGCCATAAGGAAATGAAGATACAGGCAAGAAAAAGTAAGAATGAGTCGGGATATGTTGGTGAGAAAGGATACAAATATAATTAACATGTATACTGTGTAAATGGAATTGGCCTAAAACATTCATAATGTGAAATAATTATAAACTTTATATAGAAATACAACTGGCCACAGATTGTAAAAAACTTGATATGTAGAAGTAATAACGGTCACAGGTTCTAGTAACATTAGAAACAAATTATCTATGCCTACAGGTAACTGATGGGAAATTAATTATAGGTAAATCTAAATGACCAACAATGGTACTATCTGTTTAAAATGTTAGGTAATTTATAAGATTGGCAGAAAATTATATTAGAAGGGATTTTAAGTAATAAAAAAATAATTGGGGCATATTTTTTTGGCTCTATGATGCCTCATTGACATCAAGGGCATTAGAGGTGGGAAAGGACTGCGGGCAGGGCTGGCGCTAGGAATTTCGGTTCCGGGGTAAAAGGGCGACCTTTACTATTTTTTTAGCCGACAATGGGCGGATTCTTGGCTTCGGGCCTGGGGGCCCCTACAGCCCGGGTACATTTTACCCGCTTAACACCCCCCCCCCCCCAAACGCTAGTCTTGACTGCGGGCAATGAAAGGGAAGGAATTCAGCTAAAGCATTTGAAGAAACCATTTCGGCTTTCACCTGGAGTGATTTGGCAAAACAATGGAAACCCAACTCTGGATGTCCAAACAAGGATTCAAACCCACATCCTCCTGAATATGAGGCCACAGCATTTACCACCATTTAGCGCCAATATTTAAAGAAATGTACATTGTTGTGACGTAAGAAGTTTTAGTGTAGGGGTTGTACCAAATCAGAATACAAGCAGTTTGCTCATCTAATGGGGTCACGCATATAAGGGATAACAGCAGGAAATTTGAGTTTTGTCATGTTTCACTGAGATAAACAACTGAAGTGATCATCAACAATAATATTAAGAACAGAGTTATTTGATAACAGTAGTGTCACCCTAGCTTTGGTACAAGTAATTGTTAATAACATTAAGTAGGCTTAATATCTTGCACTGTGGAATAAATATTAGCAGCATAATAATTTGTATTGTATGCTATCAGCATGTAAGAATTATATTTTGCAGTAAACAATGGGCATTAAAATGTTTATGTAATGCTGCTTTAGTAACCTAGGATAGCCAGTTGTAATTAATCAACAAAGGTAGCTGTTTGTGAAAGAAACATTTATGCAGTCAGCACAAAATTAATGGGTGTAGGTACAGAAATTTAAATGGGAAGTGGTGATAGATTTGGAAACCTAACAATAATGATATTAACTGGACATTTGTAAAAATTAAGCAACAGTCGTATTCAAGAGGTCAAACACTCTATTTATGAAGCATTAATAATCTGTATTACATTTTAAAAATTCATAGCGTAAATTTGATAGCACAAATAAAAAACAGTTTGCTTACATTGTGAAAAAGTGTAATTGTAAGGAATAACTAAAATTCTTGGTATCTGTATGGTATAAAACAGCACTGATTATGACAATTATATCTGTAACAAAGCACTAAATGTAACTGTATGGGTGGAAATTATAACAGAACCATAATTTTTAAGAGATAATGTAATAATTTATATTCTTATGATAAAGTGGTGAAAAATGAAACAGAATTATTCAGTGAAAGAATTATGTGAGGACAATAAAAGCATTTGTATAATTTTTAAAAACTAACTTATAAGGTGCTATATGGGGATGTCAGCAAATGCACAATTGTTCAAATTAAGTTGTAATAATCTTTCCAATGGGTAACAAGGTGGATGATATGTAATGGTTATGAGTTAGTCACAAAAATCAGCCTTGCTGCCCTCAGCATGAGCAGAGGTGGCCCGAGCAAGTTTTTCAGGTGGTGCGAGATTTCATTATGGCGCCTCAAATGTGCAATCGCTTATTCGTGATTAAGGTGTCCCTGTAGATATACTGAAGATAACATACATTTTATATATACTACTAAAATTATAAATGTAAAAGTTTGTTTTCTTGGATATTTGTTACTGTTTCATGTCAAAACGGTTGAACAGCTTAGGATAAAATTTGGATTAATGAATTGGCTACCTACTTTTATCCCGATCGAAAAAATAGTTTCCGTGGAATTAGAATACAAAGACATATATGAATGCATTATGAATTCTAGTCGAGCAAAGCTGAGGGCAGAAAACAGTCTTTATATATTAATAATAACTCAAACTTCAAAAGTCTTAGTTTAGGATAGCAATTGTATGAATGAGAAACAACAACAGTAAAAAAGAACACTATATGTTGGAAAAGATTTATTTGAGCTACTATAGTGTATACAATGCTCACATCACGTGTACGTCATAGGTTTTAATAATTTTAAAAAAAAATTAAAAAAAATAAACAAATGAAGAAATAAAATCATGACTAAGACGTCCAGATTGCCAACTTCCTCGGTTTTGCCCTTTGGCAATATTATTTTCGATAGATAAAGTTGCAAGATCTAAAAGTCTTTCTTGACTCCGAGTTTACCGTAAGAAAGATTGGATAAATTTTAGTTTACAGAAACTTCGTTCTCCTTTAGTTACAAGTATGGCTAGCTAAATTCGAAATGGGGTCCACACATTTGGAGAAATATCCTGCCAACAATTTTGTTTAATAAGTTGAACTTGTATTGGTTCTGCTGATTCAAACCCCATCAACAATAGTTTCAGTTAGAAAGTTCCTCAGCCAATTCAAAACCCGATATGTTGTAGTATATTGAGAGATTTTAGCTATAATATATTCTAATTTTTGCTCGGGATAATTTTTCTCAAGTTGCAGCTATGTAATGTGCTCTGCTTCGGTGGGTGAATTCCACCCAACGAAGCAGAGCTCAAGGTTGGGCAAAGTCACTTCCCGTGGGAAGCAGTCCCCCTACCATGGTAGCCCAGAAGGCCCTTACCAAGGGATTTTAAATGAATTGAACTAATGTCACATGACTTCCCCCACTACGCTCCTACTCCTGAGAGCGCAGGGCAGTCTATTTGCCGATTCTCAGGATGGACCACGTTGCCAGACGGTATGCAGATTTTATTAGGTAAAGCCTAATACATTTATACTCTTCTGCTGGCTTAGAAAGAATATTCCGAGTGACAGGATTTTATCAGTAAGAGATTCCTTTTATGAGAGTTATCTTATGCAGTATTTTTCAGTTATTTCAAGTGTATGTCTATGTGCCCATTTTTATTGAAGTATTAAAGTCACTCCATTCTTTCAACTACATGTTTTCATTTGTATCGCTGATTCCTGCTCATTAGTAGCAATAAGTGTGGGCAGAACGTAATTGCTCTGATCTTATGGCCACATATCTTCAGGAAGCTGATCGAGGAGTGGTTGATCAGAGACGAATCCAACCTTGGCTGGGGTAAATTGCCGCTCGTTTACTACAATGTCACATTTTTCTCCATTAGTTAAACTCATTTATAAATCTGCAAAGGATTATTTCAATTATTACAATTCAGGAATTATTTTGATAATATGTAAGAACGACACTGTTGAATTAAATTTAGATAGTTGTGAATATTGAGTGACCAACGTGTTCTCAATTATACCGATCATATGCTAAAAAACGTTCATTGTAAAAAATTCTTCAGGATCTATTGCCATCTCATCTACCGCCTCGTACTCAAAAAATTTCTTCTTTTTTTGGGATCTGAAGAGCTTAATAAAATGGTATGTCCAAATCTGAGAAGCAATTTCTCTAGCTGTTCAGAGGAGATGAATAACCCCCTTACTCACTCTCAAATTCCACATCAATTGTGAAGCATTTCATAAAGCCACTTTCATGATGGGTAGCCTTGCTTACAATATTTACTTGAAACAATGTATTACACCAACTCACCATTGTAACTATGAACTCAAATTGCTCCATGATCTGGCTCAGGGACAAGGCCTCTATTGTTGCAAGTGAATAATTCATTTTCAGAAGGGCGTCACGAACTGAAGAATAGTGATAACTAAACACAGCATGGTTAAAAACTATATTCTACGAACCGAGTTTCGCAAATTTTTTTGGCGATAGTTCTTAATTCTTAGATGCTACTTCCCATCACTTTGTGATCGAGAGAATGGAACAAACATTCTTTAAAGAATTTTGGATAAGGAAACCGATCTAATTGATGTTTTGGCAGCACTGCCATTACCAAATTTAATGACAGCTAAATGGATTCAAAAATGCTTGTCAAGAAACTGCTTCAGAATTGAATTCTGCTTTGGACATCTTTGTTTCCTCCAATCATATTGGATCCATTGTCATATCTTTGGCCTCGACAATCATTCATATCCAAATCGAACTTTTGCAACGTATCATTAATATACAGGTCAGTGAGTCCAGCTCCCAGGTCCTGAAGAGTTACTTACCGGCTTGGAAGCAATGAAACACTCACGCACTTGGGCTTCATCTTTGACAGTGTCAACAAAATCAATGCTAAAGATAATTGTTCGACGTGACTGGCAACAGTTCAATTCAGTATGGTGGAAAAGTATTTAGATGACATAGTAAAATTTTTACTAAGAACTTCAATCGTTTTGAATACATTTTCCAAAATAATAGACATCAGTCTCCTTATTAGGAATACGGCGGATATGCTTCATCATCAAAGTGTCATATTTTCCTAGCAGTTGAAATATATCCAGTTAGTTACCACTATTGGAAGTATTTAGTGTTTCATATCCAAAGCTTCCCCTGAACAAGAAACTATTGCATGTTGAAAAGAATACTCTGGACGTCATTCATTCGAAAATAGCAACCCACCGTGTTTTTTCATCTTCGATGTGTATTTACAAATGCTTGTCTATTACATACAAGTTCTTTAGTCGAATCAACGTTTCTATCCAACTCAACAGTGTGCTGGCGATTTGAGAAAGTTTCGTGAGTTCTTTTCCCAAATAAGAGAGAAACCTTCTATTGAATAAACAAGAGAAAAAAACAATATAATTAATCTGCAGATTTGGAGTAAACGAGCCATCTTTTTTATATGTTTCTCCATCTGACATTTTGAAAATATGTATTTAAAAAATGATGTGCACGATTTTTCTCTTGGATTTTTTCGTTGCTCGAATAATTATTTCCTCTCTGACTGATGGGTCAGTGAACGACTATTTTGAAATATCATCATAAATTGTACTTTGAATAGGTGACGTTGATGGTATGTCTGGTATACCCTTTTCGAAGTGAAGACTACGTTGCGGCTATAGCAAAATCTTCTTGTACATACTGCACTTTATCATCATGGGCCTCGTCTGAAGAACTTCTATAAAATTAGTTTTCTTCCGTCACGTGTTGAACTAGTTTTGATGACAGCGATTCAGATGATATCTCAACTCCAAAAAAATTTGCAAGCAATTTTGAAGCCTTTTTAGTTTTGCCTTGAATTAGGGTTTTTTTTTTTTTTTTTTTTTTTTTTTTTTTAACAAAAACAATTTAAAAAAAGGTAGCGATATGGCTTGTCTGTAAAATACACATTACATTTTGTAAATATTTACACTACCAACATTAATTGCAATTACCTAAGGTATAATATTGTAGAAATAGATAACTATGTTGAATCTCGCCTCTTGTACATGCACCCACATGCAAATGACTGTGCCGGACATAGAGCGGGGAAAACCGAGGTGCTCATTCCAGGCGGCAAAATCATGTTTAAAGGGGCGGTAAATGAATAATTCGTGGGTACTGACCTTGTTAGGTCTACTGCCCTGAGCGGCAACTTTCAGGGGCGGCAAAATCTATGAACAGCTTTAAACGGCTGTGGGGGGCAAATCCGTTAATTCATATTTCAAGGGGCGGCAGTAGCAAGTTTTTGCCCCAGCTCGGAAAATTTGTAGATCCACCACTGGCGAAAGAACTGCAAGAGTACAGCCAAAAAGACAGGAAAAAGTTGCGGGAGGCACAGCGTGACATAGGAGAGTGTTAATAATGCGACAAGTTGTGGTTTTCTTGAATGGATTAACTCGAGCTGACTCGTACTATACATTCAGCGGAAGCTCTTACGTTTATAAATTATTCTGAATGATTAGTGCAACCTCAATAATTATAGAATTTATTTTTCATTTTTTGCGCAGATGATTTCTTTCTGTGTATTCGGTGCCCCCTATATGACGGCACGCGGTGCGGTCACACCGCTCGCACCGCTCGCACCGCCCTAGGGCCGCCCCTGAGCATGAGTAACCATAGGTCACTGTCACTGAAACACAAATACTTAGCATCAACAAGTAAACTTTCTGGCAGATGTAAAGGCCGCCAATATGATGTGCTGAGTGATTCCCAATGAGCACATTGCAATACCTTTACTATTATGTCCTTCAAAATAGAAGTAGTTAGAAATATATATATTGTAACATTAATACATTAATATTGAAACAATTGTGGAACCAGTGAACATAAAATCAATGTATTTCTAATCAAATGTGAATGTGTTTCAGTCTCCAGATGTGTAGTATGTGAGCAACCAAAAGAGTAAATGTGCTACCCTCTTGTTAAGCAAAAATACTCTCTTGGTAAGATGTAAACGGTTTGAATGACTGACAGAATGTTGAACAACAAATTCAAAACTGGTTTGTAGACCAAAATTTTTGCAATTTGTGTTCACAGAGTCAAGGTGGGAAGAGTTCAAGGAGATATTAAGAAAGGGGGAAGAAAAATTTATTCCAAAGCAGAAAATAAAGAGAACCTATGTACTATAATAGGGAAGTGAGGAGGTTAAAGAGGTTGGTAAGAAAAGATTATAACAGAGTTAAGAGACAGCAGGGTAGTAGGGAATATTTAAAACAACCAAACAAGAACTTAATAACAGCAAAGAAAATGGCTAAATATGGGTTTATGAAGAGTATTGTCAGTGCAGGAGGACCATTGACTGATGCATCTAGAAATTTCTATGGCTATATCAGGAAACTGAGGGGAACGGAGGGTGTAGAGACACTTATAGATAAGGATGGAGAAGAAGTTACTGACGATTTGAAAAAGGCAGAGATTTTAAGTAACTGGTTCAGTGAAAGCATTAGGGACAATGAATCAGAAACAGGAGGGTCTAATTCAGAGAACGAGCTTAACAACACAATTAGAAATGATGATAGTAAAAAATTTGATATCCATCCTGAGGAAAACATGAAGGAAATAAGAAAACTGAAAAAAAAATAAAGGGGCTGGTGAAGATAATATTACTACAGATATCTTAAAGATAGCCGGATGTGACATTGTACCTTATCTTGAAATATTATTTAAATTGAGTCTAGGCACTTGCTGCTTACCACAGGACTGGAAAAGTGCAATAGTAGTACCGGTACATAAGGGAAGGGTGAGAAATAGAGTTGGGAATTACAGGCCAATCAGTTTGACATCAGTGGTAGGTAAATTAATGGAAAGATTGATATGCAACCACATCAGAAATATATGTGAGGAACGTGAGTGGTTTTCAAGCAGGCAACATGGTTTCAGACAAGGATATTCATGCGAATCTCAGTTGGTGGGATATATGCAAGATATTTCAGATGAAATGGACAAGGGAGGCCAAATTGATACTGTAGCACTAGATCTGTCTAAGGCGTTTGACAGAGTGAGCCATAAAATGGTAGTAAATAAGGTAAAAACCATTGGAGTGGATAAGAAAGTCATTTGCTGGGTAGAAGCATTTTTAAAAGGTAGAAAACAGAAAGTTAGGGTAGGAAATGTAGTATCAAAAGAAGTGGAAGTAAAAATGGGTGTGCCACATGGTAGCATATTGGGACCATTGCTATTCATTATTCTAATGAATAATTGTGTTGATTGTTTACTATCTGAAATTAGATTGTTTGCAGATGACATAATGCTGTATAAAAGAATCAAAACGATAGAGGATTGTAAACAGTTGCAGGGTGATCTGGACAGGATATCTAATTGGGTTGGTAAACATGGAATGAAGATAAATGCAAAGAAGAGTCAGTTTATTAGATACACAAATAAAAAACAAAAGGTTAATTATGAATATAAGGTGGGGAATGAATTGCTTGCTGAAGACTTGAAATGTAAATATCTTGGAATTACTTTTGATAACAAACTTAACTGGGCAGGACACATAGGACAGGTGGTAGGAAAAGGTTTCAAAGTTCTGCACTTGTTGGAGTGATGAGGGGATGTACGAGAGAAGTCAAGGAATTGGGTTACAAAACTTTGGTCAGACCATTGCTCGAAGGTAGTGTAGTATGGGACCCTCATTTTACATATCAAATACAGGAGTTGAAGAGAGTGAAAAAAGGGCTGCTAGATTTGTTTCTGGAAATCATCGCAGAATGCAATCAGTGATGGATATGATAAAGGAACTGGAATGGGATTCATTGCAAGACAGGAGGAGGATGAGGAGAGTCATGGGAATGTACAGGGCATATACTGGCGATAAGGCATGGAAAGATATTGCAATAGGTATGAAAAGTAGTGCATTGAAGGGAAAAGATGACCATGACCACAAGCTGCCACTCGATTTCAGGCACAAGGGTGTGGGAAGATTCTCTTTTTTAGGTAAGGGTGTCATTGGCTGGAATGAGTTACCAAGAGAAATGATGAGTAATTTACCGAAAACTTTGAAAGAATTTAAGTAAAAAAATTGTAGAGGGCAAATGTAGGTAGGTGCAGGATAGGGGGAAGATGGGTGTGTAGGGAAATTGCCACTGGAGCCTGTGCTCCATTGCAATTAAATTAAATTTAAAAAAATAAGCCAATATTTTGTATCGTCATGATGAAATAGAACAAAAGAGAAAGAGAACAATGAATTGTTGTAAGTACACATGGCTAACTTACCTTTGTAACTATAAAATATTGTATTAGTTTACTGTCATAAAATCATGACATCTTGTATTGTAGCTGTATTTCAGTGTATATCAGGATATCATGTTGTGAGATCAATATATGGATGAACACCATAGAATTTTGAAAAGCAACTAATTTTTTGTATTTGATCAAAGGGAATGTGAATGTAATCATAATTGCCATTGTAATAATGGAATAAAGTTGAAATTTTAAAGACATGTCACCTCAATACTGTGATTTATTTTGGGTTGAAGAATTGCTTTGAATTCTTCTTAATTAAGAGGGGGATGTAGCATGCTGTGCCTTCATATCTAGCAATATTGGTAATGAGGCAATGGTGAGGCAACTGTGGCATTAGTAGGTCCATCAGCAGTAATTCAGTATATAAAGGAGGCCATTGAGTAGGCAGTGGTGGCATGTAACGAGCCAGTTGGAAGTGGTTATCGAGCATTGCAGCATCAGGACAGGGTGGCCTGCCCCAAGTCTGATCCCAAAACCAGGGTACTACCTCACCCTTTGCTCTGCTGTAAATCTGTTATCATCTCAATCTATATCTATTGGGCTATAGGACCATTCTATCGTATATAGCGTTTTTGAAGTTTATGGCATTATTAGTTTTGGCTGCCTGCCATGCAATGGCAGATTTATCGATATTGTTGGATCTATAATTGTTGGTGTGCTCACGCAGCCTGTCCTCTATAGTGCGCCCTGTCTCTCCTATGTATAGTGCGCAAAGATAAATGGTGGCCAAGGAGGTTCAAGGAGGCATTGGAAATTGCCATATGCCCAAACAACATAAATGAAGATGACGGGCTCTCGCTAAAGCAGATGGAGCAAGTTACGTTTCATCTCCCACCAGACCACACTGCGCCCCTCCAGGCCAACGAAACACGT
Source organism: Vandiemenella viatica (assembly GCA_031002005.1). Classification (NCBI taxonomy): domain Eukaryota; kingdom Metazoa; phylum Arthropoda; class Insecta; order Orthoptera; family Morabidae; genus Vandiemenella; species Vandiemenella viatica. The sequence continues at coordinate 23,460,384 of JARYHS010013631.1, forward strand.
GACGGTTTGAACCTTCTGATTGGCTGGGTAAATGAAACCCTCTAGACGGGTCACGGTCCTCAGCTATATAGCAACACCACATAATGATTGAAGACGCAGTTCTACCCTGGAAGAAGACCACAGAAGGAGGGTTGAAATGTTGGCTACACGAAAAATGACATAGCATCACCCGGACAGCCAAGAATCAACTGACCCTGGCCGTGGAAGCACTTTTGACAAGTTCACGTTTCAGGTTTCTGTGATGTCTGCAGGTTTGGATCATCCAGAATGAGCAGCGCTGATACATTGCCCATTGATTTTCCACTTACACAGGATGAATGTGACCATTGATTTAAGCCTGTTAACCTTCACTGCAATAGCCTGGCAAGACAGCCCTATGATATGACATGCCTTTATTGAAGTTCAATAGCTCTGTACTTCATGCTATCTACTTGAGAACTGGATTTATATCAGTCTGCAGCTTAGGGTGACAACACAAGTAAACTGACAAACTGAATCACCTTTCTTCATAGATGCCCAATTACTTTTTGGCAGATAGTGTACTAGATTGCTGAGCCAATCAGGGTGAATGTACACTCAATACTGTTTCTATATTAGCCTCAAAATTATGCCTTTCTAATTAATAATTTCACTGCATTGGAATACCAAAGTTAGTTAATGATGAGAAAAAATTATAGCACCAATTTTTAATGTGTACTGATTAAATGAGAAATATTGTGCTTCACTAATACTGTCTAAAACTAATATATGGTAAAAATGTGGTTAGCCTGTTATTGCAGAATATCAGCATTCCTAAAAACAAATTAAAAAGTTGTATTTGAAGACTACTTCCTGAAAAACAAAACAACATTTTGAACAATACCCAAGTTTGAGATGATGAAAACCTTTAAAACAAAACAAGTTAGAGTTAATTCACTAAAATGAGTTAGCATTAGATAAACACTACTTCCAACAAAAACAATTATTTAAAATCTGTACCACAGCTAACTGCAAATACCAGCCTCTCCAATGCCCATGTTCTTGCATCACCATTACCATGAACTTTGTATCCCTTAGAATAGTCACAGACAAACAATCTCCCACACCTCTCATGACCACAATAACTGTATAACAGTCATAGCCATCACAGTACTCCTGAAATCATATCCCATCTGAACTCAGGAGGTGGACATTAGCCTAACAAGACATTCCTGTATCAGCCATCCTCATATAGAATTAGATGGCTGCTGCATGATTATGGCTAGCAGCTGATTGCTAATCACCCTCAAGCATGAGCCATTTAATTCTACTGCTGATGAAGGGACATAAACCTGAAAATTGCTGCACTCAATGAATGTACATGTTTATCCATGTTTCCAGATGTTGTAAAGGGTGGTTATTCTCCTATCCAAATATTTAATTTATCCCACTGATAGCGCCTTTGTTTCCTAACAATGCATATATTTATATATATGGCCAAGCTAATACTGAACAACAACTTTTTCTCATTCGATGATAAAATTTACCACCAAGTTAGAGGCACTGCCATGAGCACCCATATTGGTCCCTCATACTCTAACCTCTACTTAGGCCACCTGGAACAGTCATTCTTAGCTGAAGCCCATATGAAACCCCTTTAGTGGTTCAGATTCATTGATGACATTTTCATAATATGGACACATGGGGAAGACAACCTACTCAGTTTACTCAATAAACTCAATACCATCAGCTCTCTGAAATTCACGAGGACTTACTCCCACACACATGCCACTTTCCTGGATGTCGATCTATCCATCACGAATTGTTACATGATCTCATCTGTCCATGTCAAACCCACCAACTTAACAGTACCTTCATTATGATAGCTGCTATCCTCATCACATCATACGCTCCCTCCCCTGTAGCCTTGGCATTCGGGGGAGTGACATATGTTCCAACGATCAGAGCCTCCAACAGTACTCTAGCAACATTTCTGAAGCCCTAATATCCTGCAATTAGTCACCAGATTTAGTTCATAAACAAGTTTCATGGGACACATTACAACCTACTCAACCTATCAACAGCCCACAACCCTCTAAAACCAACCACAACCCTGTTTTGATCACCCGATACTAGCCGTGTTCGGAATCCGTCAACTGGGTTGTGCGACAAGGTTATGACTTCTTTCGAGCTTGCCCTGAGATGAGAACCCTCCTTCCAAAACTCCTCCCTGACCCACCCAGAACCTGCTTCAGCAGACCTCCAAAAATTAACCAACTCTTGGTCAATAAACACGGTACTTCCCAGCCAGCAAGACAGCCCAAAGGTTCATTTCCTTGTATCAGATCCTACTGCAAACTATGCAATATCTACCCACCTTCCACCACCTTCACCAACCCTGTAACTGGGGAACGTGTCCCTCCCCCCCTCATAGGACTTGCCATGTGCAAATCCTCCCAACTTATATATTAACTCACCTGTAACCACTGCCCAGCCTCCTACTTTGGTCTGATAACGAATCCACTGGCCATCAGAATGAATGGACACAGACAATCGGTATTCACCAAGAACCCTGACCACCCTGTATCTTATCATGCCACCACTCAAGGCACCAACAATTTCAACACATGCTTCGTGGTCTGCACCATCAGTCTTCTTGGACAAAGAAGCATCTCAGAAGGTGGGAACTGGCTTATCAGTATCATCTGGGTATCAGACAACAACCTGGACTAAATTTAAGATAGCACCAATCTTCCAACCCCCTTTCACCCAACCCCCTCACCTCTTACCTTAACCCACAGAACCATCGCTCACCAGAGCCAATCTTTTGTAGTTTGTAACCTCGAAATTTGCTTAGTTTCCTAATATTTTTATTTCACATATTTATCAGATTTTTGCACATAGGTGTAAAAGGCAATTTGGGGCCATCAGCTGACGTCTACCGTGCACCTGCAATGGTTTACTATGAACAGGTATATCATTTATTATTATTTTCTGGTTTATGCCTTTCTACCCCCAGCCTCACTTCCTGCCATGTTGTTTTTTCCCCTACCACCATGAGCTACAGGCCTTGTTGGCTAACTCAGTTGGCTGCCAGCCTCCATCATGCAGCGATCTCACCACTACTGAAGAAGGGCAGTAGGACGAATTTTGCTCTATATGTGTACTTGTTTTTTCTGTGTCTTGATGCCGCAGGAATCCTCTTCTATGGAAAGCAGTGGTTTTTCTCCTATACAAATGTTTAATACATATATCTGAGGAAGGATAGGGAAATATGTCCCAACACTTACCACAGATGAAGGAGGCTGGGAATGATGAACATAAAATAGAAGAACACTGGAAACACAATATTCCTGGACCAAGCCTTATTCTTGCCAAAGACCATAGTATAGAACATATATGGGCAACCCCTGGCCCCCGGCCCTCCACCAGCTTCAATCCGGCCCGCGAGAGATTCAGAAATTTCAAATAAGCTTCAAACTCAAGTCTCTCATTAATTTATATTTGATTTTTCTATCTGTTTTTGTTAATTTGCTTTTTGTATGTTTGATTATGCTATTGTAATTCTAATAAATAAAAAAATGTGTGAATTTTTATCGCCTTTTTATTCACTACTTCCTACTTATTTCTTACCTACGGCCCACGATTTCTTACCTACGGCCCGCGGCCTGATTAAGTCCCGAAATTACGCCCTCAGCTAAGCAAAGGTTGCCCATACCTGGTATAGAACGTGGGAGGAGAGGGGGGGGGGGGGGGTCAAATACTAGATCGATAATCAATAATGCTGAAGGTATATTATCTTTGGAGGTGGTGGAGGAGGAACATCAAATTAATCATTAAGTGAGGATATAAATATTACAAAACATATTTTGAGAAACTTTAAGTAGGAAAAATAAAATATAAGAAAGAAGAAATAATAAGTGTTGGGCCTAGTGGGAGGTACTTATCAGAGATTGAGACCTGGAGGATGTCAGGCGTATAGGATATTATGGTAGGTTAGTTCCTACCTACGCAGGTAGGAGGTTGCAGGGTCATGAAAAGCTCTGATCGCCCTAGCTGAGAAACACTTGTTGAAATTGTTGAGATTATGGGAACTGGCATACTATGTCGCTGGATGGGCTACATTTCTACTGTAAACATTTTGCCTGTGGCCACTGATTCTGATGGCAAGTTGGTTCATTGTGAGGCCTATAAAGTAGCTGGTGCAATGGAAGCCTGACAGTTGATATAAGAGATGTGTTGTGTGTAAGTAGAATGTCTAATGATGGGGAATGCTTCACCTGTGCTGCATGTTTTACAGTGGGGTATGTTACATGGGAATGAGCCCTGTGGTAGTTTGGGGGAATTACAGAGTGGATATTTATGAACCAATAGATTTTTTTTTGTTGATTGGGTAGTCAGTTGAATCATGTGCATGGGGGAAGTGTGTAGGATTTTATGGAGAATGGTGGAAATACCCGTGAAAGATCATGCCCACGATAAAGGATTAGGTTAATTGAACAACAATTTTTTTTATTATTATTTTTTTTATTTTTTTTTAACAGTTTAACGTCCCTTTTTAACAACGTGGTCTTTAGAGATGGGAAAGGATGGGGGCAAGGAATGGGAAGGAATTGGGCCATGGCCTTTTGAAGGAAGCATCCCGGCATTCACCTGGAGTGATTTGGGGAAACCATGGAAAACCCAAATCTGGATGCCCGGACGGGGATTCGAACCGCCGTCCTCCCGAATGCGAGGCCAGAACGCTATCCGTTACACCACCACGCTTGGTTTTGAACAACATGATGAAATTGGGGCTTCAGTTAGTATCAAGGAGTACGACATTGGAGTGGTTTTGTGCAGGAAATTAGCTGGGCAGAATGCCAGTCAGCTTTATACAGTAGCTGCTGAAGGACTAGCTTAATGGATTTGAGGAATTTAGTTAAACGAAAGGATTGGAGTGTTGAGTAGATTTGTAGATGGCAGCCATAGACAGGTAGTTTGATGGTTAAACCATTTGGAGGTATAATATGAGAGAGGGAAGATTGAAGGAAGTGGATGTGGGAATGCAGTTTGGTGAACAGCATGGAACCTATAAAGGCAATCAATGTGACAGAGGGAATCTCTGAAAAAGCTTAACATTAGACATTATACAGCCAGAACATCAGATAAAATTCTATTGTAAAAATTTGCAGTACATGAAGGATGGAAGCGAAATTCTATAGTGAAAGACTGCTGAAAATTTTGTACACCACAGGCAAAACAAAAAATAATGTATAAGCCAGTTGTGTGAGCGTAAAATTAATGTCACAGAATTTCTGATCACATTGTAGGTTGGTGCTACTTGGATTCATTAAACAAAGCAGGCAACTGTATGGTAAGATGTCAAGAAGTTGGAAACAAATTAGTGGAAGCATAATAATACAACAAAGGAAAGAACAGATGGAAAGACACAGTGATACAAACAATGAGATAGGAACCAGCAGGACAATACAGGAGGAGGACTTGGGGCCATTGGAATAATAATGCATATGGAAATGCTTTAAGGCAACGAAACTAAGGAAGCATAAGAAAATAAGACATATATATATATATATAGGAATCAAATTAGGATAGGGAAATGAGCCACCACTTACCTTTAGATGATGGATGTGGGGCGCAAAGACACAAACACAAATAATAAAGAAATTTTCGGGAAAAAACCCTTCTTCAACAAGAGAACATTATTAGAGGTGGGTGCACCCGGAGACTGCCTCACGGAAGACCGCCGGTCGAGAAAATGGTGGGGGAAAATTCAAACATAGGAAAAGTAGAGGGGCAGTGAATCAGAGCTCATACCCGAGCAAAAATTAACATCCAAACTAATTTCTGGTTGGTGGGAAGATCAAAATATAGTATATATTGAAAAAAAATATATTATACAAATAAATATATATATATAATAATAATATTTATGAATTAAACATCACCTCAGGTTAGTGGTGGTTCAATATAGGTAGTGGAAAGGAGAGGAATAAAAAAAATAAAAAATATAATTAAAAATAACGGGGTATTATCTTAAGTTGAGACCAGGTGGTTGCCTTGTGCCAAGTTTGTACTGGTAGGCAAGTTCCCACCTTCTGAGTTCAGAGAAACTGCTGCTATTAGGGAGAACTCTGATAGCACGGACTGTGTAACAAGAGTTGAAATTATTCAAATCATGGGTTATGGCATGGGCAGCAACTGGGTGCTTTGGTTTCTGTGTGAACACCGTCTGACGGTGGCCATTCATTCTTATGGAGAGTGCATTTGTGGTCAAACCTATATATGAAGCCAGGCAGTGGTTGCATGTTAACTGGTATATTACATGCGTGGTTTCATAAGACACGCCACCTGTGAAACCACGCATGTAATATACCAGTTAACATGCAACCACTGCCTGGCTTCATATATAGGTTTGACCACAAATGCACTCTCCATAAGAACGAATGGCCACCGTCAGACGGTGTTCACACAGAACCCAAAGCACCCAGTTGCTGCCCATGCCATAACCCACGATTTGAATAATTTCAACTCTTGTTACACAGTCCGTGCTATCAGAGTTCTCCCTAATAGCAGCAGTTTCTCTGAACTCAGAAGGTGGGAACTTGCCTACCAGTACAAACTTGGCACAAGGCAACCACCTGGTCTCAACTTAAGATAATACCCCGTCATTTTTAATTATATTTTTTAATTTTTAATTCCTCTCCTTTCCACTACCTATATTGAACCACCACTAACCTGAGGTGATGTTTAATTCATAAATATTATTATTATATATATATTTTTATTTGTATAATATATTTAATTTTTTCAATATGTACTATATTTTGATCTTCCCACCAACCAGAAATTAGTTTGGATATTAATTTTTGCTCGGGTATGAGCTCTGATTCACTGCCCCTCTACTTTTCCTATGTTTGAATTTTCCCCCACGATTTTCTCGACCGGCGGTCTTTCCGTGAGGCAGTCTCCGGGTGCACCCACCTCTAATAATGTTCTCTTGTTGAAGAAGGGTTTTTTCCCGAAAATTTCTTTATTATTTGTGTTTGTGTCTTTGCACCCCACATCCATCATCTAAAGGTAAGTGGTGGCTCATTTCCCTATCCTAATTTGATTCCTTTCCGCTACTTAGCGTCTTTTTTTCATTGTTATTATATATATATATATAATTGATTTTTCATTTCCACCCCCCTCCCCCACCTACCGTTTAATTATAATAACCAAAAAGACCATTAGTGTGACTGAGCTCATCGTGTGTAAGCTCCAGCATCATGTGTCTGTTTTCATGAGAAAGTTTCATGAGAAAGTTCATCATCAGACTTATTGTGTCTTTATTGTTAATGGATTTTTTTTTATTGCTACCCTCCTCTCTTCAACCATGGTGAGTGACGGTTTAAATTTATCTTCCTTTCCATATCTTACTTTTTTCCTTCTTATGTCTTTACACCTCATCAATGTAGAGGTCCTCAGAGGTGGGAAAGGACTGGGGGCAAGGAAAAAGAAGGAATTCAGCCCTGGTCTTTAGAGGAACAATCCCATCATTTGCCTTGAGTGTTTTGGGGAAATTGCGAAAACACAAATCTGGATGGCCAGACGGGGATTCGAATCAGTGTCTTCCTGAATATGATGCTGAAGAATTACCACTCTCCCATCATTCTAGAACGTTCCATATCAAATGAGTTGTTGATGAGATATTAATTTTTGTAACAAATATATCTTTAAATATGAAATGAGTTGATGAGAATATATTAGCATCGTAAAATTAGTAAATACAGAATCAAAACTAATGAGGAGCTGTCAAAAGAAGGCAATAAAAATATAAATTAATAAATAATAACTACTAAATATATAAATATAGAAACATAAATAAACATGTGCAGCGAACCAAAAATGCCCATGACTAGTTTTGATTAAATATAATTTTTCAATGCCCACATCCTCTCCTGTATTTGAAACTGACATGTGTCTTACTCAATGGTCACTTAACTGAGGCATTCCCCTACAGAACCAAACCTTCACCATGTTCTACTGCTGAAGAAGGGATAACATTTGATAACTGCAATCTTTCTTGTATTTGCGTCCATTTTGCATGTCATATTAGGCAAGCAGTGGTTAATTTATCTATCTTGGTATATATATATAGTAACAATGAAATCAAGACGCTAAGTAGTGGAAAGGAATCAAATTAGGATAGGGAAATGAGCCACCACTTACCTGTAGGTGATGGATGTGGGGCGCGAGCACATGTCTTTTCTGTGTGCTCGTGCCCCACATTCATCATCTAAAGGTAAGTGGTGGCTCATTTCCCTATCCTAATTATATATATATATATATCTGTGTGTGTGTGTGTGTGTGTGGTAGCTAAGTGGTTATGGCATCCTAACTGGAAATCTAAAGGTCCCTCATTTCAAATTCCCATCTCAGTGGGAATTTTCAAATGCCCCTTACCTCACCTACACATCTGGCACAGATTGTTGTGTTGCGTGAAGTATGTCAGAAAGCATATATGGTTCCACTTTAAACTGTAGGATTACCTTGCTAGGAGGAAGGAGAAACGGAACTGGCTCTGATACCAGGCTTATTATGCCTCCTTCAGGAAAGTCCAACCAACCTTCAGATTGAGGACCACGCTTATATTTTTAGTGACAATAAAAATGCTGTTAGGCATCCTAGATCATCTGCTGCCAGTTCACACAACTCTAAGTCTCTCACAGATCTTTAATAGTTCGAACTATCAGAGTTTTTCCTGATACCACTACCCCTTCTAAACTCCGTCAACCTTCATTAATACCCCATCATTACTTATTAAATTAATGGAAACTATAATAAATTACTATAAATATCAATATATATTATACTATTATAAATATATATTATATTATTATAAATAAGCAATTAATTTTTTTATTTTCTAGATACAAAATACTTTTAGTTTTTATTTTGTCTTTAAAAAATATTTTAATTAAATTCTATGTTTTTTTGTTTTGTTTACTTTTCTACCCATCACAGAGGCTATACTTTTCAGTAACTATCTTTGTTCAACTTCTCTCTCATGACTGCCTTCTCACCTGGTTCAGCTTTGACTTAGGCATGAGGCGAGTCTCAGGGTGCACATATCTGATCACATATGATCCTTTTGAAATATGCCTTCTCTAGTCATGATTAAAATTTATTCAGAAATATTGTCAAGTGCGTTCGGGTTTTTGTGTTTGTTGATGCCCTCCAGCCTTCATCTGTGTTGAGTGAATGGTTTACTTTATCTATCCTTCCTTATTTACATTATGTATATAAACTAGTAAATGCCATGAGGTGATATTGTCATGAAAAAGAAAGATAACTGTACCCAGCATTCACTCACAGAACACAGTCATACATATGAGGGTTCGTTAGAGGTGATGGGGTTAACAATAAAATGAAGATGTTAATCATGGGAAAGAATTAATAGAAATAAGATGAAAAGGGGACATGTGAAATAGGTAAAATTTATGATATTCTAGCTTTTCCCCGGCGTATTGATCAAATAAAAATTAACGGGTTTTTTGCCGGTTAATTGACTTACTTAATTCTTTTAATGACGTTTCGGCAACTACCATCGTTGCCTGCATCAGGTTAACTCTTAAATACAAAGACAAGACTGTGACTGACACGTGAGCCAGTCCTGGATCCTATAAATAGCCTGTTGCCAAGGGAAGCTTCCCGCAACCATGGCGATCTCGGTCACATAAACTCTTCTTTCATTGGAAAATACAACCCTGTGCAGTATCACACCAAGCTCGCAGGGCAGTACACGGCACTATATGTGTCCACCAATGAAGACTACAAGAAACTCCTCAGGTACCTCGGAGAGGAGAAAATCGAACACCACACTTTTAGGCTGGAAACCGAAAGGACACAGCTATACGTAGTCAGAGGGATACACCCTACCACCCCTCCCGACAGTGTTAAGGAAGCGCTTCTTGGCGACGGCTGGGCTGCCAAGAAGGTCAGCCAGATGAGAGGAACGTATACGAAGGCTCCACTGCCTCTCTATCTGGTCGAGTTGCAAGACTCGGCCGGATCACTCATGTTTGAGAAGGCCACTCGCCTGCTCTACATGGTGATAAAAGTGGAGAAGTATGAGCCTCCCAACACACCCCTGGTCTGTCACAAATGTCAGCGGTATGGACATGCCACAGACCGGTGCTTTGCGGCACCCCGCTGTCGCAAATGTGCCGGCAATCATGCCACACATACATGCAAAGCTAGGATGCCCGATGAACGCAAATGCGTTAATTGTGGGGGAGGGCATCCTAGCAATTACAGAAGCTGCCCCGAGTACAAACTCGCACTAGCCCGGCGAAATGCAAAGAATGCAAAAGGGGCATCACAATCACAGACACAACAAGCGTCCCAAAAAAACCAGCGTAAAGTGATCCAGAACCCGGCCCACCTTAGGAGCAATGTGTCCTACAGTGCCGCGGCTTCGAACGCGATCACGAACACGGCGCAACCCATTCAAAAAGAAACGTCAACCGCACCCCAAGGCTCACAAACCACATCCGACCACAACAGAGGTTGCAGAGCCCCAAACAGCAGGCTCTGCACGCACTGTAGAGCATACGACGCAGCCTTCAGCTGCCTCATCACAACCTAAATCCCAGCAGTTTTAAAAATAACAGGACACGCACGAGGAACGCTGGGAGCCAGACAACCCCTCCCCCTCCCGCCGAGGAAGCAACGGCCGCTGTGGCTGCTCCCGATGGCCCGGTGGCGACGGCCGCTGAGGGGGTGACTGGGCGCGCGGCAGTGAACGCTGGGGTGGCTGCTTCCGACGGCCCGGCGGCTCCGGCCGCCGAGGAGTCGGTTGAGCGCACGTACCGGCGGGATCTGACGTAGCCGCCCGCGCCAAACCCGGCTGGCCCGTCCACTGCGGAGTCGGTAGAGTCTGCCCCGACCCAAGCTGATTCAGAAGCAAACGCAACACCTCCACAGGGTCCAGCTACCCCTGCGGAGCAGACACACACTCAGCCCGCAATAGATTTTTCTCGCAACAATTCGTAAAACAATAGAGGATCTCCTTCGACCCATGTTCCCCTCCGTTGACCTCTCCCTGGCGACACTCATCCCAAAATTCGTAAGCGCCCTACTGCAGCTCCTAACCACTCCCTCAGATGGAGGGAGATGGGCTGTATTCCAGAACTGCCTCATGTCCGTCCTAGGCACCAGCAATGTCTCACACCACTAATCCGCTGCTGTCTAAACTCCTAAGACCCCTACTACAGCTCCTGGAAATTCCCCTGAATGGGGGAAATGGACTGTAATCCTTACTCTACACATTACCTTGCTGCAGTACCTGGACACTCCCCCAGATGGGGGGAGATGGTCTGCAGACCAATCTTATCCACTTACCCCACTGCAGATCCTGAACACTCCCTGAATGGGGGGAGATGGACTGTAATCCTAACCCTGATCCTATACATTACCCTGCTGCAGCGCCTGGACACTCCTCCATATGGGGGGAGATGGACTGCAGCCCAATCCTTCTTTCCTGCCCTCAGCAGCTTCTGGACACTCCCCCAAATGGGGGGGAGATGGACTGCAGGGCAATCCTTCCTACTAACCCCACTCAGATTCTGTACACTCCCCCAGATGGGGGGAGATGGACTGCAATCCCTACATCCCTAAAGCCAGAAATCCAAGCTACCCTACTACAGTTCAAGACCACTCCCCCAGATAGGGGCAGTTGGACTGTAATCCAGATTGGCCTCTTGTCCGTCCAGAAACCAAACAATGCCTGACAACCCAACTCCTCTGAATACGCGTATCCTCTTCTGGAACGCTCGCGGGCTGAAAAACAAAAAAGCAGAATTGGCGGCGTTTATGGAGCGGCACGGTCTCCGTATTGCTCTTATAAACGAAACACACCTGGGCGCAAAAGATAACTTCCACATGAGCCAATACCGTGTGCACCGTACTGACAGGCTGAACGGCGCACGGGGTGGAGGCACGGCCGTGATTATACACACGGACATAGAGCAATCAAACGTAGTGCTTCCCGAGCTAGAGAGATCGAAGCCACAGCCGTAAAAATCCGGTTTAACGAAGCATACACTAATCTTATCGCAGTCTACAATAGGCCCAATAATATTAGCACGCGTGATATCAGTAGGCTGCTAAATACCGCACCTAGAGTAATAGTCGCTGGAGATCTAAATGCCAAACATCGTAGTTGGAATTCGCAGCGTCAAAACTCCAACGGCAGGAAACTGTACGAACATTCACTAGAGCACAATTATCTAATACTAGGGCCAAACGAACCGACGTTTGTCCCCATGTTCGGAGACAAAATCCAGACGTGTTAGATATAGCCCTCCTCAAGGGTATAACCCGCACACACGACCTACAGGTTGTGAACGATCTGGAGTCAGACCACATGCCACTCATACTTAACACTGAAGGTACACCGCAGAACACTGACAAGCGACGGATGCTAAACTATCGACGCGCCAACTGGACATGTTCAAGGAGGTGTTAGATAGTCGCATACCGGACAGACACAGATTAGCCAACAACGCATTAACGAGTCTGTTGAAATTCTAACTGTTGCCATACAGGAAGCTATGGCGAGTAGCATCCCTGAATCAACCCCACACCAGAGACAAATGGCGCTACCTGAGGCAATTACGGGGTTAATCACAACTAGGAATAGGCTCAGGAGATACTGGCAACGTACTAGGCGTCCCATTTATAAAGTGCATATCAACAGACTCAAAGACATAATTAGTCGTAGAATCCAGGAGTACAAAAATCAACAATGGGGGCGTCTGCTCTCGGAGTTGAACACCGACACCTCTGACCGCTCCGTGTGGTCTTTAGCTCGTCACTTCACTCGTGAAGCACATCATACACCCACCCTACAGGGGCCGGACGGACTTGTCTATTCTTCCGAGGGCAAGGCGGAGCTGATGGCCACAACACTAGCAGAATCTTTTCGACCAAACGTAGATCCTTCCGATCCTGCGTTTACATTGGAAACGGACCAGATGGTGACACAGCTGTTAGCCCAACCGGTTCGCGAGTATCCGCGTAGGGCAACTTCCGACGAAATCTCATGGGCTATACAGCACTCGGACGCTAAAAAAGCACCTGGTCCGGATGGTATTCAGAACCGTGTTCTTAAACAGCTCACGGGGAAAGCGATAGAGTACCTTACAGACATCGCGAATGCCATCTTACACAACCACTATTTCCCCGACCGATGGAAGGAGGCCAAAGTGCTAATGTTCAGAAAGCCGGGGAAAGATCCATCTTCACCCAACAACTACCGGCCGATTAGCTTACTGAACTCCCTTAGCAAAGTTGTTGAAAAAGTCATACTCAGACGCCTTACACAACACATAAAGGACAATAACATTCTGAAGCCGGAGCAATTCGGCTTCAGAAAGCACCACTCCACAACACAACAATTAATGCGTGTTGTTGAGCACGTAACAAGGGGGTATAACTTGTCTGCGTCTACCGGGGCTGTGTTCCTGGACATTGAGAAGGCGTTCGATCGTCTTTGGCACAACGGCCTCATTCGTAGACTCAGTGACGACGGATTCCCGGACGGACTGGTGCGCCTAATACACTCTTACCTCACTAACCGAACGTTCCACGTCTGCGTTGACAACAAGAACTCCACACCTCAGGAGATACAAGCAGGAGTGCCTCAAGGAAGTTTAATAGGCCCTCCGCTCTTCACAGAATACGTCAATAAAGCTCCGACCACAGTCAAAACGATGCAAGCTATTTATGCTGACGATACCGCCTATCTTGCACAGTCACAGCAACCATCTCATATAAACAGTAGATTACAGCACGCGCTTAACGTAGTCGAACCTTGGCTCACACGATGGCGAATTAAAGTCAACGTAGCTAAATGCGAGGCACTCCTATTTACACGAAGACCTAAGCAAAAACGCATTCACGAACACTGTCGACCGCTAACACTACACAATCAACAAATACATTTCCGGAACGAAGTTAAATATCTTGGAGTCAAATTTGACGCGAAGCTAACATGGAAGCTCCATATAGAACACATGGTTAATAAAGCAAACATTAGACTCAAACAGCTATACCCTATGCTAAACAGACAAAGCACACTACACCGAGGTAATGCCCGAACAATGTACTTAGCACTCATTCGGCCACTCATGACGTATGCAGCTCCGGTTTGGGGGTACGCCGCTAAGTCTCACATTAGGAGACTGCAATTAATCCAAAACAAAGTACTCAGGATCATAGCAAATGCTCCTTGGGGAACACGAACAACCGACTTACACCGAGATTTCCGACTCGAGCCAATACAGCAAGTAATTAAGAAGCTTGCCATAAACATGTACGGGAAATCCCAAATGTCGCGAAATCCTTTGATACGCACTATAGGCAGTTACGATCACAACCACAGATTTAAACACCCACGGCCGAAAATATTGCTCAACAGATAGGAAAAAACTAATGCATAAACAAGTAAGAAATCTGTCGACTGCATCAAGGGCCACTGGGGTTAGGGTCCCATTCCCTAACCAACCTGCAAAGTGATCACTGGGCTAAGGAAAGTGGTTACAGTGCGATCGCAGGTGCAGAAGGCAGCCACATACAACAAGAAATCAATCCACAAACAGCATTAGTACAGTATCCGGCGTGGTAAACACCGCGGGGGTGACGGTTGTCGTGGCAGGCTAGCGCGATGCATCCTGCTCCAATATTTCCTGATATGAGCATGGTGGGGTTGTCTTACCCGGTGGCGATGACACATACTGGCGGGGGTGGTCATGGCGGTGGTGTCCGTCATCGTCCGAAAGCCCGGGCAAGTTGGGGGTGGTCATCTAGCAGCACTGTGGCTGTCACCGTCGGTGAAACCCTTACCGTGTACTCCCGGGATGGGGAAAGGCTCTGCGCGTTGCGGCGGTTACGCTCTGGACCCCTGGCGGTGCGAATAACATCTCACCAACACTTACAACACCTGTTGCACACAGCTGTTACTAATATAACGATTCGGCATGTTCCAGGACCATCTCAACGGCAAGCGACGGCGAACAGCACCAGCTGACAACCTCAGCGGCGGTGTGTGGACCATTTGTAGTTATTGCATGGTACATATCCTAACAAAACTAACAAACCTTTCATACATCCAATCTTGTAGCATAGAATCTGTCGCGGTACTGGCAGTATCTTAGCCAGCCGCTCTTATTCCCTACCTAACTATCGCAGAGGTTTTTTTCCCAGGGGTAAAACCTTGGCACTTTTTTCCTTCTGCCCTGTCTCTTCTTTCAAAAGTTTCTGTCTATCTTATCCGATGGACCCATGTAAATGGGCGGACGCCTGGACGCATGGAATACATCACAATCCTGTTCCTGTGATCACCTATAGAATTACTAACTTACTGCATGTGCAGAGGTGAGCAGTAGTTAACAGGAAGGCCGCCATGCTTGGAGGAGCGGGTTTTGGGTGCTCCCCCAATAATAAAAAAAAAAAGGAAGCTTCCCGCTGCTCTTTGATTGTTCGGCGATGCAAACGGCCTCAGATGGGGTGAAACCGGTTTGGCTGCATCTCTGCATCTCGTGGCTGCATCCCATAGCTCAGCAGCTGAATGGCATTTAGTAGCTCCACGGCGGTATCTTGAGTAGTCACTCATCTGAGTAACAACCACGCATAATGTTGCTTACACATTTGGCATGTGCGGTCACCCATACAAATGCTCACCACGCTCATCGTTGCTTAACCAGCGGCATAACATGAGGAACTGCCCAATCATGACGACTTGTCTGCCATTGGTCAATGTGTCATGACGGCGTCTGCTCGGAAGGCTGTGTCAAACACGTTGAAGTTTCATGTCCTTTACGACTGGCTCCCAAGCCTCGCTCAGGAAAAGACTACCATCTCTGTTGATGCTGTTATCACTTATTCAAATCTCCAGCACTTCTCTGATCACTGAGTCCCAGAAATACAATATCTTAGCCAGAACTTCAATATTGTCAAAGTTGATGCTGTGAAAATTTTCTTTAACATGTTCTGCTAATGTGGACTTGTCCTATTGTATAACTTACATGAAGAACTAAGGCACCTACGACAAGTTTTCAGACAGAATGGTTATTCTGAAGAACATATTAAACAGGTTTTTCTACCCCAGAAACATAAACTAACACCTGAACAAGAGTCTCCAAAAATCATCATCGTGTTGCCTAATGCCGGGAATACTTCTGGAAAGATTGGAAGAATCTTAGCACGATATTGCGTAAGGAGTAGCTTCTGTCCATCTTTGAAGATACTTGATATGTTACGCATGGTGAAAGATGACGTTGGCCTTCAAGTACCGGGAGTTTATTCGATCCCTTGTGAATGTGGCAAAGCATACATCAGACAAACCATAAGAACTATCGAGGAATGCCACAATGACTACCAATGATATCTGCGGTTACTACAATTGGACAAGTCTGCATTAGCAGAACATGCTATAGAAAAGTTTCACAGCATCAACTTCGACCATATTGAAGTTCTGGCTAAGATATCGTATTTCTGGGACTCAGTGATCAGAGAAGTGCTGGAGATTTGAATAAGTGATAACAGCATCAACAGAGATGGTAGTCTTTTCCTGAGCGAGGCTTGGGAGCCAGTAGTAAATGACCTGAAACTTCAACGTGTTTGACACAGCCTTCCGAGCAGACGCCGTCTTGACACATTGACCAATGGCAGACAAGTCGTCGTGATTGGGCAGTTCCAGAACCCTCGTGTTATGCCGCTGGTTAAGCAATGATGAGCGTGGTGAGCATTTGTATGGGTGACCGCATATGCCAAATGTGTAAGCAACATTATGCGTGGTTGTTACTCGGATGGGTGACCACTCAAGATACCGCCGTGGAGCTACTAAATGCCATCCAGCTGCTGAGCTACGAGATGCAGCCACGAGATGCAGCCAAACCGGTTTCACCCCATCTGAGGCCGTTTGCATCGCCGAACAATCAAAGAGCAGTGGGAAGCTTCCCTCAGCAACAGGCTATTTATAGGAGCCAGGACTGGCTCATGAGTCAGTCACAGTCTTGTCTTTGTATTTAAGAGTTAACCTGATGCAGGCAACGATGGTAGTTGCCAAAACGTCATTAAAAGAATTAAATAAGTCAATTAACCGGCAAAAAACCCATTAATTTTTTATTTGATCAATACGCCGGGAAATGCTAGAATATCATAAATTTTACCTATTTCACATGTCCCCTTTTCATCTTATTTCTATTAATTCTTTTCCATGATTAACATCTTCATTTTATTGTTAACCCCCATCACCTCTAACGAACCCTCATATGTATGACTGTGTTCTGTGAGTGAATGCTGGGTGAGTGAATTTTTCATTTTAGGTAAAATTTGTTTACATTTTGTAAAAACATAAGAATAACAAAAAATGAAATAAGGTCCATCAGTATATCAGGGTTATAAAGGTATGTATTATCCGAGATGAAGGTTCCAGGGGAGGGGGGGGGGGTGTCACAGGTCTCCAAAATGTGTTGGTAGGTTGGTAGGCCAAATCCTGCACTGAAGTTCAGACTGTGCAGTGGTTTCAGGGATACTTTGATGGTTCTGACTGTGAAACAGTTATTGAGGTCACAAAAGTTGTGAGAGTTGGCATGGAAAGCAACAGGGTGGTACAGACTTTCGGAGTAAACTGTTTGTCTGTGACCATTTGTTCTGATGGTAACTTGGGTCATTGAAAGAACTCTAGCAATTGAGGCAGGTTAGCTGATCTAATAGATGGGACGTGGTACATGTGACATGGCCTATGATGGATTAGGATTTTCCAGTGGCAGGGTTACAAAGGTTATGCTGGATTGAAACATACCATACATTTTACAATGAGGCCTGTTACAAGATAAGCAGCCATATGGTAGTTTAGGAGCATTATAGAGTTGGTATTTATGCAAAAGTATTTTTTTATGCTATGTGGCCTGCTGAAAGTCACACAAATAATCTAGTTTAGGGATTTTTGCTGGTGAACAGTTTTTGACTTGAGATTTTTTTGATTGTGGACCAATTCTGAAGAATAATTATGCGATATAAGGGCTCAGATCAGATTGTGGGAGTAATGGTTAAAGGATTATTGGTCAGAGCACAAGATGCTTGGTGGGTGTCCAGTGGTCTTATGAGTCAGAAGAGAAATGGAGTGGTGTGAGAGACTTTGTAAGGTTGAGGAACAAACATACCTCTTACAGGTCAAGTTAGTAGGGTTATGGCCACTTAATCACTCCAATCCAGGACCACAGTGGGAGATTTTGACTGTATGAAAGATCACTTATGGCCCACAATAAGGTGTGATTCAGGATATAGGAGTGGGGTATTGAATTTAGGAAGGAAAACTACAAGAGAGTCGAGGTCAAGAACTATTGGAATAGGAGTAAGGGATTATTTTGAGATAGGGAAACTGGTTCTAACTGTATGGATGTAGTAATTGTTGGAAGCTGGGTTTAAGGTTATTAATCACATCTCGCTCCTGCCTCTACTATTAAAATAATACTTAATTAATAAAGTCCTCTCGGGTGACTAGCTGAGTTAGCACGGTGTTTTCACACGATATTTCGGTGATTGGCTGGGATCTTTATAGCCTCAGAAGAGGCTGAATGTGCGCGAGGTAGACATGTGTGTAGCTGATTGTCTGACTCGGTTGACACCTGGGTCCACCACCCAGTGGGGATAGCGCCGGTAGGTGCAAGTTGTGGCTCAGTTGGTTTGCGCCTGTCATGCCACACATACTTTTCCACGTTGGCGATGTGCTGCACAATGTCAGGCGTCCAAACTTTGCTTAGTTGGTACCAAGAATCCTGGTTGACAAGAATGGGCGTTATGTGGATTTCAATTGCTTCAGTTATAATCTATTCACTCTCAACTGGTGGCTCAAGGTCATGTTACCCTCACCCCACTCCTCAGCTCACCACCCACTCCTGATGCCTTTCCATCTGAGCAGACCACTGTGTACAGGCAGGCTAGAGGCATTGTTGTAGTATTGTCATGATCATACGAATACATCATTATAAAATGCTGTAAGTGAAATGGCTTCTGTTAATTCTTGTATCAGCCAAAAGTCAAGATCAAATATTCTTGATGTGTATAGTTTCTTAAGACACTAGAAAACTCTGAAGAGAAAGTTAATATAAGTTTCAGGGAACTGCAAAAGCTGACATCAGAGGGATGTAGCGTATCATTACGAACAGTTCAGCATGTATTTAGTAAAGCCAAACTGTTTCAAGGCTATCCTTTTCTTCTCCAATGAAAAACATTGGATTTAATTTTCGAACTGTTTCTCGCAATTTTTAAAACTAAGAGTAATGACTGGAAACAGTAAATTTCTTTATTGATATCATATTGATAATTTTGTCTTTATTAAAATATGAAACTGTAGTTGATAACCATGCATTTTCTATGACATGTGAGTCACTCATTTCTCTCGTGAGAAGTAGGTGCAAAATATTGTTCTATGTATGTTGTGAGGACATTTGTGCATGTGTGGCAGCTCTTTCCTTGTCACATGTAGGGGTAAGGGCAGTGGAGTGAGGATAGAGCAGAGTTACCTTCAGACACCTCTCTTAAGTGAACACACTATACAGTACCAGAAGATTCTGGTATGCATAAATATCCAGGTGTTTTAAAAATCGAAGCCATGGCCTTGTTCAAAGCTGTGCTCTGCCACTGCAGATTTCTCACTCTGCCCCAGACGCACATGTTGGGCACATTCCAGACATTGCTGGTATATGCACCGTACCACCTGGCCTATGTATCTTTTTCCGCATTCACAAGGAATGCTATAAACTCCTGGCATTCAGAGAGCAAGATTATCCTTGGGTGAGCATAAGATGTTTTTTAGTTTCGATGGTGGTAGGAAGATGGTCTTATACACATTTTTAGCCAGAACTCTACCAATCCTTGACATTATAGCACTAGATTATGGCAGGCAGGCTAGGTGATCCTGTGCCTCATTCTTGGTGTTATTAAGTCTGCATCTCGGTTCTCGCAATGCCAATCTTATCTGAGGTTCTGAGTACCCATTATGACTGAAGGTCTGATGCATACGATTAACTATCCCCGGTAGGCTGTTGACATCACATATCATTCACAACTTGTGCACTAACATGGTGAGCACTGTCTTGCATTGTGCTGGATGCTGAAGACAACCTTTTTTCGGGTACAAGTATGTAAGTGTAGGTTTTCTGAACACAGTGTGTCCAAATGTACCATCTGGTTTCCTTTCTATAAGAATATCTAAGAAAGGTGGCTGGCCTTCTTCTTCCACTTGCATCATGAACTTGATATTCTTGCTGAAGCTATTCAGGTGATCGAGGAAACCTTTCAGCTTGTTCCTGCCAGATGGCAAAACGACAAAGGTGTCATCCATGAAACAATAAAAGGTGCTGGATGGTGTGTTTCGTGAGATGTTAATGACAGCTACCGAAGGGCATATATCATTTTACGGTTTTAATGGCGATGGAGATTTGTAAGTGGCCACTATGCATAGAGATGTGTAGAGAAAATCAAAATGCTATTATGCAATGATAATAAGGAAGGGTAGGGAAAGAAAATATGTCATTCACCACACTTACAGGCAGGATAGTTATGATATACAAAAAAACATGAATACATTTTAAATATTTCAGTAAGAGACTTGGACATGTTAGACGTCGGACACCTGGTAGGGGGATCAGATGTATATACCTCGAGACCTGCCACATTTAACACAGTATAGTCTGTGAAAGGGGTGAAGAGGAGAGAGATTTTTTTTTGTGAAAATTTCTGCACAACACAATGAGTCACTAATATGATAAAGGTGTCAGTTATGAAGTCATTGGAAGACAGGAGTTGGGTAAAGAGAAAGCAAAGAGTATATATGTCTTTGAGCGTTGGGTGGTTTTCTGTACACGGACTGTCCAAGTGTCCGGTCTGGTTTCCTTTATATAACAATATCTAAGAAAGGTAGCTGGCATTCCCTCTCCACCTCCAACATGAACTTGATGTTTTTGTTGATGCAGTTCAAGTGATAGAGGAAACCTTCCAGCTGTTCCTACCTTGTGACTAAACGACAATGGTGTCATCCATGAAATGGTAAAAGGCGCTCGATGGAGTGTTTTGTAAGATGTGAATGACAACTACCAAAGTGCTTATATCATTTAATAGTTTTAATGGGGATGGAGATTTGTAAGTGGCCACTATGCATAGAGATGTATAGTGACAGTCAAAATGCTATTATGGAATGATAATAAGGAAGGGTAGGGAAAGAAAATATATCACATACCACCCTTACAGGAAGGATTGTCATGATATACACAAAAACATGAATACATTTTAAATATTTCAGTAAGAAAGTTAGACCTGTTAGAGGTGGGACACCTGGCAAGGTGATCAGATGTATACACTTTGAGACCTGCCACATTTAATACAGTGTTGTCTGTGAAAGGGATGTAGAGGAGAGAGATTTTTTGTGAAAATTTCTGCACAACGCAATGAGTAACTAATGTGATAAAGGTGCCAGTTACGAAGTCATTGGAAGACAGGAGTTGGTAAAGGGAGAGTAAGGAGTTTATATGTCTATGAGGCTTGGGTGGTTTTCTGTACACGGAGTGTCCTGTCTTGTTTCCTTTCTATAAGAATATCTAAGAAAAGTAGCCCACTTCAACCTCCACCATGAACTTGATGTTTTTGTTGATGCTGTTCATGTGATGGAGGAAACCTTCCATGCTGTTCCTACCATGTGGCCAAATGACAAAGGTGTCATCCATGTAATTGTAAAAGGCGCTGGGCTTCATTGAGCCAATGTATCAGTCAGATGGACCCTGATATGCTGGCTTTATTAGAACAGCATTTTAAACCCAGGGCAATTGAGTTGTTCCAGCACACAATTGAACTGTTATAATTTCTGTATGATGGAGAATACTATGAACATGTAGATGGAGTGGCCATGGGCAGCCCTTTGTCGCCAGTGATTGCAAATTTCTTCAAGAAGTGAATTTAAGATAACGCTTTAGCAACTGCTCCCATGAAGCCCAGCACCTTGTAGCATTGCGTGGGCGACACCTTTGTCATTTGGCCACACAGTAAGTACAGAGTGCAAGGTTTTTTCCATCACCTGAACATCATCAACAAGAACATCAAGTTCACGATGGAGGTGAAAGCGGAGGGCCAGCTACCATTCTTATAGAAAGGAAACCAGATGGGACACTTGGACACTCTGTGTACAGAAAACCTACACACACAGACTTGTACCTGAATATGCGTAGTCATCACCATCCAGCCCAACACAAGACAGTGCTCACCACGTTAGTTCACAAGTCGTGAGTGATATCTAATGCTGACACCCTACTGTGGAAAGTCCATCATCAGCATCAGATCTTCAGATGCAATGGGTAGTGGGAACATCAGATTAGATTGGAATAGTGGGAACGAGGTGCATGCTTAATAACACCAAGAATGAGCCTCAGGAGCGCCTAACCTTCTCGCCATACTCTGGTGCTATAACATCGAGGATTGGTAGTTCTGATTAAAAATGGGTTTAAGACCATCTTCCTACCACCAAAACTGAAGAACATCTTACACTCCCCCAAGGATGATTTTGCTTTCTGAACGCCAGGAGTTAATGGCATTCCTTGTGAATGCGGTAAAAGATACATAGGCCAGATGGTACAGTACCAGTCATGTCTGAAACATGCCCAACATGAGCAACTGGGGCAGAGCGAGAAATCTGCAGAGGTGGAGCATAGCTTTGAACAAGGCTATGGCTTTGCCTCTGAAACCACCAGGATATTTGCATGTACCAGAATCTACTTGGAAAGTATTCTAACTGAAGCAGTTGAAATCTGCATCATGCCCAATCTTGTCAACCAGGGTTCTGGGCACAAATGAACTGAAGCTTGGACTCCTGTCATTGATGCAGCACGTCACCAGTGTAGTAAGGTATGCGTGGCATGACAGGCGCAAACCAACTGAGCCTGCACCTGACACCTACCGGCACTACCCCCACACCACCAACAAGGTGTCAACCAAGTAAGCCAATCAGCTATGCGCATGTCTACCTCGTGAGCATTCAGCCACCTCTGAGGCTAACCTCGTGAGCATTCAGCCACCTCTGAGGCTATAAAGATCCCAACCTTCCGCCACATCTGGCACTTCACTAGAGGATGGTGACAGAAGCTCCGATCACCGAAATATCATTTGAAAACACCCTGCTCACTCAGCTAGTCACCTGAAAGGACTTTATTAATTCTCAACACTGATAGAAACTTCGATCCCATGTAAAAAAAAAAAAAAAAAAAAAAAAAAAAAAAAAAAAAAAAAAAAAAAAAAAAAAAAAAAAAACAAAAAACTGCCAGCTGAGCTAAAGTAGAATGAAAGAGTGTTTCCAGTAACAGTAGTATATATATGTATAATATAAATAAATTTCCTTTTTTCTCATACAAATTCTTATTTATTTATATTATTTTCATTTTATTTTGTTACTTTGTATGGCTTTTTCAGAGATTACATTGTAAAGTAATTTCTGAGTCTCTACTTCTTCCTTAAAATTGCAATTCTTCCCACATTGTTAATCTTTGGCTCCATTCATAGAGTAAGTCTCAGTGAGCACACACTAATCCTTTGCAATATACAATGAAGAGCCACAGAAACTAGTATAGGCATGCTTATGCAAACACAGAGATATGTAAACACTAAGAGTACGGCACTCGGGTCAGCAATAAGACAACAGTTGTCTGGGGCAGGCGTTAGGTCGGTAACTGCTGCTACAATGGCAGGTTATCACGGTTTAAGTGAGTTTGAACATGGTGTTATAGTCGAAGCACGGGAGATGAGACACAGCATCTCTGAGGTAGCGAAGAGGTGGGGATTTTTCCATACGATCATTTCACAAGTGCACGAAGAATGAAACATCATTGATATGTGCTTTCGGTGCCGAAGGCCCACTCGCGTACCCTTGCTGAGTGCATGACACAAAGCTTTACGCCTTACCTGGGCCTGTCAACACCGACATTGGACTGCCGATAATTGGAAACATGTTGCCTGGTCTGATGAGTCTCATTTCCAATTGTATTGAATGGATGGACATGTACGGGTATCGAGACATACTCATGAATTCATGGACCCTGCATATCAGAAGGGGACTGTTAGAGCTAGTGGAGGTTCTGTAATGGTGTGGGGCGTGTGCAGTTGGAGTGACATGGGACCCCTGATATGTCTAGATACGACTCAGACAGTTGACACATACATACACTTCCTGGCTGATCATCTGCACCCATTCATGTCCATTGTGCATTCTGACAGACTTGGGCAATTCCAGCAGGAAAATGTGACACCCCACACATCTAGAATTTCTACAGAGTAGTTCCAGCACTCTCTCTGAGTTTCGACACCTCTGCTGGCCACCAAACTACAGAGACATGAACATTATTGAACATATCTGGGATTCCTTGTAAAGTGCCATTAAGAAGAGATCACCACCCCCTCGTACTCTTATGGATTTATGGACAGCCCTGCAGGATGCATGGTGTAAATTCCCTCCAGCACTAATTCAGACATTAGTCGAGTCCATGCCCCGTCATGTTGTGGCACTTCTGCATGCTCAAGGAGGCCCAACATGATATTAGGCAGATATGCCAGTTTCTTTGGCTCTTCAGTGTGTCTCAGATCTAAACACGATTTAGATTTTTATCAAAATAATCTAAAGTATGTTCATATAATTGTCATGGTTCTCCTGCTTTCATATGTAGCGAATGTTGAGTTTACTTTTCCTACCTTCCTTTATCTTCATTGCCTAACAGTATTTTAATTATTAAAATTATCATAAACTTACTTAAAATAATTTATCTAAATTACTTCATGGTTTGTGCCATAGTGGATCTTACATGTGTTTTTTTCCTTTATAAGCATGTTATCTTCAGCTGATGCCTATGTTAAAAGTAACATGAATAAAGTATTATTTACAGGATTTTATAACACCTTTTTTACTCCTTCAGATAAAAAATAAATAAATTATATCTTCTGTAAAAATGGAAGTGACTAATTTTAAATCAAAATTGAGATTAACATAAAAAAAAATTAAAATTGGGTTTATTTTGAAATCTACAATTTTTGTGTAAAATTATAATTTGTTAAGAAGATTCTGTAACATTTACAAGGAATTTAGCTTAACATATTCCTCAAAAAACCGCGACAAAAGACTCTTTTATAAAAAAAAAAAAATATATATACATGCTTCAGTCTCAATTTTCCTACCTATTTTTGCCTCCATTATGGCTAAACCTACAGTTTAAGGTGGAATCTGAACCACAGAATGTCCTGGAGTAGCTTATATAATCAAACAAAACTCTTAAAAATCTCTGGTCCCACTGGGATTTTCTACTCCTGCATTTCATTCCATGACAGCTATAATAGAATAAAGAACTTTTGGTCAGCACCACATTACAGACGCTTAGCTGCCCCTCCCATGATTAACCTAACACTCGTCTAATAACAGTCCCTGATTGTATTATAAAATTTTAGGCAAATGTTCTGCCAAATTATTTATCTGGCCTGCTGATTAAATATTGCAGATTCTTCAAATTTAATTTAATTCCAATGAAGGATATACTACGGTAGCAGTTTCACTGAACACCTACTTTTTTCATTTCTTTTTTTGTCTTATCCACCCCCCCCCCCCCCATCATAGGCCACGCCACCTGTACTACGTACCCTCTCACCTTCCCTTGTCCATGATGAATCAATCCTTCTCTGTTACTGTCCAGGACTGCTCTCACAACACTTTTAAAGTCCATAACTATTTCATAGTAAGAGCCATCACAGTACTCCCTGAATCCAACATTTCCATCTGAATTCTGTACTTGGGTATTGGCCTACCATCACGTTATGGATAACAGACACCTACCTCCCCCCCTTCCCCCCCCATCTCACCTTCCTCACGCTGGTTTATTTGTATAGTTTTGTTATTTATTTATCTTTTACCCTTTTTTAAAATAATTTTTTTGCCTCCTTGATTTTATTTTGAATACTGCAATTAACATTTCCACACTCACATGGTTCTATTTTCTTGAAGAAGGGCATAGTTCAAAATATTGTGTTTTTAGTGTTTGTGGAGATTTTTTGTTGCTGCTGCTTACCTCCCTTTAGCTCTGGGAAGTGGTGTATACATTTGATCTTTCCTTATATGTATATAGTGAGTCTTAATACATAAACATCTTATTCGCTTGCCATATATCCTTCTCTAATTAAGGTTTGAACCAAGATATTGTTAAGTATTTTCATGTTTTAGTGTTTATCCTGGCCTGTCTGCTCCATCTGATGGTGATTGACCAGTTTAATTCACCATCTCCTTTCATACATTCATTGCCTAACAACAGTTTTATTGTCACTATATATATAAAAGATGGGGAGCAGAGGGGAAGTAAAACTATCTGATATCACAGATGGAGGAAGAGTGCTGAAACAAGCAGAAAAAGGCTAATTTACTTTGTAATATTTTGGTATAAACCTTATAATGACAAGACACATGCGAAGGGGGTCATTTATGCACACAGTGAGACTCATCATCCGATTTAAAATAAGAATTAGGATAGGGAAATAAACCACTTCTTTCCATAAATGATGCTATGATGAACATACATGGAACATGTAAATTATTGATTACATACCCTTCCTTATCAGAAGAACATGGCATATACAAGATGGTAGATGTCAAGGAAAAACTGTTATGATTTGTGGCAGTTAAATAGGAGCAAGTTTATAAATGGGAAAATCATACAGGAAGTGGACATGATAAGTTGAAGAGTATATACCCTAACTTTGATAAATGAATAAAAAATTATCTTAATAAAAAATCAATTACAAATATAAATAAATATATATGAACAGTAATGTTGTTGTTCAGATTCCACATTAAACTGTAGGTCCCCTCTAAGGTTAACAAACCTAGTTGTAACACAGATGAGTACACATTAAAGCAAATTCAATCCAAACAAAGGGTTAACATGGTCCTAGGTGGTGCAAACTAACATACATCCATACAGAAAATGAATTCATAAAAATAGAAAATTACAACAAAAAAATCACCTATGGTGACAGTGGTCCGAGCACTTCAGTCATTGCAGGAGAACACAGACATAATTGTCTTACAAGCAGATAAGGGCAACGCCTCTGTAGTTCTAACTACGATGGACTATCGACGAAAGGTGGATGAACTTCTAAGGGACACGTCCTACCGCAAGATTGCTCGGGATACAACCAACGCTGTGGCAAGGAAAACAACAACACTACTGAAGAGTTCTGGTCTGTCAGAAGATACAGTTAAACAGCTACAACCTCAAGCAGTTGTTCTTCCAAGGCTTTATGGACTTCCAAAGATCCATAAAGAAGGCACCCCACTGCGTCCTATAGTGAGTGCCATCGATTCAGCTACGTACTCCCTTGCCCGGTACCTAACTGAGCTGCTGACTCCACATGTGGGTAAATGTCCTCACCACATGGAGAACTCCACAAGGTTTGTTGACATCATCAAGTATCTCTGCTGGGTCCACAAGACTTATTGGTGAACTTTGATGTGGTGTCCCTATTCACCAGGGTCCCTATCACTGATACGCTGGCTCTACTTGAACAACATTTTGAGCTCGGGTTTGTTGATTTATTCAAGCACACACTCCAATCATTGTATTTCCTATATGATGGGGAATATTATGATCAGGTTGATGGAGTGGCTATGGGCAGTCCCTTGTCACCGGCTATCGCTGACTTCTTCATTGAAGATAAGGCACTAGCAAGCGCTTCCCTGAAGCCTAGCGTCTTTTACCGCTACGTGGACGATACCTTTGTCGTCTGGCCACATGGCACGGACAACCTGGAAGCTTTTCTCCATCACTTGAGCAGTATAAACCAGAACATCAAGTTTACTATGGAAGTGGAAGGAGATTGCCGGCTGCCTTTCTTAGACATCCTTATAGAAAGGAAACCCGATGGGACTCTAGGACACACTGTGTACAGGAAACCTACGCACACAGACCTGTATTTGAACACGTGTAGTGATCACCATCCAGTGCAACGCAAGACAGTGCTCACCACACTAGTTCACAGGCCTCGGGGTGATATGTGACGTTGACAGCCTACTGGGGGAACTGAATCACCTGCGTCAGACCTTCAGATGCAATGGGTATTCTGAACGTCAGATAGGACTGGCTTTCCACGAACCAAGACGCAGGCTTAACAACACCAATAAGGAGCCACCGGATCGTCTGGCCTTCCTGCCGTACTCTGGTGCCACAAGGTCGAGGATAGGATGGGTGATTAAAACCATCTACCTACCACCGCCGAAACTGAAAAACATTTTACGATCCCCCAAGGATGACCTTGCTCCACAAACGCCTGGAGTATATTGTATCCCTTGTGAATGCAGGAAAAGGTACATCGGGCAGACAATACAGTATATCAACCAGAGATGTTTAGAACATACTCGGCACGTTCGGCTAGGGGAAAAGGAAAAGTCAGCGGTGGAAGAAAACAGCCTCAAACAGGGCCACAGCTTCGATTTTGAAAGCACCAGAGTACTGGCACACACCAGAGGTTTCTGGGACAGCATTCTCAATGAAGCTGTTGAAATTCGTCTTGCCTCAAACCTTGTGATCCGAGACGGCGTGTACCAACTAAGTGATGCTTGGACGCCGATCATCGAAGCAATGCGTCAGCGGCGCTGCCGAGGACCGCACGACATGACACACCCGACTCAACTGAGCACAAGCTAGGCGCTACCAGCACCACCCCTCACCCCAGAGGCCGGGCGGTGCCCACGTCAGCCAATCACGGACATGCTCAACACTCCCGCACACTGGGCCTCCTGGCAGGCTATAAGAAATGAACCTTTCCACTGCACCTGGCACTTCACCAGATGATGGCGACAATGAAACTAGTCACCGAAATATCGTGTGACAATGCATTCTTGACTCGGCTAGTCATACATTCTCAATGCTGAGAAAGACTTCGTTCTTACTGATCTAAGATGGCTACATAACTTCCTTCTTCTCCTCCACCATGCCTCACGCCAGATGGGCTGCACATGGACACAACTTCCCCATATGAACACTTTCAAACAACTGCCCCCTCCATGGATTTCAGGCTCTATTTATAGAAGACCAGGTAGATTTCGCAACTAGAAATTGTGCAATATCCGAACTTATTTTTTGCTCTGATCTGCTTGAAATTTTTGATGGATGTAGCCCTTTACCTAAGCGTTAAAACAATTCCTTATGACATTTTTTCTCTCTTCAGTCGTTTGTCTGTAAAAAATTATTAAAGTGGGAAAACCTATAATTTTCTCTCACTGGCTCAGTATTTGAGCAATGGTGTCAACTCCTGTTATAATCTACCCATCCTCCATGATCTACTAGTATATTATCTGACTTGTTTCCAATTTTCTATCTTAATGCAATCTCCACTTGCATCTTAACTTAAAATTTCTTTATTTTATATCTCCAAAAGTATTTGTGTTACCGAGCTGAAATGTGTTCCAAACATTACAAGGTGCAATTTGCTACATAATAGTGAAGTTGTTTTACTATTAACCAGCCCCTTTCATATAGTTTTCACTTTCTCCTTTAAAATCTATTTTAACATTTTACGATTCACTACTGCCACTTTTTTGTAATTATTATTAATTTACTTTTTCTTATTCTGGCCAAAATAGTGCATGGAAATTTACAAAACTCATTCAGTATACTAGCAAAAATTCAACTTTCTTTTAAACACACTTTCCAGTATCTGGCTAAACTCTGTTGTGTGTAATTTCTATTTTCTACTTAAAATCATCATTTTCTCTTAAAAATGTTACTTACCCTTTACCTATTGACTCTAAATTTTTTACATAATGTAGTCTAAAATTTGACACATCTTTTGAGCTATGAATCTTTGTCATAACTTGAAAACTCAGAGCTGTGAACTTATTTAATTATGTTTTTCAATCATTTTAAACATGTGCGAAATTCGACTTAAAAATCAAGTTTCTCTTCAACACTATTTTATAACTTTGAAGTGCCATATGTTGTTTTCATCCTAATCACTTAATGCATATCTGAACATGAAGGTAGTGTTTACTATTCAAACATGAGAAATTCTCTTTATAACATCAATGTTGACAAATTGTTATGATTGAATTTTAGTATTTTACTCCCATTATTTGCCTAAAAAATTTAAGAAAATTGTTTTAAACATCCTTTACTGTTGGAATTCGCAATTCTTTAAACTAATTTTCAACACCTATTAACAAAATTTAAGTTAAATTATACTATGTTAGAAAAGTTGGTGGGAGGGAAGATATTCATACAGTTATAGATATGATGGGGAAGAAGTAAGGATTTGAGAAAGGCAGAGATATTAAGTAACTGGTTTGAAGGAACCATTGGGGACCATGATTTAGGAATGGTAGGGTGTAACTTTGAGAAGGAATGTGTCAACACAGTTAGAAATGAACAGACTAAAAATATTTAAATATATATTTACTAAAAAATTGTGTACCTTATATTGAAATGTTAATTTTATTGGTTCTGAAGACTTACTGCTTACCAGAGGACTGGACAAAAGTGATAGTAGTACAAAAACATAAAGGAGGGATGACAAAATGGGTTAAAAATTACAAGTCAATCTGTTTGACATCACTGATAGGTAAGCTAGTGGAGAGTTTGATATACAACCACATCAGAGATAGCCATGATGAAAGGAGCAGGTTTTCAAATAGACTACATGACTTTTTCAAGTAAATCTATGGGAGTGGGTTATATGCAAAATATTCCATATCAAATGGACAAGGGAGGCCAAATTGACAGGGTTGCACTATATCCTTCTAAGAAATTTGAAATAGTTTCAAAATGACAGTAAACAAGGTACAAATCGTTGTAAATGATGAAAAACTGACATTGTAACACAAAAGTGGAGAACTACAGCTAAAAAAATCTAAGCGAGAGATTATTTCAGTCATGGAAACGAAGTCAAGAGAAATCAAAATATAACAATTACACTATAAAGTGATTAGCTTTAGATAGTTTGATAGGTAATGGAGTGGCTAGTATGGTAAAGCAGAGAGTCTTTTCAATGGAAAAATATGCAGAAATTTGCGAGGTTAATGTGAGGCACCTGGTGAAAAGGAAGAGTGTGATTGGAAGAACGGGCAAGAAGACGAGAAGCCATATTGTTTTAAAGCAGTCATATTTTGTTGGCTGGTCTGTGTAGGTGCTTTAGAAAAGGATTATCAGTAGTAGGGATGGAGAAAATAGTGCAGCTGCTGTAACTGATTTTATATCAGTGAAACAAGAAGGTGGCAGGATGAATTCGAGTTGAAAGTACGTAAGTGCCGAATGTCATGAGAAAAACAAGTATGGAAGATATGCTGATGTGGTATGGCTGTTTCAACCTGCAGTCAATTAAGGATTGAAGTCTGATCAGAGAAGTTGTGATTCAGTCTGCCTATTGTATCTGGATTGCTTTTTTTCTTAATTATTGCATGGTAATGAATTCCTTTTGTGTGAACTGTTACTAAGAGTAACTGGAAAACTTTACTTAAATTATAAATTGGGGCATTTAACCATTTAATTAATACTTGTAACTCTTGAACCTGGTAGTAGATGTGCTTATCCCATAACGAGATGCCACAGAAAATGATTGCAACATGGTCAAAAGAGTAAACTCGATTATTTTGCTGGATAGTGATAATAACACAAGTTTGCAGTGTATTTAGTCTTTATTGTTCAATAATTCAACCACAATAATTTAATCAAAACATAGTGAATGTTCGAGACAAGAATAATTTTTAAAAGGTAAGAAAATATACAATATCAAATGAAGTGGAAGTGCAAATGGGAGTGCCACAGGGTACTTGTATTGGGACCATAGCTATTTGTTATTCTAATGAATGATTGTGGTAATGATTTACAGTCACAAGTTAGGTTTTGCAGATGACATAAGATTATATAATAAAATAGGAGAAGACTGTGAAGCTACAGGGTGACCCAGGCAGGTCAACATGGGATGCAGATAAATCAAAGAAGAGTCAGATTAATAGGCACACAGATAAAAACTAAAGGTTGATTCTTCTTATAAGATGGGGAAAGGAATTGCTTGTTGAAGACTTTAAGTATAAACACCTTGGCATAACATTTGATAATAAACTCGACTCGGCAGGACATTATAGGGAGGTGGTAGGAAAAGGTTTCAAGATCCGACATGTACTGGAGAGGGTGATGAGGGGATATACCAGGGAAGTATCAGAAATGGGTTACAAAACTTTAGTCAAGCTATTCCTTGAATATAGTGGTATAGTATTGGACCAACATTTTTGATATCAAGCACAGGAGATGGAGCGGGTCCAAAGAAGGGCTGCTACATTTATCTCATGAATTTACTGCAGAACACAAGTAGTAACTGATATGATAAAAGAGCTGAAATGGGATCCATTGGAAGACAGAGGGTAAATAGAGTGCTGGGAGTGTATATAGTGTATTGATGAAGAGACATTGAAAGGTATTGGTGGAAGAGTTAAGAGTGCATGGAAGGGAAAAGATGAACATGACCACAAGCTAGCACTCGATTTCATGTTTTAGGGAGTGGAGGAATTTTCTTTTGCAAGTATGGAAGTCACAGATTGGAATAACTTATCAATGAATGTGATTAATAATTTACCAAAAAGCCTGAAAGAATTTAAAATTTCATAAAGGGAAAAGGTATAAGGAAAGGAAAAAATGAGTGTGTAGGGAAATTACCACTCGACATGCATTCTGTCGCATTTAAATTATGTCAATGAAGTAGAACAATTCCCTTTAATTTCCTGAGCTTACTAATATTTATCCAATGTTTATTTAATAATTTATATCTTACTCAACCATGCAGACTACATTATTCAACTAACCAATCAGTACGTTTTTAACCAAAATGCTGTTTGTGTGTATTTCACAAATATTCTTAATCTCTCTGAAATGCTTTGAAACTTATAAAACCATTCTTCCAAAGTCACCATTTATAATTTTATGTAAATAATTGTAAAATTACCAAAATCTCTAAAACTGTGAGAAAATACCCCTTGTAATGTATTACCTAGAATTTTGTAAGTTTGCATAACGAAACTGGTTTACATTTTTGTACTTAATTCAGGAAATAATTCAAATGATATAATTAATGTAAGCAATAATTCAAGTTTGAACAGTAAATTCAAGTAATAAATCTATCTAAATAGCTGTAAAAGAACTTAACCTAAGATCTGCAGATGCAATATTTAGTTTTGATATAATTTCACTAAAATCAATATTTTTCTTCACTTTGAGAGATATTCAGGATAATTAACAGTCAAAAGATAATAAATCTTGTATCTAGAGATTCCTACTATAAAGGTTCAATACATTGAAAGTGAAATACCGGCATAGAAATTTATCACATAATTGCCCACCTTAAAATTTGAAAAATCAGATGTTAGGAAAGATATAGGAAGTCAACTTGTAGAAACTGAGGAATGTTATTTTTGCTGAAACAACCTACTAAAATTTTGGAAAGCTCAGTTTAGTCTAAAGATTGTTTTTTTTAATAAATAAATAATAATAAAAAAAAACATTATATAGTAAAGGCAGACATATACTCAGGGAAAATTAATCATTTTAGAAATATACATAAAATATGCATAAAATTAGGGGAAGAAATCATATTCAAAATAAAGTTTAATCAAACACAAAGAGTTTCTAGTAAGTTTCATCTGAATTCATGAAGTCATTGGATTGAGATAAAAGAAAGTAAATTTTGGCACCAACAATACTTGGATAAGATGGCGAGACAGCTTAGGCAGTTAGAAAGCATTCATCTGGGGCGATATTTCAAAATTTAATAATAAATCAGAGAAAGCAGATACCAACTTCAAAATAACTCAGTAGTCATTTTGAAATACGTAGAATCATTTAAAGCCACTTTCAGATTGACACGTTTAATAGCTTAGGAAATATTAATTAGTTAAACTCCATTTTGGTTGACGAATTTTATTTCACTCTTCTGAAAATAGTAAATGTGCCTTGCTTGATAACAAATAAAAGAGAATTCAATTAGAAGCAAAATAAAAGTTATTTAAACAAAACTGTAATATTCCAAGTCATCAAAGTCATAAAGATTGCCTCAGACTCGTGCTTGAGAACAGACATTTGATCAGTTTATCAGACTACTTCCGTCAGAAATAGGAAGACTACGTGTTCCCAGGGGTGTTTCTATATATAGCAACCATAAGCTCCCCTCCATGGGCAGTCTTCAAGATTTAGTTAGAGCATGACTATGCTTCTTTGTGGCACTAATTGGGCACGCGGATAGTAGGTTGTAGGCTTCGGGCATGCATGTGGAACTTTTAGGTTAGCAGGTGGTGATGTTAACTCAACTCATGTGACTGTAAATTCGGTTAGGGGTCGTGAAGTTGGTCTGTTTCGAAGTGTTAACCGAAGCTACAAATAAAATTCTTTGGAGAAGATTTTTGATGCCAATTTAGTTTTGTGACTTTGTTTAAAATTGAAGAATATAGTGACTATCTACCAGCATAGATCAATGACTTTATTATCTGTTACCTTTCCTAGTTTGGGGTGTAATCAAGTAGGGGGTGACCAGGTTAATGTAGCAAAGCATGAACTAAAGTTATCCAAGGCATGATCATGGTTGCAGCTAAGACTGAAGGTTTTGCACTAACCCCATTGAAATGTTAGGTCTTAAACTCTGTTTATCTCAAAGTTAAAGGTAAATATTTATACTGTTTGTTGGGTGAATACACTTTGGGCATTACCAAAAAGAAATAAAATTAGAAATGAAGCGTTGGGGTGTAAATAATGACAGCTAAATTTGTTGTTGAAATTACTGCAGTGCACAATCAGTAACTGATATGATACAGGATCTACTGAGATAGGATTCATTGGAATACAGGAGACTCTGTTTATCTCAAAGTTAAAGGTAAATATTTATACTGTTTGTTGCGTAAATACACTTTGGGCATTACCAAAAAGAAATAAAATTAGAAATGAAGCGTTGGGGTGTAAATAATGACAGCTAAAATTTGTTTGTTGAAATTACTGCAGTGCACAATCAGTAACTGATATGATACAGGATCTACTGAGATAGGATTCATTGGAATACAGGAGACAGTTAAGAGAATTCTGGGAACCTATAAGGAGTATATTCATGATGAGGTTTGAATGGAGATTGGCAGAAAAATTATAAACAGCACATGTAAAGGAAGAGATGATAACAATTAGCTGGCACTCGTTTTCAAACATAAGGTGGTGGAAGTTTTTTTTATTTTTGGTGGTAGTGGAGCCAGGAATTGGAACAAATTAACAATGGAAATGGTTAATAACTTACCAAACATACTGAAAGAATTTAAAATTATAATTTGTAAAGAGAAGTCGTAGTTGGATGGCATAGTGCAGTCAGTGACTTTTAAGATGAAGGAGGAAAAAAGTAAGTAAATGGAATGGGAATGCAGGTGAGTAGGAAAATTGCCAAAAGGGCATGTTCTCCCTAAAAAATTAAATAATAATAAAAAATAAACTTCCAACTTCTCACAAAGCCAAGCAAAATTTTGTTGTGTTAACATTTTGTCACTCTCACCACGTACAATTAATTACCTGTTCTTTTAACATGTAGGTGTCTCTATACAAATCTGTAACAAGAGTATGATAGCTGTAACCATTTCCATAAAAGTATGTATTGAACTAAAATTCATCTGATAATATGTGTTATAGTGCCAGTTTAATATTTTGTAAGCTGTTTAATTTTTTAGGATATGTCACAGTAGAACTGTAGCTTCTTTTCATATAATAAAACATAACAAACTGAAGTTATAACATTTTCATAATGAAAACATTACTGTTAATGAATAATTAACAAATTTATTTGTTAATTTCTCATCAGAAACATACATAGTTACACAGCAACAAGTATCGAATTGTACCAGGTCACAACTTGGCCACTTCCAGTGCATTTTTCAAAGCTTCAAATAAGTCAACTTCCGTGCAGGAGGTTGGACAGAATTGACACAGGAGGATGTGTTGAACAGTCTGATGCTATCCACAGTCACACTTGCTGTTATCAACATCAGCATAGCCCCATCATGATAAGTTAACCTTGGATCTGCCCACTCCTCTTATCAGCCTATTCAGCAACTTCACTATGAGCCATCCCCTGTGATAGCCAGGTGGTAATATTTCAGACGATCTTCTGCCGCCCCACAACTGTAACCTGACTTTAACAGTTGTAGTTGTAAGTTCCTTTGATGTTCTAAGGAAACTTTTCCTGGATTTCAGTCTTTGCTTGTGCTGTAAATTTCCATATAATGGATGAGTTTGTAAGGTATCCCTAGTTATATTTTCTATATTCCGCGAGAATTCGGCCAAGTTTAAGGTTAACTTCAGTACACGATACCACATTTAAAATCAAGTTAACAACAATCCTAATACGATAAAGTGGATAAATAACACATAGTAACCATAAATAAGAAGTTTCCAGGAAAATATAAGCATAAACTCACCTAAAAGAGAGTAATCCGAAATTATCCATGAAGCAGAAGACACAGGTTTATTTACGTTACGATGGTAATAATACTCCACTAAATTAGACACTGTAAAGCATTTTCATAATTAGAATTTCACCAGTTGATATTAAATTCACGAGTAACTTGCAGCTCCAGACCGATTTAAAGTAATAAATATGGAATTTAATGCATCTCCACATGAGAGATAGTAAACATTTTATGCCATCACATTTGAATAACTTCAGAGCTTTAAAAGTAAAGGAAACCAAGTAAAATAAATAACTAGGTAATATTTTGTAAGGTTCCCGGAATGACCAACCGATAAACTGAAAATATAAGTGGA
Source organism: Vandiemenella viatica (assembly GCA_031002005.1). Taxonomy (NCBI): domain Eukaryota; kingdom Metazoa; phylum Arthropoda; class Insecta; order Orthoptera; family Morabidae; genus Vandiemenella; species Vandiemenella viatica. Next base: position 23,497,238 of record JARYHS010013631.1, read on the forward strand.
GAACAGCCAACCGGTTATGGCGTCGTAAAAAACCGAAACTTTGGAAATTAATAACTCAGAAACTAACAGGTTTAGCGGACTAAAAACTTCTCTAAAGTGCTTAAAATAAATAAAGGTTCAATTTAAATTCAGTCTCAAGACACAACCGACTTTCAGGAAAAAGCAGAATATTTGGCTTCACAATGGAAAAACTGGGAAACTTAGGAATTCCATAACTCCCGTTAGAATTAACCGATTTGGAAGATTTTTGCACGGTTGAGCTCAGCAGAGATGGGGGAGCACTTCTAAAATAACATAAAGCCCGAAATCTAAAGTTTTTGACGGTCTGTTTTTTGCTACCAAGGTTTGAGATGACTATGTAATCCAGTGTAGCAACACACCCCAACTAAATAAATCTATAACTCTGTTCTGGAGCGTTTAAAACATTATTACCAAGAGACACTAAAAACTTATTTTTGCGTGATCTACACACTGTGAATTTCTGGTAAACATTGGGAGGTAAATCGAGAATTTCAATGTCTATTTTGAACACGTTAGTCCTAGTTTGATATAGGGAGTTGGCAGCCCGGACGCGTCACTTGGGTCTAGATTGTGAGAGAAGCAGGACGTGTTGGGTTAGATAGCCGCGAGCTAGCCTCGGGCGGCTTGAGCATGAGGCTAGACTACAACCGGGCAGGCTTGATGGCGGATAGGCGCCATATTGTGATTTTTCAGTTACATAGTAAAATGTTGGGAATTTGAACTTTAATGTTGTAGGGGGGAATTATCGGTTTGGTTATGCTTCATAACTTGCAATTTTCGTGTGATGATATTTCGATGCCTTGCTAACTGAACATTAATAATGCTGTGACCTTTTTTGAATATATGTGAATAGTGAAACTTCAAACCTGACTTTCATTTAATAGTATACCCTTCCTGTTTGGGGAATAACGAACAGGTGGCGACCATCTTGAGAACCAGTTAGCATTTTTATTAGGCAAATTCACGGTCAACAAACGATTTTAAGAACTTCAAGTATTTCCAGTGATAAGTAAGTGAACAATAGTTAAGGAACGTAAGGCTGATATCCACCCCCTCTATTTGTGGATTAACAATTCTTGTGTCGTCACATTTTCGGATGTCCATCTAGGTTCCTTACACAGTTCTTTCATTATACACATTCTTCCTTTCCTTATTAGCTGCTATTCCTCTTTTAACTGAAGGAGTTCCTATTCCTGCGAGGCAAAGCAGTCATTTGACTGAGGTGGATTATAAACAACCTGTTATGATTCTGCAGTTGTCATTGAGAGCTCCGTTCATGAGTTTTACATTGTACCATACAAAACAAGCACCCTCTGCAGTGGAATAACACAGTGTTAAGGCAGGTTTCAGGTTAGCTGCCCCATTGTGATAAAACCAGTTTTCTAAGGAGATTGCTCCTGGTAGAAACTTTCAGCCTGGAATTCATGCAGTGTTTCCTTAATGTAAGGGATTTGTCAAGGATTTCTTCTAGATATTTTGGAATGTCACAGTGTTTAAGTTTGATTCTGGGCCAGCTTACCTTTAACCTACAAGTTGCTTCTCTATTTCATAAATAAACAAACATACCTGTGTCTTCAAAGGATTTGAATTAAGATGGTTTGTACTATAGTATCTTGACAATCCTTGCTCCCCACTGATTCAAAGTCTTTGCTCTGTATGGCCAGAGTAAGATCATCAGCATACAGGAAAGTCGTGCTGTTGGGAGCTATAGGCTGATTGGTGATATATTTGTTAAATAGAAGTTCCACTCCTGCCACCTTATGAGCTTTGAATCCATCTTCTATTTGTCCTCTGCACCTTTTACCAGGGCAGAATCCATCTCACTAAGGAATAAACAAAGGATCAACAGGCAAGAGGCAGTTTAAGATCATTCTTTCTAGTAATTTTTAAAGGAGTTGTAGAATCACAAATAGTCTAAAATTCTTTGAGCTGTTTCATTCTTTTTCAGTTTTAAGCAGGGCAATCGCTCGGCTCAGCCACCATATCTTTGGAATTTGACATCTGCTCATAAAGTTGTTAAAGAGCTGAAAGATTCATTCCTTTGTTGTTAGACCAAAGTGCTTGATTTGCTCTGCCTGCTGATTTTTCATTTTTACTATGTTTCATAGCTTTCTATAATTCTTCCATGCTTAATGGTGTTGTGATATTGTTAGTATCATCTTGGTCTTCATTTAGCAGTTTGGCCATTCAGGATTTGTGGGTAGCTTTCCTATTCAGTTGTAGCCCATGTGCTATTTGGTTGGCAGTGATATTATGATGCACATTGGTCTTAGTTGGATCATTGTTTAGATGCGTCAGAATTCTCCATGCTTTATGGCTTTCTCTTGCAAAATCTAAGTCTACAACAGTTTTAAACCACTGATTACTTTTTATCTCTCTTTTAGTTGAAATGAATTTATTTCCTGATTTCACAATTGCTCTGGCAAAAGAATCTCCTTTAAACAAATTGTTGTAGTCCATGAGAAGAGCAGCTTGATTTGATGTGAGATCAGGAATGTAAGATGTCTGACAACTGCGAGGAATAGACATTCTGGAACATCTCTTTACAGTTGTGGTTAAGATGTCACAGTATTCTGGTGTTGGTTCTATAGAAAGTACATAAGCATCTAAAAATTCTGAGAATTATGTCCAATTTGACTTTTTGAAGCTGTACCTTCTATGAAAAGTGTGTCAATAAAAGTCATTTGAGATGGCTTATTGAGTTGTCAAAGAGTTATTATAATTGATTAAAAGTCTTAATTTTAGCCACTGTATTTAATGCTCCTTTTCAGACTAATAGCTCCAATATCCACAACTTTATAGCTCGTATCGTACTTAAAATTTATTTGAAGATTGCAGGTTTCTTTTGTAAGACCACTCTTATATAACATCCGAGAACCAGAAGCAACCATTCACACTCAATCTAAATTGTTAACAAGTAACTTCCTTCTTCTTTTTTTCTTTCATTTTTTCCAACGATTCCAAAATACTTTCTTATAATCAGCCCTGCGCAACCTTTCTTTTTTAATGTATTTTATCTGATTTAAAATTATCTGCATCACAACCCCCTTTAAATCAATCTTGGTATTGAAAATATCATGGGCAAATTACTAAAATCAAACTTGGGACAGTTGAACACAAGCCTTACACCACAAACACTCATCAAAACAAGATAATCCAAAACATATGAAAATTACAAGATGATGTTGGAGCTATTAAACTTGCATCACAACAATCAGGATTATGAGAGATATACAATATATTCAAATTACTGTACAATCTACTAATATACCAAAATCAACAAATAAATTATTATAAAATTAACATTGCTATGAGGGGGGATCAAATATAAACGGGATTTTATTTTTTATTTAAATTCATTAACTAAAAAATACAAGGTAATTATAATTTATTTTTCCACATAGTTTCCTGCTTTGGAAATACATTTTTCCCAGCGTATAGGCAGCTTTTTGATGCTTTCATCATAAAAATAACAGGGTCGTGTCACCAGCCAGTTGCTCACGAAGTCTTCCACACTCTCGTCATCTTCAAATCGTTGCCCTCCTAGAGCTTCTTTAAGAGGTCCGAACAAATGGAAATCGCCGGGCGATAAGTCTGGACTGTAAGGAGGGTGATCAAGTGTAGTCCAGTGCATTTCTTGTAGTTTAGAGACAGTTAGAGATGCAGTATGGGGTCGCACATTGTCTTGGAGGAGAATGACCTGTCGAATCGGTTGGTCTCTTCTTTTGCGGCGATATTCAACTCTGGCCTTGTTCAACAACTCACAGTAGTAAGCAGCATTGATTGTGTGTCGCTCATGCAAAAAATCAGCAAAATGCCTCGCCGATCGAAAAATACGGTTGAAAGAACCTTGCCAGCTGACAGTTGAGTCTTGGCTTTCACTGGTGCTGCCTCCCCTTTCCTCCGCCACTCCTTACTGGCTTCTTTGGATTCTGGAGTGTAGTGGTGAACCCATGTTTCATCGCAGGTGACTATCTGACTCAAAAATGCATCACCTTCTTCTGCAAACCTTGCTGTAAGCCTCTGACAGACTTCCAAACGTCTCAACCTCAGATTTTGGGTCAAAAGGTGAGGGAACCATCTGGAACACACTTTATGGAACTGTAGGTGTTTTGTGATGATTGCTTGACAGCTCCCATAACTGATTCCGACTTGTTCTGCAATTTCTGATACTCTCGCCTATCGATCGACGTCAATAATGTATTTAACCGCACGAATGTTTTCATCTGTAACGCTGGTCCCGGGACGGCGACCGTGTTGCTGATTTTCCACACTTTCTAGTCCTTCCTTGAACTTTTTATGCCAGAAAAACACACACGTCATTGACAATGTTTGATCACTGAACTGTGCAGTCAATCTCTGGAAAATTTACGCCGCTGTAACTACTTCAAATGCAAGAAATTTTATAATAATGCGTTGCGCAGTGGAGGGGTGCACCAGTTGCTCCAACATCGTGAGCGTTACTGTCTAAATGGCGGGAAATATCTAACAGCACGCTCTCCCCACTCCTAATGGTCCCGCCTAAGCATAGCAGAAGCGCGGGGCCAGTACTGCCAATTGTTGATGTTCAGGAACAACAATCCCGTTTATATTTGATCCCCCCTCGTAAGAACTTGAAAATAAGTTTTTTTTAAAAAATAATTTTGAGTCCTGTCAGAGTTGCCATGTGGCAATAAGAGTCATTTGAGAAGGCTTTACCAAGTTATAAAAGAGTTATAATTGATTAAAAGAAGGTTTTTTTTTAGCTACTGTATTTAATGCTCGTTTTCAAGCTATTAGCTCCAACATCCACAACTTTATAGCTATATATCAGACTTCATGTTTATTAGAAGTTTGCATGTTTGTTTTGCAAGGCCACTCTCAAGTAATATCTGAGAACCAAAAGCATCCGTTCACACTCAATCTAAATTGTTAACAACAACTAATTTCCTTGTTACTTTTTTTCTTTCATTTTTCCTTTTTTTTTTCAGCAATTCTAAAATATTTTCCCACAATCAACTCTGCACAAATTAATCTTTTTATGTAATCTGATTCAAACTATCCACAAGTTCAGAGTAAGAAATATTTAACTGTTGCATCACAAAAGGTACTTCCTGTGGTCTAACAGCAGTATATATTTGATACATTATTGACTTATGCTGTGAGTTAGGTAATGAGGAACAGACAGATTTAACTCATTGGTGGCTGATATTGTTACTAGAATATGAGATCATGGTTGAAACCATGCCTCCACTGACCACTGTAGAATAATGCAGGTATCTTTCAATCATTGATTAGAGATGGTTATTAATTTCAGCCCATTATTGTAATGCTGCCCAATTCTCATCTTCGTGGTTATAGCCCCAAACATTGCTATGACTGTTGATATCACTGATCTGAATCTGTATTTGTTTATTCTGGAAATTGGTTGGCTTGTTAACAATTAATTTGGCACCAGGTAATTTATAAATGGAAAAATGGTGCAGTTTGTAGTTCCTAAAGTTAGAATTTTAATTTCATTTTCTTCCATAATTGTGGTGATATTACTTGTACATCTGAACAGACAAACATAACACTTCCATATTGATTACAAGGCCTTTCTATAGCAAGACACATTCGGTTCTTTTTTTTTATTATTTCACAGCTTCTTTGTGTCTCCTCTAAGCACCACATCTAGCACTGATGTTAACTACATAGGTCTTCTTTGGCTAGTAATATACCTTGTATGTTAACAAATCTAGCTTAATTGTAATTTGAACCTAAATATTGCAAGAACCAAATTAGCTCTGCATTTTTTGCAACTAAAACTTATGAACATATAATACTCTTCATATCATATAAAAGCAAAATTATTTCCAAAATTAGGACTAATTTTACTCCTATCAAAGTTCATATCACAATCAAGCTAGTGCTGGATTTAAAGAGTAAGTCACATTGCAACAATAGCAACATCTCTTTTCATGACGAAAAAGTGATCAAACTAATGTTTACACTGTTTCCAGCTGTCTTACAAACATCATCATTTACAGTGTTTGAGACAAAGCACAGGTTTATTGGCCCCAAAATTAGTTTTTTAACTCATGAGTGTGACTGCTTTGGATAAAAAGTCCTTAAGTCTCATTCTATAATTAGTATGAAGAAATAAACAGAAATATGATAGAATTAAGTATTAAAGATTACCATCTAACATACAGGCTCTACATCTTACAAGCAGTTACTTGAACCAAAGGAGAAAAAAAAGTTGTAAATATGCTATTAAATAACACAGTGTTTAAATATTTTTATTTCAGTTTATTTAACTTTATGTACCTTCAGGGCAGATTTAAGTACAACCACATCTCCAGGACTTTGTACCCATGGTTCGCCATCAACCTGCACTGGAATATCAGAGTTCAGATGGATTTTTATGTGTCCACCCTAAAGAGAAAATGATTGCAGTTAAAACATTTCTGTTCCAGTAATATTGTTTCACATTAATTAAAGTAAATGCCATAAGTTGAATCTTATTGATTTATTTTTACAAATAAGTTATGATAGAATTTTTCAGTACATAGACAGTATATAAGGGAATTTGATATAGAAACAAAGAAAGGAGCCATATCTGTAAATAAGTGATTAAAATTACATCTCTTATAATCAATGGAACAAAGGATACTTTATAAAATACAAGACCACATCAATTTATTTTAATCTTAGCTTAAACTACAACTATTCCTGATCTTATAATTGACTTTGCTTTTTTACAATTTTTGCTTAGGCATATTGGTCAAGAATAAACCACAGATATCTCTCTCTTTGATGCCACAAGACACTTAAAACTAGAAGTAGGATCTCTAGCAGATAGTACTAGATAGAATAGGGATAGAATTAAGAAATTTTAACTATGGTAGAGAGAGTTAGACAGACCGTAGATTTTATTTAAGATTGTTCAGGGGATGGCTGCAGGCTGCCATTAAGTGGCAAGGCCATACTAGAGGTCAGTCAACCCCTCCCCGCCTCCTCCCTTGGTGTGGAGAAGTCCGCTCTGTCGCCAACCCATGAACACAAAAAGTGTCTTCTTGGAAGGGTAATATCTGTGAGGCTGTGTGCTTTCACCCATTTGGCAGAGATTGTCTACACATCAATTGGGAATCAGTAAGTCAAGGTTGGTATTGCTCCTCCCATAAGGACATCAGCCCAACCTTAATACAGTTAGCTGGGGAGTATATAAGGCTCCATGGATACAACAGCATTCACAGTTTTGCTCCGTGTGGTGGCATGCCATGGTTGCCAGTATAATGCAAGTCCATGTTATATCCAGAGGGAGGCAGATCAGGGAAGGCAAATGTTAGTGCTGAAAATATCACAAAGGCATTGGGTAAGAGTGTTACTGGTAAACTGTAGAAGTATAATGAATAAAGTCATGAAATTTGCAAATCTAATTCAGATACATGAACTTCAAGTAGTTATAGAAGTAGAGTCTTGGTTACAATATGGAGTACTAGACAATGAGGTTTTTCCCAGTGGTTACAGATTGTAACACAGAGACAGAGGAGCAACCGGGGGAGGGGTATTCATACTGGTTAGCATGGACTACTACAGTTCACTGGTGTTTCGAGATCATGACCATGTGTTACTGGGGGTAGACTTCTGGGGAAATAAAAAAGGAAAAGTCAGGGTGTTGGCAACTTGTAATGGGTTAATGGCATTTCCCCATTACTTTGGAAGATAATTTGAGAAGTTTTAAATAATGGCAGTTTGTGTGGTTATCTTGTGACTTCAGCATCCTCCAAGTCTGTGGGTTTAGGGAGGTACAACCCAGTTTTAAAGCATGGGTTGAAACTGGTCGTCATCTAGTGACGTCAGCATCTGCCGGGTCCGTGAGCTCAGGGGTGTAAACCCAAATTTCGGAAACATGGTACGCTTGGGAGAAAGATGAACCTACGCTTCTGGGCAGTCAGTCTGCCATTGGCCGTGGAGTAGGTGAGTCCATCGTGAAAGTGAACACACAGTTGAGTCAACGAGAACACGTGTTTGTGCTCAGTCATTATGATGATGAATTAATTTTGTACAAGGTGATTTCTTCGGTGATATGAAGGAACTTTAGTAATGAAGAAAGTATTTGCAGAATTTTATATGAATTGTTTCGAGGTGAGCCATAGGTATGGTCTGAGAACTAGTAAGGGTGTTGATGTATGAATGAAAAGAGTGCGTGTTATTCAGTCTAAATTTATTGGAGACATTACCTGTAATCTTGAAGGATCAAAGTACCGACAGCAAACTTTTATAAAAGTTGGGAGTTGGAGCGTGATGATCTTATTAACTATTAAATGCATGTGTTTCAAATAAGAATATGCATTTTCATTTTATTTACCAACTTAACGTTGGTTGGCGACCATCAAAGAAAGAACCAGAATCTAGTGAGTGCGTGGAAGCTTTAAAGGTTCACAGTAATTATTGTAACCGAACCACCAGCATAACCGTGACAAACTTACTCTAGTGAAAAAATGAACGATAAAGATGAGGCTCTTGGGGAGAAACTAAATTCACATTCAGAGTTCAGAAGTGAGGTTAGTATGGTCATCATCGGTGGGGATTTGAACCTACCAGGTGTCGACTGGGAAGGAGTAAGGTTAATAACACTAAAGAACAGAGATTTGAAAATACCTTAGTAAGGAAAAGAGGCTTTGCACAGGTGATCGAGCAGAAAAAAAGGGGACAAAACATGTTGGATATTTTCCTAATAAAGTTGGACGAAACCTAATTGGGTGACAAGTAACTGAAGGGATAATTGATCATAATGCAGTTCTGATGGATATAAGGGGATCCTGTAAACCAGGGACCAGAATTGAAGGGGGAAACAGATACAATTATAAAAAGGCACAAATCTTGGAACTGAAAAGATATTTCAGGGTTAATTTTATTAAATAGAAGAATGGCACAAGTTCAGTGGAGACAAAGTGAGAAGAGTTCAAGGAAATAATAAAAAAAAGAGGGTGAAGAAATGTTTAATCCAAAATAGAGAATAAAGAGAAGTACAGAACCTTCATACTATAACAGGGAAGTGAGGAGGTTAAAGACATTGGTGAGACGAGAAAATAACAAAGTTAAGAAAGAGCAAGGCAGTAGGGAAGACTTGAAACAATTAACCAGGGAATTAATAACTTCAAAGAAACTGGCTAAAGATGAGTTTATGAAGAATATTATTGGTGCAGGGGGCCCTCTGACTGATATATCTAGAAATTTCTATAGCTATATCAGGAAACTGTGGAGAATTGAGGGGATTTAGACAATTATAGATAAGGATTGAGAAGAAGTAACTGAGGGTTTAAAAAGGCAGAGTTATTAAGTTACTGGTTCAGTGAGACTGGAAAAGTGAGATAGTAGTGCCAGTCCATAAAGGATGTTTTTTGAAATGATTTTTTGTTTAAAAAAATCTATTGAGATACAAAATTTTTTAATCAGTAATTTATTTATTTTGTGAAAACTGTAAATTCTAGAAATTATGCTAAAGTTTTCTTGTATTCTTTAATCATCATAGATGTTGAAAGAATTTTAAGATCAGTAGATCCAGCAATAAAGGGAGGATTTAGATTTTTTATTGTTTTAGACAAACACTCACACAAATAGATAAATAAAAATCCAAAGAATTTGAGATTTTCTAGGTTGATGGTCCAGTTTTGGTTTGATATCCATGAAAATGAACTGAATAACCTTTTTTTTCCTAATCTTGTGGAAAACTGTAGATGCTTGGATTTCAGGCTACAAATATCAGTGATTAGTGATATCTCCGAAAATAACTAGTAGCCTTTATAGTGGTTTTCTTGTTTCTAAGTCACACAGTTCTACCATCAACTTCCTCATCAATTTAATTAATTTATTCAGTCTCCTCAACCATACATAACTGCCAATCCTTGTAGTTAATTCCTGCCTATGCTTTCTGAATGCATATAAAAATTGCAAAAAATACCATTCTTTTTACCTTTTTCATACCAATGCAGATGAACCTTAGCAAATTAGTTTTTCATTCCAAAAACCAGTTAACTTTTAGGATTAACAATTCTCCACTCCTTTTCATTTGATCATATTTCAATTACAAATTTCCACATCTTTAATTTGATTGTCAAATTATTCTCCCCCCGCTCTCTCTTTTAGTTCTACCACCAAATACGGGTAAGTATTTTAATTGTAAATACACCTCAAAATGATTTTCTATATAAGCAGAGTTAATGTTACTTTAGCATTATGACATACATACCTGAGCAATCCTCATCGCAGAACGAAGACCGGATTGTATTTGACCCAGATGTACTACACCAGTCACACCAACAACTTCCAACATTCCATCCCAATGATTTGGTTTTGAAAACTGATCCTCTTTCTCTGGACCCCATGGATTAGCTCCAGAGCCCCAACTTAAAAGAGAGAAACATGGGGAATACATTTAAATAATTATTGGAAAAGAATACTGTGCATATATTTATCATGTCTATTTTTACTATATTTTTTTCTTATTATTATTTTCATGGTATAACAACTGTTAATAAATTTGATAGCATGTTATGCAGGTACTATTCATAAAAAAAGTGATCAGCACCAGCATCTGTCCTGTTTCTTTATTTTTTCACTGTAAAGTTATTAACAAACCAATTTTATTTTAAAATACTTATTTTAATAAGTCTTAATTCTCTCAACAAAACAGATTAATCCATACTGGAAACATATAAATAAAACATAAAAAGAAAGGTTGCATTATTACATTCATATTACAGATACAAACCATACCGGTAAGTCTCAAATATTCAAAAAACCCAAGAACACATGAAACATCATGAAAAACTACAAATTCTCTCTTAACGGCATATATTTTATACGGTCTTCAGAACTTTGACAACAAAAGAATTTATTGTGGAATCATCAAGAAAGCTGGTTATGGGCACCTGAAGGATTTTTTATCTGCCAATAAATTGCATGTCTGAACAAAATATGGAAAGACAGAAAGACGGCGAAGGAAGAGGGAAATGCTAAACATTTACCAAAAAACTGAAACAATTTGAAATTAATGGTGAATTTTCACTCAAAAGTTGAATATAAAATTAATAACAAAAAGGATAATAGGTGTATTAGAGATTGTTACTGCAGTCTGCACTTCATCATAATTAAGTAAAAAATGAATCTAAATTAAATCTCATTTTCTGCAATAAGCAGCTGAGTAATGTGAAAATATTTTATAAACATTGATGGTTATAGAAATATGTTTTAAAAATTATACAAAACCCTATTTTTAGGACCATAAATAGTTTAAGTGGAAGTATGCAAATATGATAGAAATTAAATTGCTTGACATAGTTAAAAAATCTCCAATTTTAAAAGTACATGTTAATTAGGTCAGAAAACAGTTGATAAACAAAATTATGAGGGAAAATGTTTGAATAAATTCTGTGATGCTAACTACTCAACAAATCATTTTAAGTCAGAACGTCACTACTACACATAGCTTCGAAAATGGCTGAGAATAAGTGAAAACAAATTAAATATAACTACAGTTGGCATGAAGGAAAACAAATACTAAGGAGGATTATGTCACCATTCAAAAACATTAAAATGCCAACTATGTTTTTTAATGTCAAAAGAAATTTTATTCTAAGCTATGAATAAGGATTCTGCTTAAAATTATAAATATTATCTAGTAAGTAAAATATCAGAATATAACACTCATAAGAAATCAAGATTTAAAAAAAAATTGTGGATTGCCAACAGAAGTGAAAACTTAAAAACTTGAAACTATGTATATCATACGCACAACATGTAATATTTATAGATATACTAACTTATAATAATTGTGTGTTGTCATAATGACATGGTGACGGGTTTTCTATTTGCTCAACATTCCGGTTGCCTTAACCTATCCCAATAGTGCTACCAGGGACAGGGGATCTACAGTTTAATGGGAAATCCAAACCATGAAAGCATTCTGGTGTACTTCACTGCCGAGACAGGGATTTGAACTGGAGCGTTCTCACCCCAGTCAGGCACCTTAAACACTGAGCCACTAGATCCCTGCAGATATAACATTAGCATGTCTGTGATGCAAACTCATAAGATTTTACATATTCAAAAATTGCCCAACACACCTAAACAAGTTTTCATTCAAAAACTAAAAATCTAACTTAGTCCACAACCCAAAGGTTGATCGAATCTTCCTGAAGGAGATGAACCAGGCTATTGTGTCAGAGGCAAGAAGGCTAATTCCTTTCTTCAGAGGCCTGCAGTTTAACATGAAATCGGCAATGCCCCAGTGTACCTCAGATAACAAGATACATCTCCTAAAAATTCTTACTCCCCATGAGATTTGAACCTGCGACCGGAGAGAGAACTTTCAGAAGAAAGCATCTTAATGACTTAGCTACCAGACTGCCCTGTTTTGAAGTATACATGTGATAACTACTATCAAATTTGGATAAAAACTGTGTGTTTGTAAGTTCAATGGCAACAGAAATTAAAGTGTGGGGGTAAAGGAGGAAAGGGGTTTTCTATTTGTTTTAAAGTATTCACATGCAAAGTTCCATCAGAATTGGATAAAAACTGTGTGTTTGTATGAAAAGAACATTGCCAAAAAAACCATTAAATTTTAAATTAGAAGATACAAGTATAATCTATACTTTTACTGATGTCCAAGTGCAATATGTAATACCTATAGCTACAGTTATACTGCTATTATAGCATGTTGATGACATGAACTCATAAGATTCTGCACATCGGAAAAGCGTCCAACACGTATATCATATGCACAACAGATGGCATTCATATGTGCAACAAGTGACATGTTGGTGACATGGGAAGTCGCAAACTCACAGATTTACCCTTGTGCAAACATCACCTAAAGTGCCTATAGAACATTTCACTTAGAAAGTTCTACAACCAAGCTCATGATTATTGTTGTGTGATATTCTTTCAGGGTGAACTGAAATGCATACGTCAATTTCTAAAGGTATGTCATCCAGCAGCGAACTAGAACTACAGAGGGAGAAGGACAGGGAATCATGTTTAGTAGGTCAACATGGACTGAAGATAAATTTCAAAAAGTCATCTTACTATGTACACAGATAGGAAAGTAAAGGTTTTGTAAGGTTCAAAGGAGAAGCATAAATCACTGCTTGAAGGCATAAAATGTAGGGAATCTTGGAATATCAGTTTAGGATAAAAACTGTTGGGCAGGACTCATTGGGCATATGACAAGAGAAAGGTCGGAAAGTCTTACATCTAATGAAGAGGGCAATGATCAGATGTAACGGAATTTTGTGAAATATTGCTTGAATATGATTGAGTAATATGGATTCCACATCATGAGAGCCAAATACAGGACCTGGGAGGTATGAAAAAAAACACAGCTAGATTTTTTTAATGTGAGTTTACTTTAGAACACAAGTGATGACTGATGAAAGAATTAAGATGGGAATTATTGGAAGAAAGTTAAATAGCTAGATAGGCATGTTCGCTTTGATCCCATGTGAGAACAATCTTGAGGATGTGGAACAGTACATACACTTATTAATGATATCAATTATATTATCAGCAATTGACAACAAGTTAGCTACTTAACAACCCATTAGTATAATCAATATCAGAAACAGGACTGCTAGTTATGTTTAAGGCAATACCGGCAATGATGAATGTATTGTAATTGGGAGAAGAATTGAAACAAAGAATGACCATGACCATAAACTAGCATTGATTTCAAACACAACGGAATTAAAAACATTTTCATTTATAGGAAAATCAGAGACTGGAAGAAAATATCAAGATATATACAAAAATGTTAGCTGATTTAAAGTTTTAAATATAGATTATAATTAATACTGAAAATCAATGTTTCTGTTTGATCTTGGTAAAAGTTGACAAACATACATTGGATTTCTCTATGTAGGCACTGATCACAACTAGATCAGCTGTCTTTTAGGCAATTATCTGCTTGGTTTTTAACAAAAATATTTTGATTTTTGAAACCAGTTGTCTATTAGTCTGCTGCCAACAAAGTTTTAATCACTCATGCAATTATAATTTACAGTATAGTTTAAATGTTTATGGACAAGTTTACTATGTTTCTGTTGTATTAATGAAATTGCACTGTTTGAATGACATCATCAGATCATTCACAATGGTAATGATTAAGTTTGTATAAACAACACAGGCAAAGGGTAATGTGAAATATGGAATTTAAATATGACCTCTAGATAAAACAAGTAGGGAAATTGTCACTCGTAAATATGGTCCATCACAATTAAATTAAATTAAACTAAATTACATCCAACATTGAAATAATTTAAAGAGAAAATTCATTTATTGCAATTTACACTAAAAGAAATTTTATACGAAGATGCAAATGCCCAGATACTGGTATCGTTGCTGAAGAAATGTATAATTGAGCAATGCAATGTCGAGCATTTCATTTATACTCTTATGAGGTATGTCAAAAGTTTTCTGACTTGCATATGATAGCAGGACATGAAGTAAAATAATTTTAATGCAGATTGGTAGTTAGTGTTAGACGCATGGCTAATCGATTTCGGAAATTATTCATAAATTCAACATTCTTTGATTGACAATGACAAGCGAGTAATGTGAATATGTAATTTCCAACATTACCTCCTGTCTTAAACCATTCAGAGGCCCACCACATCAACTTAATGATCAAGGTATGTGACCAGGTGTCATACTGACAGATAATGTGGGACATATAATATACATGTCAATGTGGGCAGTACAGCTAAAACTGGCATTGATGGGCTACAACAGTAGTGGACTGACACAAGAGCTTCAACTAACAAAATGCCTATTGGTGCTGTGCTACTACTGGGCTCATGATAAATTTGATTGGATCATAGATGACTGGAAAAGGTATGCATGGTCATATGAGATATAAATGTAGTCGGTAGGAGCTAATAATTGGGTTTGTTTGTGGTCTAGACCCCATTAAGCCATGGACTTAGGTCATCAGAAGGTACTGTGGAAGCTTGGGGTAGCTCTCCCTTGGTATGGATTGTGTTTACATAGCATGGAATTGGAACTATGGTCAAACTAAACTGACCATATACTGAAAATGGTAAAGACCACCTACTTGGAGACTATTTAAATGCATTCATGGGCTTAATATTCTCAAATATTGATGGCTGACAATGCTCCATATCATCAAGCCCAAATTGTTCATGATTAGTTTTAGGACATTATGGACAATACCAGCAAATGATCGCCATACATGAATGCAATCGAACATATCTGGATATGATCAAACACACTGCATCGCCATCACTTTCAAAATTATGGACAGCTGCAGAAAATACATAGTTGCATATTTCTTCAGAAGATTTATGATGACTTATAGAATCAATGCCACATCAGGTTGTTGCTAAGGATTGCAATCCCACAGTGTTTTCAATCCCGCGGGATCCGCGCTGGATTTGCGCCAATCCTGCGGGATCCCGCGGGATCCGTGCGGGATTGATACAAACAGTTTTTTAACGCATATATTTAAAACATAGTTACTTAAAACATTAATAAATTAAATAATAATTAAATTAATAAATTATTTTTAATATTAAATGATAAAAATTAACAGTTAACAATAATTTGATTGGTAAAATGACATTAAAACTTTTTAGCGTGTCTTAAGTGTATTTCGAAGTTTTACATTTTTGTTTTTTAATCTAAACCAATTTTTAAATAAATAATAAAAATGGAAAATATTGAGTCTTAGGTCATATTATGTGCCTTACAATACGTCACGTAAGTTTAAAAATATGGTTTGCTTAATGGCCAAGTTACGAGAGATTTTATTTTTTATATTCTAAATAAACGAACGTTCCATAACACCGAGAAAAGCATTCCATTATATACTTTGTAAAGTGTAGACTTGGCTCAGAACAAGATCTCATAACTTTTTGTCACTGCACAAGCACGAGACTTGGCCTTTTTTTGCGTGACTCATTATTATATCTTCTGATTCATTGATTGATATTACAGTTGATTCAATGTTATTAAAAGAAACTACTCACCAACACGTAAACTGTCAAGTATTTCAGATTTACTTATGTGGCGTAACGACGTTTTTAGAGTGGAAATTATTATTTTTTAGTAAGAAAGTGGAGACTTTCTCGGCGAATGATTGCAGTGAAGTCGTCATAGGTTGTATCTCCGGATTTCATTGCAAACACACGAAATTACACACGTGAGGAAGACGGCGGAGGCAGCCGTCGAAGTATGGTGTTCCTACAGCACAATTCGTCGATACACCCATGAAAATTTCATTATTACTTTTTCTACCTTTAGTCGAAATAATAACATGGAGAAGAGGGATTAATCGAAAGCCTGAGCGGCACATGTAAGCAGGTGGCTTTCTTCAAAGAAACGAATTGAGGCAGCGGCCAAAACAACAATAAGTCAAAGGATATACAATTTCCTTTTGATAGCTGTTAAATAAATAGGTATGTGATCGTTAAAATTACGATAACATTAGTTTCATATAAATGAAAAATCAAATTTTCAGCCACAAATTAGGAAACTGTCACAGTTACTTTACCTGCAAATACAGAAAATGGGAATAATGAAACCGTGAATAAAAAGCTGTAACCGTGTAGTTCAGATAACGTGTGCGACACTCAAAAAATAATTACATAGTTATAAAATCGTACTAAATACGAACCGTAACTCAAATTACAAAAATGTGTACTCGAAACAAACGTAAGTTTTGATGAATACGTAAAAGTGTATTTAATTATTTATGAATGACGAAAGTTGACAAAAACAAACACTAGTTCACATGAGTCAATTGCCAACTGGAAGGGTCACAGGCAAACAGTGCAAAATATCCGACAGAGACCGAGTGGGGCAGCGAGTCACGCAGACTGACACGCGTTTCCGCCGGATTTTGCAGATTGCGGATCCGCTTAAATTTGTGAGGGATCCGCCAGACTGTCTAATGATGCGGGATCCCGCGGGAGTGCGGAATCCCACTTTGCTGGATTGCAATCCCTAGTTGTTGTACTTCGTCAGGCAAAAAAAGAGTCCACACAATATTAGGAGGCATCCCATGACTTTTGGCACTTCAGTGTAGGTGAATAGGGAAACTCTGACATAAGCTACATATACTGTAACAGTTATTCGTCAAGAAATTTCTATAACTATGTTAGAAAACTGAGAGGAAGGGAGGGTGTTGAGACACTTTTAGATAAGGATGGATAAGAAGATACAGAGGATTTTAAAAAGGCAGATATTTCAAGTAACTGGTTTAATGAGAGCATTAGGGACAATGAATCAGAAAATAGTGGTTCTGAATTGGATAACGAGCTTAACAAAACAAGTGGAAATGAGCATACCATAAAATTTGAGATTCATCCTGAGGATATCATGAAGGAACTAAGAAAGCTGAAAAACATAAAGGGGGTGGTGTAGATAATATTACTACAGATGTCTTAAAAATAGCAGGATGTGACATTGTACCTTATCTTGAAATATTATTTATATTGAGTCTTGATACTTGCTGCTTACCAGAGGATTGGAAAAATGTGATAGTAGTGTCGGTACATAAAGGAGGGGTGAGAAACAGAGTAAAAAATTATAGGCCAATTAGCTTGACCTCAGTGGTAGGTAAATTAATGGAGAGATTGATATGCAACCACATCAGAAATATATGTGAGGAACGTAAGTGGTTTTCAGGTAGGCAACATGGCTTTAGGCAAGGATATTGATGTGAATCTCAGTTGGTGGGATATATGCAAGATATTTTGGATGAAATGGACAAGGTAGATCAAATTGATAGTGTAGCACTAGATCTTTCAAAGGCTTTTGACATAGTGAGCCACAAAATGGTAGTAAATAAGGTAAAAATCTATTGGATTGGATCAGAAAGTGATTTGCTGGATAGAAGAATTTTTGAAAGGTAGAAAACAGAAAGTTAGGGTAGGAAATGTGGTATCAAAAGAAGTGGTAGTAAAAATGGGAGTGCCACAGGGTAGCGCATTGGGACCATTGCTATTTATTATTCTAATGAATAATTGTGTTGATTGTTTACTATCAGAAATTAGATTGTTTGCAGATGACATAATGCTATATAAAAGGATCAAAACGGTTGAGGATTGTAAACAGTTGCAGGGTGATCTATACAGGATATCTAGTTGGGATGGTAAACATGGGATGAAGATAAATGCAAAGAAGAGTCAGCTTATTAGATACACAAATAAAAAAACTAAAGGTTTATTATGATTATAAAGTGGGGACAGAATTGCTTATTGAAGACTTGAAATGTAATTATCCTGGCATTACATTTGATAACAAGTGTAACTGGGCAGATCACATTTGACAGGTAGTAGGAAAAGGTTTCAAAGTTCTGCATTTGTTGGAGACGGTGATGAGGGGATGTAGGAGAGAAGTAAAGGAATTGGGTTACAAAACTTTGTTCCGACCATTGCTTGAATATGGTAGTGTAGTATGGGAGTATCATGTACAGGAGTTGGAGAAGGTGCAAAGAAGCTCTCCTAGATTTGTTTCTGCAAATTATTGCAGAACACAATCAATAACAGATATGATAAAAGAGCTCAAATGGGACTCATTGGAAGACAGAAGGAGGGTGAGGAGGGTCATGGGAGTGTATTGGTGATGAGGCATGGAAAGATATTGGTGTAAGAGTTGAAAGTGATGAATGGAAGGGAAAATATGACCATGACCACAAGCTGGCACTCGATTTCAGGCACAAGAGTGTAGGAAGATTCCCCTTTTTAGGTAAGTGTGTCAGGGATTCGAATAAGTTACCAAGAGAAATGATGAATAATTTGCCAAAAACGTTGAAAGAATTTAAAGTTAAATTTGTAAAGGGTAAATGTACATGGATGCAGAATAGTGGGGAGATGGATGTTTAGGGAAATTGCCACCAGAGCATGCGCTCCATTGCAATTTAATTTAATTTAATTAATTTACATGCTAATTTTAAAGGAGCTTACAGGATATAATTAAGATATAAATAAGTACAATAAGTTATTGGAATGATTAAAAATGAAGCATTCAGATGTTTCAAGAAGTTTAAAGAAAAGCATTGAATGATATATGAATGTAGAATAATGGGTTTTGAGGTTTTAGAAGATTAAAGTACCTAAAATGAGTTGTTTGGGAATTATGTTAAAAAAAGGGTAAAGGTAGCAACATGAAATAATTTCTGAGTAATATTTTAAGGAAGATAGGAAAATTATAAAGAATCATTTGAAGATATTTAAAGAAATAAAACAAATAAGAAGTTTTTGAGAGAATACTGTATTAATAGTTGGAATTAATGAGTAGAAAGTGTTACTATAAAGAAGAGGTGCTTTCCCTGTAAATCTAGGGGAAAATCAATCATTTTAAGGGAACCATGGAAAATATGATAATTTGATATAATGTGAAAAATTGCTTTGAGAATGCTTAGTTAGAATTAGAGTGTAATTTTTTAAAAGGGAGTTAGTACTTGAATCCTAATTAAGGTTACTTGGGGTGATGAGGAGAGGGAAAATTGTGGTTGTATAAACTGAATGTAAAATGCTTGCACATCAAAATGCTTCAGAAAGTTGTAAGGTCATTCATATTGGTTCACAGTGTGTCTAAGAAATTGTTTCACCACTGTATATCATCAAAAAATGAAATAAAACTTCAGTCTTTGTGGATGTAAGCTTGATTGTTTGTTGAACTGTTATTTTGGGATTCAAAATAACATGAACTTAGTGATTAGTACTGTTTCTAGCTAGGACTTTCAATCTTAGCATTTGACATGAAGATTCAATTCATTAGTATTTTGCAGTGTTGTTAGAAATGCTTTCAATCAAATAGATGACATTTTGACTACATCTTTCATTTTTTTATGGAATTTTTTCTTCAATGCCTAACCAATTATTTTTTTGACAATAAAGATGATTTTCTCAGTAATGCATCTCTGAGAGGAAGCCATCCAGTGAATTATGCAGGTTAGTGATTAATTATTTAGCTAACATTGAACAGCCACACTTGTCAGAGATAGTGGGGTGGAGTGATTGTCAACAGAGGTGGGGAAAGACTGGAGAAGGAATGGAAGGAATTCGGCCATGGTCTCCTTAAGGAACCAACCCAGCATTCACCTGGAATGATTTGTGAAAATCTGGGAAACCCAAATCTGGATGGCTGGATGGAGTTGTGACAGAACAGGATAATTTCATAAGAAAATCATATTTTTGTGAAATGAAATTAAACAAAAATGATATATTTACTCCTTTAGCAAGGAAATGTAAGTTGCCATGGCAATAAAAGAAATCAAGGGATAGCTAGAGGTTAGCGACGTACAGGCCGAACGGTTGCTTTGTTACCAGTTCACTGCTTAAGAACCTTGCATTCTTCGGATATTTTAAGACCAATGTAGTTCCTAGAAGAATAAGAATTGGGAACAATAAATGTCAATCATAATAAATAACCAAGAATATTTATTTATAATTATAACCAGTCGCGCGACATGGCGACCGTGACAGGACTTGCATTTGTGTGGTGTTAAGCTAGAATGCTGTATGTATATATGTTTTCATTAAGAGAATACATGGTTTTTTTAGTTCATTTCTGTATATTGTTAGTATTAAGAAGAGTTTTGTAAAATGTTTTGTAAAAAATTCTAATAGGAACAGAGGAAAGAGTATCGCTGGATGCAAGGTTATTTTCTTAAGTTTACCAATGTCTTTTAAGCAAAGACATGGTGAACTTGAGGAGGCATGTGACAGAACAGGATAATTTCATAAGAAAATCATATTTTTGTGAAATGAAATTAAACAAAAATGATATATTTACTCCTTTAGCAAGGAAATGTAAGTTGCCATGGCAATAAAAGAAATCAAGGGATAGCTAGAGGTTTAGCGACGTACAGGCCGAACGGTTGCTTTGTTACCAGTTCACTGCTTAAGAACCTTGCATTCTTCGGATATTTTAAGACCAATGTAGTTCCTAGAAGAATAAGAATTGGGAACAATAAATGTCAATCATAATAAATAACCAAGAATATTTATTTATAATTATAACCAGTCGCGCGACAGAGTCCAATCTGCTTCTTCCTGATTGTTTAAGATTCTCACCAAGATTGTTTTCTGCTTGTTCTATTAATTAAAAATAGTAATAAAAATTACCAATTGCATGACATTTACATACACTCCTTAATGTTTCATAAATTACACTTTCATATAAAAAATTCTGGAAAATTACAGGTCTTAGATTACCAATAACAATGGTAATATGATATTATGATAATTTGTAATACAATTGTACCACATGATTTTGTTGCTTTGCATTATCTAAGACATTTATCTAGTAAAAATATGCAATTGTGGTTCGGAAAGAAATGTTTGTTGTACTGTTGAGCAAGTAGGAGCGACAGGAGCATTGGAACATCAGTGTACTCCTGACTCAGTCAATATGCAACTGTGATAGTGTGAGCCTCATGATTTCATCCACTTGCTTTTTTTTATAACATAAAAACATGAGTGCTGCAAAAGAAAATCATGTAAAATATGAGATGTGTGTTGAAATAAGATTAGCTTGCTATCCAAATGTTTCAGGAACATTTATTCTTGGTCAATTGTGAGATGCTCATTCGGTAAATCTCACTGTTTAACAGCCATAACAAATGTAGTGGTTAGATTCAATCATAATTAACATTAATTTCAGTAAGTTAATTCGGTTTGATTACACTGTTAGTGTGCTTTCTGGCTGATGAGGTATAGCAAGGAATATTTACTGTACTTACTTGTTAAATATGAGAAAGGATGATGGTTGCATTTCTGTACACATATGGAGGAATAATAAAGGGAATAAGGTAGAGGGATCTGGTTGATATCCCAAGAACAGACTGCTGTTCTGTTTCCTAATGTCATTGTTATTACTTTATCGGATGCATAGTACAGCCTTGTTTAAAACAATGGACACAGTGTTATCAATGGTGGCATTGTGAGTTCATCTGCTTGGATATTCAATGAATGAAAGACATTTTTCAAACCACAGTAACATATTGACAGCTGGACTTCATCTGCAAAATGTCTCACAGGTGTCGCTGGCATAAATAAACGAGTAAAATCAAAGAGATATTTGTTAACAATAAACTACTTGTGCAAAAGAGGTGCAGGCCAATAAGAAGACAGAAAATGTGACTATTTGGAGGGGATAACCTCCCAAGAAAATGTCAGAGATGGTGGTATGTGATCCATTAAACAGAATACATTCCCACTTGTTTCTAATAAATTGTTTATTTTTGTTGTATGTACGGTTCAATCGGGGGAGAAGAGATGGCAAGGCCTGCCCAAGGCAAGTCAAAGAGGAAGGTACTGAGTATGGCAAACAGACATTCAGTGCAGATGGACTCAACTCAGTACTAGGGAACTGGAAGTTTGGCAGTTGGCAGTCTTTGCTACAAGGATCTGGCAGTGCTATGTTTCCGGGGACACAAAATGCTGGTTGTTGGTCGCATACGAGACACCAGACACTCCTCTTCATGACTACCTGCCACAGCACACCCATCGCCAGCTGATCATCTTGCAGTGGATCACTAACACAGCTCTTCTTGTTCCGAGGTTATGTCTTGCATGGTGCCTGCTCAACCCTATGGTAACCTTGATTTACAAAATCATCTCCAAAGTGATTGCAACAAGCTCCTTATTAAAATAAATCGAGAACTGTAAATTCCACTTCCTTAAGGAAACAACCATTCATCTCTGAGAGTAATTGTTTGATTAAATAAAGTTTGTTTTTCATGTATTAAAATGAATAAAGTCAATATGTGCTTTTAGTATCCATGATGTTTGACTTGCAATTGTTTACTATATATGGTCAAAATGTTATGAGTGAAGTTGTAATACACAATGGGTCTGATTTTCTTTTAATAATAGAAGAACAAACATTCATAATGAAGATTGTTTGTAGGCCTCCTGTTATAAGTAATGATCTTGTCAAGAAAGTTGTAAGACCCAGGATATTCCAGGTGGGATACTACATTAATTGGTGCTCCACTTGTGGCCTCTGATGGTAAAAATTTCACACTGTAGCGCTCAAAAAGGAATGCTAAATTTTGTTAGGAGCTTTTTTTCACTCAAATAGTTCAGTAGAACTCTCCTCACTTCGAGAGATGTTTATGAAAAGTTTTAATGCTTATGCATGCATGTCAATAACTTTTAGATGGCAAATAGGTGAATTTCTATCTTGGCAGAGTGAATGAATTATGATTTTGTATTTGTTGCTTGTTGTGTAGAGTTTTTAGCATATACAGTGTTTATTTTTTCCCAGCTGCAGTTAATTGGAGTCCTGTGGCCTAATCCTGTATAAACTTTCGTTTGTTTTTGTCACATTTTGTTTTGTCATGATTCACTAAATTTTCTTGTGGTATATAGGTTGGAAGATAGCATTGTTTTACTTGTCTGTCTTGCATTGTTGTGATTTATTGATTGATTAAATTGTCTGTTCTTATGTTAAGCTGGTTCAATTACAGTTGCTTTGTTTGTGAGCCGTGTTGCATGTTGGGGTGTTGAAGTTTATTGTTTATTAGAGAAATTCATATTCTTTAGGAGTCCTTTGCTGTATTTTACTAATAATGTGATTAAGAAATAGAAACATCAATATGAATTCTGAGGAAAATTCTAAGTGTTGGAGTGGAGCCGATTAATCAGTTCCTGCCAATAACATGAATTCATGTGAGGAAATTGTTACATGTAAATTTAAGTACAATCATGGATTTCTTGCAGGATATAAAATCACAAAAGGATGATTTTCAAACTGAAGTGAAGTCATAAATGGATGATTTTCAAACTGAAGTGATGTCACAAATGGATGGTTTTCAGGCAGAATTTGTTGCAATAAAGATTCGAAATCCATGTGACTCCTGCACGAGAATTGCAAGGCTCCGATGAAGTGATGTTGAAGGAAATAATATGTTTGCCAAGTTCCACACTCTCTCCTGAAGAAGAGGCAACAGAACTGAAAGATGGGCAAGAAAAATTAACTGAATGTTTGGAAGAAACGTGGGAATGTACCAAGCAATGCATTAACAACTTACGTTCTTAAATACAAGCAGCAGAGGTGAAGATGAGTGATAGAAAAGGTGGTATGGACAGACTGTGTTTTGCAGAACAGAGTGGAAATCGAGGCAATTTGCTGAGAATAAATTATGCTCTCAACACAGTCGAAAGAAGGACCAGCTGAAATAACATCTGAAGTCATTGCCAAACACACACTGTATAAAGTATTGGGAATGAGTGTGCTTCTGCTGGGAACAAATGACCTACCATTAACCATGTATGGAGCAAAGAGAAACGTGAACTTATAAGCATTTCTAAAGAAATTAAATGGTTACTTTAAAAATAAACTGAAATTAAATGTCGATTTTGGAACATTTGATGGAAGCAGAAGAATGCTTGTTGCTGGAGGTTTCTTGTAATGACCGCATGGAGTATAAAATGAAGATATACCTTGGCAAAGTACCTGCACAAGGGAACATAGACAATTTTTGGCTTGATACTATGATGAAATAAGAAATATGGAGTACATTGGGTTTGCACTACCCCAGACATGTTCAGTAGCTGCTAAATCTGTTGTATGTAATGACATTGAACAATTTCGAGGCACGTTGAACATGGCTGACACAAATGAAAAGAAAAGGGCATGCAAAGGGGACAAGGCAGGAACAGATGAAAATCCCAGGGCAGAGAGGCAGTCACAACGACCAAATAAGCAGTGGCATGCAAATCAAAATCACAGGCCTTGGCAACTGGATAACAATCCATGTCCCGAATACATGAATGGTAATCAGAAGCTGCAAAGGAAAGAAGTGCCAATTAGGGTAATGGAACAGAACAATTTAAATGAGGAGAAAGTGAATGTCAGACCTGAAGCAGAGAGACGTGACCACCTGTCTCGCACACACAAAATTCTATTGAATGACGGAATCCCAAGGGCCCGAGTAAGCAAAGTGGAATTTTGTCAAGGGTAGCAAGCTTAGCTTATCAGAAAAGGGGTGGCTTAAAGTTTGATGAAGATGTCAGAGGAGATTCAAACTCTGAGGAGTTGAAACCACCCAAATGCCCTCATTTACAGACTTCGGTGTTTGGTGCTCCTTGTGCCATCATTTTGGACTCAGGCAGTATGGTATCTGTGATATCAGAGCAGTATTTGCATCAAGTGCAGGCAATGGGAAAGTAGTTGGTGATTATAAGAGCAAGGTGCGTGGTACTTGTCCTGGCATTTGGGGCAAGAGAGCAGAAGTGTCACAAGCAAGTTGGCTTGCAAATTTGCGTGGACAGAGCAGTGCTCTCAATGATTGCTCTAGTCATAGTTGACTTAAGCGTGTAAATTATCTTTAGATGCAACACACTAGCAAAAAGGCATTAAATGCATCAATTAGAAAGCGATTCTTCCTGATGCATGCCCATGGTACCTGCAGAAGCAGAGTAGGTAGGTAGCCTGCTACAAGTGATTATCACAGTGATTAGTGAAGTGAGAAATCTCATGCTCTATACGCTTATTTCAAAGGTCCATGGTGTGAAAAAATTGTCTGTTGAGCAAAAATAAAGGGTAATAAATACAGAGGCATGTTTATATCACCTGGGAAAAGCTAAAGGAATAGTATACCATTTTTGTATCAAGGAAGACGCGTCGATTAAAGGCAAAATCTATCCCATTCCACACAAGCACCTGAAAGCCACATGGGAAGTTATTGAAACATGGGAAGAGAAATGCATAATTTACAGGGCTTCATCACCACACCTGGATCCTCTAGCCACCATGATTAAATCTGATGGTAGCTTAAGATCATATCTTGATGCAAGAGCATTTAACGCAAAGATAGACAGTGAGGTCCAAACCAATTAAAGACCTGACCAGCAGATTCCATGTAAAGAGGTGGCTGTCCACTGTGGATATCACCTCTGGATTTAACCAAATAAAATTAGGAGATTCTTGCCAACCATACACGACATTCTTGTTTGAGGAAAACAATCCATGTTTCGTCGTTTACCCTTTGGCTTGCATAATTCTTCAAATATGTTTGTGCGTGCAATGAATACAATATTACCAGTAGAAATGAAAGAATTTTGCACTATTTACATACACAATAAATATTCTGATGAGTTCAGACACCTCTGTGTAGCAATTAAATCACCTAGAAGCCCTGCTCAATCTGCTCCAGAATCGTGGAATAACCTTGTGCCAAGATAATAATGATCTCTGCACACAGAAGATAAAATACTTGGGCTTTATTACTACGCATGATGGTATAAGACTGGCAAAGGACAAAATTAGGGAGATTACAGATTTCCCACCACCCACGAAGATATGTGAGTTATCCCAATACCTTGGAGTCTGTTCTTATTACCATGGTAAAATACCAAACTTTTCTGATCTTAAGGGCCCACTATATATACTGTTGAAAGGGGGACAGAGATGGGAATGGACAGAGAAATGAGAGGAAACTTTCATGAAATTTTTCTGTTTGGCTCAACCTGACTATGACTAGCCTTTCTATTTATACTGTGATGAGAGCACAGAAGCTGTTGCATCATACCTTCAACAACTAGATAATAATGGAAACTTGAGAGTGGTTGCCATGACAAGTAGAATGCTACAGGAAACAGGCAGTATTTTGCTGTTTACATTGCTGTTACCAAGTTTTGGGCTTATAATTTTGGTCACAAAATATACTTACGTGTAGACCATTAATTGTTAATGTTTTGGTGGAATGCTAGGTCCTCAATTTGAATAATTACTAGATGGGCCCTGAAATTACAACAATATGCTCTAGAAATGGATTATTGTAAAGGTAATGACAACAGAATCTTTGATTGGTTAAGGAAGCCCTAGGACAATCTTGGGGTACAACCGAAAGAGGCGTTGGTGGTTGTCATTTGCTTATATGGAGGGCAGACTGCCAGAGAGATAATATGATAGATTATCACCACACAAAAGGCACAAGAGGACATAAAAAATGCGTGAGTCTTTTTGGAAACTGGTGGGAAGGAGAAGGACATGCGTATTCGAAACACCACTAAGTTATGTACTATGGACAATGGAGTTTGCTTTAGAAGAATGAATGTCAGTGAAAGGTGGAAAACTTGGTTGCCACGGGAAATGCTCTCTAAAGTTTTGAATCTCTACCACAGGCACTTTGGGCATCAAGGGGCACAAAAGCTGTTTGCAATGCTGCAACAGAAGTGGTATCATCAAGCTTTGAAGCATAAGGCAGCAGATATCATCAGAGCGTGCGACCTGTGCCAGTGAGTTAAACTTCCTAACATTCCTTATGTTGGAGAATGCCATCCAGTCATTTTGGAAAAACCCAATCAGCCAGCCTGTGTATATTTTTACGGACCACATCTGAGGAAGCAATTTGGAAGACAGAATGTCTTTGTTATTGTTGATACATTTTCGAAATTAGTGAAATTGTATCAAACATTACATACAAGGAAACTTCAGGGTTTAGATTTCATCTTGCAGCAATATATATATATATATGAGTGTGGTAAGCCTGCCTGCATTCTGAGTGATAATGCTACAATATTTACAAGCAAGCAATGGATTGAGGGCTTACAACACAACCTATATTTAGCTCTATCCATTCACCCGAATGTAATTTATACGAGAGACAAAAGGATCAGCTAGGAATGTACTTTCGACTCTTGATAGGATGTGGTTGAAGCATCTCCCTGAGATTTAACACCACTATTCACTATAGCGCAAACTGCAAACCAGTTAATCTGCACTTCAGCAAGACTACAAATTTAGCCGAATATAAAAGATAATGATTTGCTTTTCTTGAATACAATAGTAGAAACCGATGTTTAATTCTGGTAAGGAGATCTCATGAGTGGAGATAATTTGATGATGTGTAAAATTTTCTGTTGAGAGAATTTTTTTGTGTGTAACGTTCATCAGATACTTAAAAGACATTAATGCAATGAAAATTGAGTAAAATTTACACGTTTCCTTTGTCTCATTAATTTGCCCATGGTAATAAAGATGGTGCAAAGTATTTTCAATTGAATAAGCTATGCACTTAATAGTCTAGCAGCCTCCAGCATCTTCTATGTGGTAGATAGGTTAACACCACGATTCAAGTGCTGTGCATGTCTAGAGTTCCATGTGGCTAAAAACGGACAAAGGATAGGACCTGTTCAACCATGATGTAATGATGATAAATGTAATGAACTCTCTGACTGAGAGAGAATTTAATTGAAAATGGAAAGTGGTATCTTGTATTATAGTCAGACAGAAAATAGGAAACGAATGTTCAGAGACGATATTCTAAATCTCGCGCTTTTAAAATAATGCATAATGGTAGTACTGTGGACATCAGGGAACATAATGACTCATCTTGTCTAACAATTAAATGCTAGCAAACTAATTCCTTTTTTCTTGTAAGTTCAAGTTATCACATTTAACAATGGCTTGCAGAGAATCGAGAAAGAATACATAAAGATTTTGGTGGCTAAAGTCTGATTCCTTAAAAAAGATAGTATGTTCATCCTTTTCACATTCACTTTAATGGTTACTGAAATAACATTGAATTTTTGTGACAAAATTGTTAAAATGAATAAACAACACCATCTAATTTTGTAGAATAAGTGCATGTTTAGAATAGGTAGTATCTTAACTAATTGTTTTCTTTAAGTCGTTATATATTAAATAACAACATTTGCCATGAATCTGTGAGAACTTGGGCTAATGACACCTAGCCAGATGAATAGCCATTGGCATTCAGTTTTGGACATTTGTCGCTCATAATTGTAGTAAATTCAGAGATAATTTTAATTATGAATCATGATTATTAAAAAAATGGTAAACCAGTTTTCAAAAAACCAAGAAGGTCAGTAAATTAGATGTCCCATTTGGTAAATCTAATTGTTTATCAGTAATAAGGAATGCAATAGTTAGATTTAATCATTTTATTGCTACAATTTACATTAATGTCAGTAAGTTAATTTGTTTTGATTACACTGTTAATGCGGTTTGTAGCCAACGAGGTATCGTGAGGCATTTTTACTGGTTTTACTTAACAAAAAACTGCTTGTGTGTTGGAGGTGCAAGCCAATGAGAAGAGAGAAAATGTCACTATTTGGAGGGGACAAACTCCCAAGAAAGTGTCGTGCGAGGTGGTGGTATATGTTCCATCCAATAGAATCCATTCCCAATTGTTTCTAATAAATTGTTTATGTTTGTTGCATGTATGGCTTAATCAGGGGAGAAAAGGTGGACAAGACCTGCCCAAGGTGAGCCAATGAGGAAGGTAGTGATGATGCAAAGCAAGCATTCAGTATGGGGAGACTTGACTAGGTACTAGGGGAACTGGAGGCCCAGAACTACAAGATGGCAGCAGGCTGTCTTTGGTACATGGATCTGGCAGTGCTGTGTTGCCTGGAAGACTTCATGCTGACTGTTGGTTCCATTAGAGACACCAGACACCCTTTTGCATGACTACCTGCCACAGCACACCCATCACCAGATGATCATCTTACCACAATTCACCAACACAGCTCTTCTTGTTCCGAGCTTACGTCTCGCACGGTGCCTGCTCAACCCTACAGTAACCTCGATGCACACAATCATATCCTGAGTGACCACAACAAACTTAGAAGAAATTAAGAATAAATTCCACTGCCTGTAAGGAAACAACCGTTCATCCCTGAGAGTATTAAACAAAGTTTGTTTTCCATGTATTAAAAATCAATAAAGTGGATATGTGTTTTTAGTATCCATCATGTTTGACTTGCATTCATGTGAAGGACCATTTGGTTGAGAATCACACCCACAATCAATTATTTATTATGTAATAAATTAAACTGTTTATCGAAGCAGTAAGTCCCAAGGTATTCCAGGTGGGACGACACCACAATTGTTTATTATATATAGTCAAAATGTTAGGAGTGAAGTTGTTATGTGCAAAGGGTTTGATTTTTTTAAGAGTAGAAGAACAAACACTCATAATGAAGATTGGTTGAAGGCCATCTGTTATAAGTAATGATCTTGTCAAGACAATTGACAAAAAACTTCATGAAAATGAGACTCGCCAACTCTGAAATTCCTAAACAATTTCCACAAAATTTTCATACAGTTTCCTATAACGTTGTCACCGATAAATTTGTATACTGGAAATCCTTTGCTCACTGGGTACGACAACTAGTTACAGAGAATTAAAAAAACCAAAGAATTGGTTATGCCATATACTTTCTTTCATGTTATAATATAGGAGGTGGAGATTTTTCTACAGATAATTGTGACTGGTGCCAAAAGTTGTGTAGTATATGTAAATGCAAAAATGAGTTATAACTGTTCTCCATGCAAGCCAAAGTAATCCAGCCAAACTGTCAGTGAAAAAGGTTATGGATAAGGATTTTTCAAATTTCAAAGAAGTTTTGCTGGTTGAATGTATGGAATATGGTTCACTTCAAAATTCTACTGTTAAAACTTTGAATAAACATAGTTGAGCCACTTAAAAGAAATGTTAAATTACAAGTTCACATCTGATGTTCAATTTTTGTATGACAATACCTATATTCACAATGTTTGAACATTCCTATATCAATTCAAACGGGACATAGTGACGGGGTTGTGCCTTTTTTAGATTAAGGGCTGCTGGTAAGAGGGTAAAATAGGTAATCATAGGGATACTGAATGTAGATCCATAGTTAGAAAAATCAACAATACTAAAGAAATAGAGGAAGCTTTTGAAACAATAACAGAGGGGGGCAGATCTAGAAAGACAAATGTTAGTGCTGAAAATATTACAAAGCCATTGGAGGATCTAGAGGGTGACTCTGAGGACCATCAAGTTGGACTGAACAATCTGGCATCATGTAAAGTAAAAGGGAGAACTTTTCAGTGGGTATCTAAATGTAGGAAGGTACTGCTACTTGGAAGCAGTCATGGGAGGGGAATCAGTGAGATGATTCAGTCTGACTTGGGGCCTGATTATGAAGTCTGCAGTATTTTCAAACCAAATGCAGATCTTGGAAGTGTTGTAGCAAATTTGGAAGACTTAGGAAAAGAATTCTCAAAGGAGGATTGTATTGTAATTGTAGGGGGACCAGGAAATAGTATTGATAAGGACCTCAATTATTCAATTGAGAAAGACATTGCTCACACTTCCAGGAACACGCGTCAGACGAATGTGGGATTTGTGGATTTGCTTGAGCGTTATGATAAACACTGGATGTGGCATAACATTAGGCATACAAATGCATCATTAGAAAGGGTTCTCTGGCAACCAGCAAATTCACACATTGGTTTGATAGACGTGCCTTCATTGGTAGGGACAGTTATACTCGTCATGGACTCCATCTGAGTTTCAGAGGTAAAGGAAGCTTTCGCTTCTTATTGCTGATGAAATCAGGGGATGCTGGGTGAGTGAAAGAGGTATTTCTGTTGTAAGTGGTGTTAAGTCGCGGCCTTTTTTAGGGTAAATAAAATAAATGTATTAAGATGTCTAAACGAAATTAACGTCTCTCCTGATCAAAACTTATTGAAATTAGAGATTCCATCTAACATACCAGTATGTACTAATAATGTAAAAAATTTAAATTCATTGAATCAAAGTGTTCAGACCACTATTCTCCATCAAAATATAAGTGGAATACAGTGCAACCTCGATATAACAAATCGGAGGGGAACAAGAAAATATTCGTTATATCAAGTAATTCGTTGAACTAAGGTTTGTTATGTTGAGGTTAGGTTGGTCTAAAATTCGTTATAAAGAGGTAAAAAAATAGTTATATTCACCTCAACATTATATACTTATCTTGTTATAGCGAACAACTTCTACTAATAAATGATAACACATTTTTATCAAATTACTGTATGTATTTTCTATTTAAAAACAATTAGGTAGGTATAGTGTTGTAAAAAAACGGTTTTTTTTCAAGCCTGAAAAAAAACATGAAAAAAAACTTTGAAAAAAAACGTTTTTTTTCTGGAACACGTTTTTTTTCACAACTACTAAATCTCAATTTTGTAAGGCAGTTATCGTTTAATATGACTGTTTTAGAGTTTATACTAAGTACTTATCTTAATTTTTAAATGTACTATATTTTTCTGGTTCAGTAAAACAATAATTACGAAAGTATTGGCGACATTGACTGAAAATTTCCTTTTACGAACGGTGCCAGCGCATAGTGATACTGATACCGAGTCATAAAATTGTCAGTAATTATGAATCGTTTCCTTGCAACCGTTTGCGTAAACCAACTATTGAAAAGAAATAAAGCTCATATTTTGTATGTTAATAGATTTAAATTCAAACTTAAAAGACCGTAATACAGAACTAACGGCGCAGTATTTATGAACGGTGCCACAGTGACAAGCTCAATGCCACGGTCTTCCAACGATGAAATATTGCGCGTAATCGATATCCGAAATCACAAGAGCTTCAGTTTAACATTTGGGGCATCAGGATTTATAAGAGAATGTACAATAAAACAACGTAGTTACAATTTTCCTGTTACTGAAGATATGTTAAATTGAATGTCAACAAAGGAAATGTATTGTTAAAGAAAAAAGAGTAGTCATAGCAGCAGTGATGAAATAGACAGTTTATGAAACATATATTTGGAATTTTAAAGACTTGGAAATAAAGTATTCTTCAATAATTATAGTTTCGATTTTCCAGTTTAGCGAATCTCCGGATTTTTACATCCAATCTTTGGAAATTTTAGCAGCCATCTGTGGATATTGTAAGAAACAAGGCTGGCAGCACTGATTTGAACGTAGTCCAGCTTTACATGTGACAGTGAAAGGTTCATTCTTACCGAATTATTTCGTTGTATAAGAGTGTGATTATCTAAAGTAGCGATCAGAGTTCTAACCCTTCCAACTACATCGGCTGCAGTTGAGAGAACATTTAGTACTTACAGTGACATTCATTCCAAAAAAAGGAATAGACTGACAAATTATAGAGCTAGCAAAATTGTGTACATTGCTCACAATTTAAAATTGAAATCTAAAAATCGTCTGAGAACAATACAAGAACAACCAGGAAAAGGAAATGCAAATGTTTCTGAAGTGATGGAACTAGAGGAAACAGAAGGAGAAAGTGAAAACACCGACACCGACCAAACTAGTGTTGGTAGCGCGATTCCAGGGAATGTGATACTAATACTGACACCGATGATGAATAATATTATGTAACCTATAGAGATACATTTATCAAACATTATGTAATAATTTATATCATTCAGTAATATTTAAAACAACAATGTAAAATGTAAATAAAACTATAATTTATCAAATATATTGTTTTTCTGAAAAAAAACCAAATTTAGAAAAAAAACAACGGTGCCATGTTTTTTTTCATGTTTTTTTTCAAAATTTTGAAAAAAAACAAAATGTTTTTTTTCAATTTGCAACACTAGGTAGGTAACAAAATTTTTTTCTTACATTAATAATCAAAATTGAATGCAGTAAAATCCGTAAAAGTAGGTACATATCTTGGTGGGTACATACATTATGTAGGTAATTTAATGTTAATTTCAAAGATTTGCACAACAAAAATCACGAATTAAAGGTAAAGAATCAAGAATGTGGTTATAGTAGCTTAATCTCAATTTTGTTCATCTCGATTAGAAAAAAAAGTCATAAATAGTTGTCTGTTTACCACCGGTAAGAGTTATCACATCCAAAGTGCAATCTAATTTCGTGATGGAATTGACTACATCGTCACTCAAACCTCCCTTTTTGAGAAACACAGATTTTATTATATTTAAAGCATTATAAGCATCTTTTATTGTGAAGTTATGCTCATCAATTTCACCCCCTTCTTCCTCGTCTTCATCCACTTCTGCAATAGTAACCGGCAACACAGATGTGACGATGTCAGCATCAGTTAGTTCTCCACAGACGGCTAAATCATTATCAAAGGTAACGAAGTCTTCGAACTCAGTCTCTTGAAGGTGCAATTCTTTTTGAACTCTTTGCCAGGTCCTAGCAAGTTCTGCGACTGGTAAATCGTCCTCCTCATCTTCGCATGTTACTTTAAACCCACTTTTCTTGAAGCAGTTTGCAATGGTCTTTTCAGTGACTAGATTCCAAGCTTTGGCGATCATCCACATGGCTTGTAAAACGTCAATTGTAGTTGGTGTTTGACTTTCAACATCAGCAAGAAATCGTCTGACAACTTCCTTCCTATAATGCATTTTGAAGCTTTGGATGATGCCTTGGTCCAGTGGTTGTAGTTTTGAAGTGGTATTTGGAGGCAAGTACTTTATTTTTATATTTTCCAGGTTAGGAATTTCTCCGTGTGCAGTACAATTATCGATGAACATTAGAATTTTCTTGTTTTTTTTTTTCTTCATCTCTTTATCCAGACTTTAAGCCAATTGCAAAAAGCATCACTAGTCATCCAAGCCTTATGGTTGGAGGTGTAATATGTTGGCAGATTATTGACATTTTTAAAACATCGCGGTTTTTTATATTTTCCGATGGTGAGTGGCTTAAGTTTGTAAGTCACAGTACAATTTGTTCCCAGCAGTACTGTTAAGCGAAGTTTGCTGTTTTTTCCGCCATTACATTCATCGCCTTTGAATGATAAGGTTTTGTCAGGTAAACATTTATATAATAGTCCAGTTTCATCGGCGTTAAAGATGTCTACGGGATCGTATCCAGTGGTCAGCTCTGCCAGTTTGTTTTTCCAATCATCACATACTTTTTCATCAACACTACCACTTTCACCGCATATATTTCGAAAAACAATCTCGTTTCGTTTTTTGAAATTTTGAAGCCACCCGTTGCTAGCACGGAACTTTTCATGTCCCAATTCTACTGCAAACTGCTGAGCCTTTTCCTGAAGAATAGGGCCTCCGATTGTGATTTTTTTTGTCTCAGCACTGTTTTAACCACTTCAACACACATTCCTCTATGTCTTTGAACTCGCATGATTTTAATCTTTTACTGTTTACAGTTTCTGAAAACTTATCTTTAAATTTTAAAATTGTAGCCAGTGTACTTGCGGGAATCCCGAACTTATTAGCATTGTCTAATTTTTTCGTCATAGGATTTTTGTCAACATAATTAATGATGTTTCGCTTTTCTGCAACCGATAAGGAACACCTTTTATGTTTCTGAGCCATTTTAACTTAAATCTTTAACAATAGTGACGAGCAGAAGTGTTTACATTACTTTCAATCAAACAACAATGATTGTTTTACGAACAAAAGCGTGTCGAAACATGTCGCGATTGGTGGGAACTTTATATAAAGGTTTTGGGTTGACAAAATTCTTTAATTAGAGGTATGTATACTTTTTCTTGATAGTTGAAAATTCGTTATAAAGAGGTTGTTCACAAAAAATGTTCGCAATGTAAAGGTATATTTTATATTGACTCTTATGGACAATTCAAGGGGATTACGAAGAATTTGTTAAATCGAGGAATTCGTTATATTGAGGTACGTTATATTAAGGTTGCACTGTATTTAGTAATACTGATGATATTACCTTATGCCTAGAAGAGATTAAAAATTCCAGAATTGCAATGTAGATGGTTTGTGCATATCTGAACATCATTTGTCTGACACAGGAATTTCTCAGCTGTCCATCCCAAATTATAAACTAAGTTCTCATTTCTGTAGATGTATAATGGAGAAAGGGGAAGTTGCCATTTTTGTTAGAAAATAATATTCAATGCAACAGTGTAGATTTAAGTAAGTATTGTATAGAACAACACTTTGAATGCTGTGTTACTAAAATAGAGTATGGTAAGGAAGAGCTCATATTAATAGCAATTTACAGGGCCCCCTCAGGAAATTTTAGACTGTTTTCATCTCAGTTAGAGTCTTTGCTACTATGTTTCAAACATAACAAACAAATAGTTTTATGTTAAGATTTTAATGTTCTCAATCACAGCAATGAGAGGCTAGATATGGAAACCTTGATGTTGTCTTTTAACTTAAAGGCACTTTTAATTTTCCCTACTAGAATATAAAATAATAGCAGGACTGCAATTGATAATTATTTATGAATATTTCTCAGTACAGTAATTACAACATACTTCCAGTAATAAATGGTATCTCAGCTCATGATGCCTAGCTGTTATGTATCAAGTCCAGAAACACTATTTAACAGGTAAAGAAAAGTTGGGTATATAGAAGAAATATTAATGAAAACAATATAAAACATTTCATAGATTCCTTAAATAATGAACAATGGTCAGAAGTGTACCATGCACAGTGTGTTAATGAAAAATTTGATACCTTTCTCAATATATTTCAAACACTTTTCGAAGGGAGTTTCAAAAAAAGGAAAGTTGTCAATACTCCAAACAATGAACTGGGTAAGGGATGGATAACAAAAGGTATTAGAGTATCTTGTAAAACAAAAAGGGACCTGAACTTAAAAGTAAGAGAATCAGATAACTATAGACTGAAAGCTCATTACAAACTTTATTATAAAATACTAAGAAAGTAATAAGAAAGGCCAAGAACAGGTATATATCAGAGAAAATAGATAATTCAGGCAATAAGATGAAAACTATATGGAATATAATAAAAACTGAAACAGGAAAATCTGTAAATCAGTCTAAAGACATAAAAATAACAAAATGGATCTGTTCATAGTGAAGTAGGGGAAGTTTGTGAAATATTTAACAAACATTTTACTTCAGTTGTAGAGAAATTAGGCATAGTAAAGCAATCCCCACATAGTACCCTAAGGCTTCTTCAGACTGCTTTCCCAAATAAATTTGTAGAAATGCAATTGCCACCAGTAACAGTCTCAGAAATAAATAAACACATGAAACAATTAAAACCTAAAAATTCTTACAGCTATGACAATATTTAATACAAATTACTGAAAAGATGTTCAGATTGTATCAGTTGTGTACTTGCCCACATTTGTAATGAATCCTTAATGCAAGGTGTGTTTCCAAATAGACAAAAATATGCAGTTGTAAATCCGTTGATTAAAAAAGGAGAAGCAACATGTGTAGACAGTGCCGGATCTAGGGGGGGGTCATGTATTGGTGGCATCTTTTTATAAGCACCAGGACGAAATATTCATGTGCAGCCGACTCTTTTTTTCGGTAAAGCACCGTGGTACACTGACCGCGGCGGCAACTTGAAAGTACAGAAAATTCATTGTTCTGTGACAGAGCGGCCTTAAAACAAAGCTCTATTCATTCCATCATTGTAAGCGGGAACTCCCGATACTCTTGGATTTATAAATTTTGCCATCTGATGTTCACATTCTTGCAGCTGCGTTCGAGTGATTAGCCCAGTGATGGTAGTTGAAATATTAATTGTTTTTAGATAGTTTGGATTGCTTCCTTATTCTAGCTTACAGTCTTATGCAGGATGAAACGATATCCATTTTATATATATATATATATGA
Source organism: Vandiemenella viatica (assembly GCA_031002005.1). Taxonomy (NCBI): domain Eukaryota; kingdom Metazoa; phylum Arthropoda; class Insecta; order Orthoptera; family Morabidae; genus Vandiemenella; species Vandiemenella viatica. Next base: position 23,534,591 of record JARYHS010013631.1, read on the forward strand.
TGCCTTTGAGAATCAAATTTTAAAAATTCTGCCTTCGAATAACTTGCACTATCTTCACATACCACAGATTAGAGACGCTGAAATATATTATAACATTAACTTATTTCTTTCTGGCTCATTACCGTTTTTGTTTACGCTTACTCCACAATGTAAAATATGAAAATTTTGCCCACACTTTGTCTCTCACATCAAATAAATTAAGATGATTGAATTTGGTATCGTTGGGAACGGCATGACTTGAATTTATGCCGTTGGTAGTTTCAACTGTTTCTTGCTTTTCTCAGTTATTTCAAATATGTTTAAATTTTTCTCCAAAGACGAACATTCTTTTTGTTTTCCTTCTTTAAATGAACTTATGATTAACTTTATCAATGTATATTGCTGTTATTGACAAAATGCATATTGAAAAATAACATTATTTAAATTATAATCACAATGTTTGTTACATTTTGATTGGTAAACAGTTCTTATTGTTATAAAAGAAATCTACCGTGTTCATTGGGGAGAAACTAAATTCATATTCAGAGTTCAGAAGTGAGCATTGAATGGTCATTATTGGTGCAGATTTGAACTTACCAGGTGTCAACTGGGTAGGAAATAAGATTAATAATACAAAGGAACAGAGGTTTGCAAATACCTTAGTAAGGGAAGCAGGCTTTTACACAGGTGGTTGAGCAAAAGACAAGGGGACTAAACATGTTGGATATCTACATAATAAAGCCAGATGATAACCTAATCGGGTGTCAAGTAACTGAATGAATAACTGATCACAATGCAGTTCTGATGGGTATAAGGGGATTCAGTAAACCAGTGGCCAGAATTGGAGGGGAAAAAAGATAAAATTATAAAAAGGAACAGTTCTTGGAACTGAAAAGATATTTCAGGGTTAATTTTATTAAATGGAAGAATGGCACAAGTTCAGTGGAGACAAAGTTGGAAGAGTTAAAGGAAATAATATTAAAAGGGCGAAGAAATGTTTATTCCAAAATAGAGAATAAAGAGAAGTACAGAACCTTCATACTATAACAAGGAGGGGAGGAGGTTAAAGACATTAGTGAGATGAGAAAATAACAGAGTTAAGGAACAGCAAGGCAGTAGGGAAGACTTGAAACAATTAACCAGGGAAGTAATAATTTCAAAGAAACTGGCTAAAGACGAGTTTATGAAGAATATTATTGGTGCAGGGGGCCTTCTGACTTATATATCTAGAAATTTCTATAGCTATATCAGGAAACTGTGGGGAAGTGAGGGGATTTAGACAATCATAGATAAGGATTGAGAAAAAGTAACTGAGGGTTTAAAAAAGGCAGAGTTATTAAGTAACTGGTTCAGTGAGACCATTAGGGACAATAATTCAGGGGTTGTATCATAAAACAAGCCTATCTGCACAGTTGGAGGTGAGCAGATTAGAAAATTTGATACTAAACATGAAGATATCATAAAGGATCTAAGGAACCTAAAAAAGTGTAAAAGAGCTGATAATATTACTACAGATGTCCTGAAGATAGTAGGATGGGATATTGTACCTTACATTACTTAAATTGAGTCTGGATACTTTTTGTTTACCATTTGACTGGAAAAGTGGGATACTAGGGGCTGACAAACAGGGTTGCAAACTAAAGACCAATTAGCTTGACATCAGTTGTAGGTAAATTAATGGAGAGATTCATATGCAACCATATTAGAAGTGTCTGTGAGGAATGTAAAAGGTTCTCAAGTCAGCATCATAGCTTTAGACAAGGATATTCATGCGAATCTCAGTTTGTAGGCTATATGCAAGATATTTCTGATGAAATGGACAGGGGAGGTCAAGTTGATAGTGTAGCACTAGTTCTTTCAAAGGCCTCTGACAGAATGAGCCATAAAATGGTGTTCAATAAGATAAAAACTAGTGGAGTTGATAAAAAGGTGATTTTCTGGGTAGATGAATTCCTAAAAGGTAGAAAGCAGAAAGATAGGGTAGGAAATGCAGTATCAAAGAAGTGGGAGTGAACATGGGAGTCCCACAGGGTAGTGTATTGGGACAATTGTTACTTGTTATACTGAAGAATGATTGTGTTAATGGTTTACTGTCAGAAGTTAGATTGTTTGACATAATGTTATGTAAAATGATGGAAACAATAGAAGATTGTAAACACCTACATGGTGATCTAGACAGGATAACTAGCTGTGTGAGTCAACATGGGATGAAGATAAATGCAAAGAAGAGCCAGCTTATTAGTTGCACAGATAAAAAGCTAAAGGGTTATTATGGTTATAAAATGAGGAAGGAGCTACTTACTGAAGATTCGAAATATAAATACCTTGGCATAACATTTGATAGCAGATTTAACTGGGCAGGACACATTGGACAGGTAATAGAGAAAGGGTTCAAAATCCTTCGCCTTTTGGAAAAAGTGACAATGGGAAGCACCAAAGAAGTAAGGGAATTTGGATTCAAAACTTAGGTCATACCACTGCTGGAATATGGTAGTGTATTTTGGGACCCACATTTTGTGTATCAAATACAGGAGTTGGATGGGGTGCAGAGGAGGGCTGCCAGATTTTTCTTTGGAAATTACTGAAAAACCCAATTGGTAACTAATATAATAAAAAAGCTGGAGTGGGATTCATTGTTATTTATTTTCAAATAGCCTATGGCTAATATATATATATACACAATTACAATTCATACATCATATTAAACATAAAACAGGAATAACAAATATAAACAAAGTGTTAATTTCAATGAACTCCTTCATGAGAAAATATTACAATCTCTTTCCTCTAACCATTTACCCAACTTTTCTCTAAAACTTGCAACAGTTTTGGTCCTTTTTATTTCTTCAGGTAATTAGTTAAATATTTTTAAACCTTTGTGCAACACTGTTTTCTGTGCTTTACTACTTTTATTATAAGTTGAATGGAAATTATTTGCCTGCCTTGTCTTATAATTATGTACATCATTATTCTTTTGTACTAATCTAGTCACATATCTTGGTAATAATCTACTTTCCAACCTATATACAAAAGGCAGTACATCTCTAATTATTGGAGGGTAGAAGAAGGGTGAAGAGAGTCATGGGAGAGTACAAGGCCTATATTGGAATGAAGAACGGAAAGATATTTGTGGGAAAATTAAGAGAGGTGCTTGGAAGGGTAAGGTTGACCATGACCAAGAGCTGGCACACGATTTCAGCCATAAGGGTGTGCGAAAATGTTCTTTCGTAAGAAAGGATGTAAGGGACTGGAATAAATTGCCAAGAGTAGTGATGAAAAATTTACCAGAAACACTGAAAGAATTTAAAGTAAAAATCAGTAGAGGGCAAAAGTAGGTTGGAAGAGGATACGAGGAAGGCAGGTGTGTAGGGAGATTGCCACCGGAGTGGGCGCTACATTACAATTTTATTAATTATTATTATTATTATTCATAATTTCCCTTACTGCCTCGACTTGGTACTGAGTTATTTTTGTCTCTTACTTCAAAATGGTGTTAATTTTGGTTAGATATTCAAGTTGATGGAATTTTATGAAGAAGGAATGTGTAAATTAGTGAAATTCTAAGACAAATGATTAAATATCGGTTGTGTTGAAAAACAGTAAAAAGCTGTAATTATAAGTTTTTGACAATAAAGTATATTTCTCTATGCAGATTTTTATTTATAGCCAAATGAAGGATGACTTCCTAACTGTTGGCAACAATAATAGAACAACAAAAGTGAAATCTTGCTTACAAATGTTCATATTTTCTATAACACCAACCTCAAGATGTTCAAAATTATAATGCCTTCAACTTGAGGCAGTTCAACATGCTTTCCATCAACTTCAAGACGCACTTCTTTGTGCAGATCCTTGCACATTTTGCGCCCAACCATCTTTCGGAGACCCATTTTCACATATACTCCCTTGTTGTGTAACCTATAATCATAAACAACTAATCTGTAGAAAAAATCATAAGAAAATCATGTGACTTATAATTCATATTCTACTTTCCACAAAAAATTTGATACAATCACTTTTCTCTTACCTGCTATTAAATTTGTTGGGATTCTCTTCCCGGGCATTGTGAAAATCAAGGCAAAGATCTGCATCAATACCTATACCAAAGTAATTATTCATTACAAAGATCTGCGTGTTATCTTCACTTGTGGACCCAGCTGAAATGAGACACAGTTATTTCATAAATACATTTTTCTGAAACAGTTTTACTTGTGCTTAGCTGGTAAGAAATCAAGGATAAAAAATCTTTTTATCATTCAGTTGCACTACACTGTAGCTATACAATAAGATGAAAACATGATTGAGTTATAGACTTGTAGACCTAGTCCGATTTTTAGTTCTGCAAGACAGTGTTAATTTCTGAAAAATCCAGTGAAAGCAAGCAATCTTGGATGCCCATAGTGACCACTATCTACAACCCATCGTCCATGCCCTTCAATCCTATATTGGAGAAACTTCCCACAGCCTAGATTGTCTGTCAACGGTTCACACAACTCTTGCTGCAGATTCCTTCCTGGTCACCAAAGTCATCTCATCTCTCTGAAAAGGATTGGCCATTATTATAGTGGTGGTTTAGTTTGTGGGCGTTTTATGATATTATTGAATTGAGCAACTATCAAGTGGGCAAATTACTTCTTTTATAGAATTATAGTAAATTAGTCAGTCTGACACCAGGCTGTTTTGAGTGAAGCAGAATTGCCAAACTGCATTAATTAGTAGTCATTGATGGCAAACATTACTCTTAACAAATAGATAACATTATGTACTTCTTACCTTAGGGACTTATTACTCGCACCAGAGACATTACCCCTGAAACATCATCCATTGCCTTTCAAAGATCTTGAATACTAATTTGACATACATCCTCCACACACTCTAACAAGCAACCTCTTCCTCATTTCAGTGGACCACTTTATTCTAACCAAAAATTTCTTCACCTTCCAGGTTCACATCTGTCACAAGACTTGCTATGTGAACTTGTCTGGCATGTTCTGTACCAACCTTTCCCTGGCCAGACTGGATGACTCTCTTCTTCAAAATATTACCATACAACCCATTGTACACATTAGAAAATACACCTGACATTTTTATGATCTGGATTAGGAATGTAATGGATCTCTGCATCTACATTCACAAGTGCGGAACTTTCGCATGAGATCCTACATCTGCTTTCACATCCGCAATATTTATTGCAGATGTATAACGGATGTTTTGTTTACATTGCAATATATATTATTCTTTTCTCTTCATACTAGATTCTTCCCATTGTGGCTTAGCTAACAACAACATAGTTGTTTTTTTTTCCCTGACAATCTTGCAATAAAAATAACAGTGAAGTAAATGGTGTTATTACCTAAGCGACAAATTTACAATCTTGAACATGCATGTAAAGTAAAGCAGCTTCTCCACAGTTCAACTCATTCACGCTAAGAAAAGGGGGCCAGGAAAATGTTTCAAGCAATCCTTTTGACTCATATTTTTCGTGGCACACCATGTGTCTTTATCATACACTTGTAGGATGTTTCCTCCAATCATGATCCAACAGTGATGGACGGCTGACCTGTGTCCTTGTTTGGGAGTTCAACAACATTCAAAACATCCTGCATGTAGTCCTCTAACCACTTTCACAACCCATCAAGAGTTCTTTATTGAATATTGGATGAACATAGGTCCTACAAGTTGTTCTGTAAATGGACCGCTAGAGTGGCAGGAAGGTGGGTGGCGGGCACAGACGTGTGGTGGCGTGTCCTTGTGCTTGACACTGGCAATAATTGAGCCATGAACTCTGCAATGTTCACATGACAAAGATAGCTTTTTTTAGATGCATGCATAGTTATGTAAGTAATTTAATTCACTTGTGAAACCATGCCATGTTTTTTCTTGTTGAAAGATGAGGCAGAAAATAAATCAATGTGGCAGTATTATATGAAAACAGATGTTACTTCTAAAAAAATGTATAATTTGGCATATAAAATATACTTTTCTCATTTTTAAATTTATTTTTGATAAAATATAAATAATTATAAATTTATTTTTCAATTTCCGCATCAGCTTCTGCAAAACATCTGCATCCGTGGATGTCAAGCATTCAACATCTGCATCAGCATCAGCATCCCCTAATATGACTGTTACAACCTTACATCATCCTCCTATCATGCCCACATCACATCACCTACCATGTTGTAGATATCTCTATACATAATGGCTACTTACGTGTATCTATCCACATCAAATCCACAAGCCTACAACAATGTCTGCATTTTGATAGCTGCAACCCTTAAGACACAAAATGCTCCCTCCTCTACAGCCTAACCATTCAAGTCACATATATCTGCTTTGATTATTAATACTTACTCTTTACTCCAACCCAAGCCATTATTACCCATAATTATCCTCAAGATGTCCATCAACAGGTATCCTGCCAGCACACTCAAACACAAACCCCCAACCTGTCTTTCTCACCTAGTTATCTCCTAGTGTTGAATCCGTAATTGAGATTCTTCTTTTGGGCTCATATTTATAATTTAATTTAATTGAAATGGAGTGCACACTCAGGTAGCAATTTCTCTACTAACCCATTTCCCCTCTATGTTCTACATTCCTACTTTTTCCTTTGACAAATATTAATTTTAGATTCTATCAGCGTGTTTGGTAATTTGTTTATCACTTTTGCTGGTAACTTATTTCTATCCCTGAGTCCCTTAGCTACAAAAGAAAATGTTTGAATACCCATATGCCTGAAATCAAGTGCCAACATGGTCATGGTTATCTTCTCCCTTACATTCACCATTATTAATTTTTCCACCAATATCTCTACATGCCTCATAACGAAGCCCCGGATTTTAAGGTTCTAAAAAACCAAATTTAGGTTTATTTAATTAACGTTTAAGGCTTTTATAGGTTTTTAAAATTCTGATTTAGGAACTTACATGTTTCTATGGAAAATAAAATTCAAAAACATACAATATATACTGCGATAGTGTTAAAAACATTGTGATTTTATAATACAATGTCAATTACTACTTAAAAACTTCTAACATGACATTACTCGTTCACATTAAAACATGCGAAATAAACCACTATTATGTTCAAAACATTTCGACTTTATTGTGTATGGTAAACAACTCATTTAAAACTTCTAATATGGCACTGAACAATGAAATATTTTGACAGATTTTCAGGAGTAAACCCTCCTCATTCTTCCATTAAAATTCTCCTGAATGTGGAAAAAACTACGTTCTACGTCATATGAGGTAAGAGGTGCGAACTTCATATCAGCGATTGCCTTAGGATTCCAAGACAGCATTTCTTGTTCCTTTGGTCCAGAGAAAACACGGCCTATGTGTTCCATCTTCTTGAAATCTTGACTGCGGGCTAAAACAACTCCTTCTTCTTGCCTATAGACACCCCAACTGGTTCAGGAGCCACTTTGGCCCTCACTTCTTGGATGATTTTAATTGCTTCCGTCAATGGTAGAGTGCATCCTTCCAACTTCCTGACTGAAAATTCTAGGTTGTAAACATTTGCCTTTATATATGTCAACTCCTGTACTGCTGGTACTGAGTGCAACACTTTCTTTGCAATTTACAACAGCAATAGCTTCACTTTCATCTAATGATTCAATGATCTCTCCGATTTTCTCATAATAATATATCACGGCTGAGAGCCATGTCCCCCATCGTGTCGTTACTGGCTCGAAGGGAGTGGTATTGATGGAAGCTTTTCCCTGAAAGTAACGACTCTACTTGCCGCTTTCAGGGATATTTTCTTCACTGAAGAAATAATCACGTTAACAACAGGGCGCTGTTCCCGAATTTTTTCAGGTACTTGGTGGAGCCCATGAGCTAGTCAGGTGACATGCACCATTCGAGTATGGAATGCCTTCAAACACTCACCTGCTTTTATCATATAAGCTGCACTGTCTGCCACCAACAACTGCAACTTATCCTCGTGTTTTGGATTTGGCCACAACACCTTAAATGCATCCCTTGCAACAACTGCCACAGTAGAGTGGTTTGTTGTTGAAATTTCTCTGAACATAATGACACGGTGTATACTAGGTTCCTTGCATGCGAGCTTGCCCATAACAACGCTGGCTATGTATCTGCCGCAGGCATCTGGCGTCTCATCTACACTTAACCAGATGAAAGTGGTCAGCAATGTCCAACCGTATTTCTTTTAATGGTTATCTCATACAGCTGAGGCAGGTAATTCTTTCTTAAAGTGGTTTCATCTGATATTTTTCTATTAGAAAATTCTTCCAAAAAGGTTTTCAGGACTGCATTCTGGAGTGTTGAAACTGGTATTGTAAGAACCTTAGAATTTTGGCAAATTCTAGTTTTGCTTATGCAGGACTTAGAAACTTCGAGAAGTGTAGTTTCAAACTTTAAGGAATTTCCCCGTAATCTTTCCCACAGTTACAATCCATCATAAAAATCATTTTAATGTGTATTTATCATATTGAGAAACGTTTATCTTAAGAGATATTCCCGTTTGTTCATGTTTTGAAACACGCGATCGGAAAAGTAGAAATCCTAAGATTTGCAATATCTTTAAATTGCGTAAAGCTACAACCAAACTTTTATCACCACTGTCCCCGAGATTTTGGCAGTAAAATTAAATAATTTAGTAAAGTTTAATTAGCAATTTTAATTAAGAGAAAAAAATAAGCTTTTTTATTAAAAGAGATATTAAATTAAAAATTATACCAGTAGATAGCCCTGATTAAGACGATTTCATACATATATGAGTTTCCGTAAAAAAGTTTTAGTATTTGACCGGTAATTAAGTTTTTGAAAATTGATTGTCGGGTGAGAAGTTCGGGAAAATCCACAAAGTCCTCCAAGATTGGTCACGTGATGAGTTTAGTGTTAAGACAATAGAAACCTTTTGGAATAGTAAATTAAATTAAAATAGATAGAACAGGATGATAGAAAGTCCCTGTAAAAATCTTAGATTAAACCATCGTATACTTTTAAAGATATTAATTAAAGAAAGATTTGCCAAGGTCATAGGCGCACACCGGGCTATAATAGTTCGTGCGGTTAACACACGTTGTCTCATTCATACACCGGGAAGTGATCGAGCAACTACGCGCATGACTTGACCAGTGATTTGTAAAATTAGAACTTAGAAAATGTAGTCTGTCATTTCTTACTTTCGGTTTCGTCTGGCCGGTACTTTGGTAAAAGTATGTGAAGTAACATTACATCGGTTTCGTTGTAGTGTCGTGACTGGCTATGCTCATCAATGAACTGTTTGCGACCATGTTGGGTGTCGTGTCATATCTTAACTTTAATAACTAACATGAACTTTTAAATTTACTAAAAGGGGTTTGGTCGGTTAAGTTTATCTCCACAACTTGCAAACTTTTGGAAAAGAGTGTTCGATTAGCCAAATCAACTTTTAGAATGCTATTTTGAACTTTTGGTTTTATTTGAATAAATTTGAAGAACTTTGTAAAAGTGAACCGTTATTATTTCGTAGTTAGCTGATAACCCTTTTCAATATTTGTGGGTCAACAAATATTGTGGCGACCTGAAGCATTCGAGTTGAACTATCCAGGCCACATGCTCAAATAAAAATTATTTCGTAAGTTTTACAGAGAACTTTGAGTCAACATCAAGAGTGTAAGTTGAGGCACTAAGGCTATACTCAGCCCCGGTATCAGCCTTTGTTCCTTACAGTATATTAGTGGCAGTGAGAGCTTCACATTCCACAGCTCCTTTACAATACCAGTTTCTGTATTCTGCAGGAATTTCCAGAAAATCTTCTAGCTCTTCTCTTCACCACCCACCAATACCTGTACTTGATACCCAAAATGTGGGTCCCATACTACATCACCATATTCAAGCAAATGATTATCCAAATTTTGGCAATCCACTTTTCTCACTTTTATGCTATCTCCCCTCATCACCTCCTCCAATAAATCAAGATTTTTAAACCTTCTCTTACAACCTAACCAATGTGTCCTCCCCAGGTGAGTTTATTATCAAATGTTATGGCAAGATATTTGCATTTCAGGTCTTCAACAACCAATTCCTTCCCCACCCTATCATCATAATCAACCCAACAAGATATCCTGTCCATGTCACCCTGTAACTGTGCACAAGTCTTTTACTGTGTTCATTTCATTATATCATCAGCAAACAACCCAAATCCTGACAGTTAACACAATCATTCATCACAATAATGAATGCAATGTTCCCTATACACTAACCAGTGGCACTCCCAATTTCAATTCTTTTGAAATTACATTCTCTATTCTTAGTCTTTGCTTTATATATTTTAAGAATTCTTCTACCCAGTAAATCTTCTTCTTTTTTTTTTTTTTTTTTTATCAATTCCAACGTTTTTACCTTATTTACCACCATATTATGGCTCACTCTGTCAAATGCCATAGCAAGATCTAGTGCTATACTATTGATATGGCCTCCCTTGTACATTTCATTCAAAATATCTTGAAATGTATTACATTCCCCACACTAACCTTACCACAACACCAATTATATTACATTTAACAGGCCACATAACTTAATAAATCTACTTATGCAATAATACAAACCCTCTAATGCTCCTAAACCCCCCATGACACCTTTAATTGTAATAAGCCTCATTGAAAAACATGTAAAATATGTGCAACCACCACAGCTTATTGTAACACTACCAGTGGCAAAACCTACCACTTCATTGGCTGTGTCCCAACACAGTTACCAGCTCAGCTGCCTCCATTGTTTAAATTCTTACATCGGTCTCACCATGAACCAATTATAAATCAAAATAAATTAATTTACTAACTATTTAGTTTACTCCCAAAACCTAAACCACCCTATCACTACCCATACTTACTCTCAAAATTCTTGTGAACTCCATCTTGTGAGAGCCATCACAGTACGTCTTGAAAGCAAGCCAAATTCCACAGGTGGGAATTGGGCTACCAACAAATTCTGTATACTATCCTCCCCTGGAACCTCCAGTCCCAGTTAATTCTCACTTTCATCACTTTGGTAAACCCAACAATTGCAATTATAATTCATGGAATAGGAAGTAATGCTAAGAGGTGATATTAATACGGAAAGGCAAGATAAAATTACCAATTACTAAAGTTGAAGAGACGAGGGCAGTACTGACCAAAAACACTCCACAAAATCACAATATTTCATGCTATACCCTTCTTTATGATATTAGAAACTCGTGACTGAGCTCATGGAGGCACCAATGGTCAACCTAACCCTAAGCAATTCATTCGGCTGTTTGACTGTGGGCACCTGTCCAGATGTTAGTCAGATGTTTCTAATTTCATAATGAAGGGCATATTCCAAAATATTGTTTCTTGTGGTTTTTTGTCATTGTTGCACACCTCCCCTTTCAACTATAGATTGTCCTTTTATAATTCCTTCCAGTGTTAAGTTTTTTCATGTCAATTATTTTTCATTAATCTTCTACATCTTAAGGAAAATTCACCAAATTTACATCTTGATTTATTTCTTGATCAATTTCTTTTCTGCAGTTAAAATGTCCAATGCTATTGTTTTTGAAACCCTAGCTCCTCTCTGATTGTAACGGTCAATACCACCATTTATATGGCTATGTTGACCATGGATGCCTCTGCAAGGCTAGTTTTATGTTTTTATTTTTATGAGGGAGGGCATAGCACCTAACATGTTTTTTTTGTGTGTTTATGCATTTTTGTTGCCCTCCTTCCTACAACTTTGCTGAATAACGTGTGAATTTTAATTTTTCTTTCAATATTATTGTCACCTCATGGCACTCTTGCTGGAACTCAAGCTTCTACATGTATCATCAGATTTCTTAATTGAACTAAAGCATTTGTTCAAATGACAGGAAACATTTTTTTTAATAACTATTTGTCATTTGAAATCAGCTTCTATATTTTCCAGAGACAGTCACCCACATTTAAATAGTGGTCATGAGCAGTTGTTATTTTGAAATAATTGCTAAACTGGTGAATTCACCTTAGTATCAGAATAAGCATGCCTCAGAGAGAGCAATTTTGAAACTTAGGAATAAAAAGCCTAGAAATGAAATATCATTCTTATTAATTATGTTGGAGCTTAATACCTGGTGCAACTTCCATACACACCTTATTTGAATGCACTTTAATTATAAATATTTTAACTGTTCAAGATAATTTTTTCAGTTATTGAGACAGGTGCTAATTGCAGGCAGGGACTTCCTTACGCCCAAATCAGATACAGATTTATAGTCATGAGTATCTCTTCAACACCACACATCATTCCTAGTTTTTTGCCCATTTATAAGGAGGTACCAAAAAAAAAAAAAAAAACAGGAATTATATTTTAAAAGCTATATATTTTCAATTTTTTTATAAAACAACCTTACCCCCTTCAAAATACTATCCATTACAACTAATACATTTGCCCCACAGGTTCTACCACTGTTCGTCTTTAGAAATGGCTGTGAGCTCTTCCCTCTTTTTTTTATATTTTTGACCTCTTCAATGTTGTCAAATTTGTGTACTTTCATGACCCTTTTTATGCGTGGAAATAAGAAAAAGTCACATGGAGCCAGGTCAGGTGAGTAAGGTGTGTGGGGCAGTGGAACCATGCCATTTTTAGCCAAAAACTGCCTAACAGAGACAGCTGTGTGTGCAGGTGCATTGTCGTGGTGGAAGAACCAGTCTTCTTTCTGCACAAATCAGGTTTTTATTGATGAAAACTGTTGCATAATCTTCTTAAAACTACCAAATAAAATGTTTGAATGATGGTTTGATTTAGGGGAACTAACTCTGAATGAACTATGCCCTTGGCATCAAAAACAAATGTGCATTGTTTTGATGTTTGATTTGACTTGACGACATTTGTTTGGATGGGATGACCATGACGTCTTCCATTGGCTTGAATGTTGTTTTATTTCTGGGTCATAACCATTGCACCATTACAGAAAATCTGGAACAATTTCAAGCCGTCGTTTCAAAGCACGAGATGTTTCAACTCGACGTTCTTTTTGATTGTCAGTCAGAGCCTGAGAAACAAACTTGGCAGCAACCCTTTTCATTCCAAAATATTTGGTTAAAATTCACTGAACCAAGCTCCAAGATAACCCAATAATCTCTGACAATTGATCAATTGTCTGACAATTGATCAATTGTCTGTCAACTGTCTGAGAGCATAAGCTCCCCTAACTTTTTCAACATTTTCGTCGATTTGGGCAGTTGATCAATGTAGGTTTGTCATCAATCAACATGTCGCCATTTTTAAACCAAGCAAATCACTCATAAACATGAGTTTTTCCCATATTGTCATATTTGTAAGCTGTTTTCAACATTAAAACAGTTTCAGCAGTATTTTTAATGAGAAGAAAACAACATTTCACAGCTGCATGTTGTTCACTTAAACTTGCCATCATCAAAAATGAAACAATGACAAAATAGCACTAGCAAAAACAATCACGGCAGATCACAGAACAAGCAAGGTCGACAATACAGGCAGCACTGAACTGACTATGGGTTTTACTATAAAAACCTAGTGGCAGAAATGTGTACTGCACAAGCTCTGGACACATCAATGCTATACTGGCTATTTTTGGATACCTCCTCGTAGTGTCCAGGTCTTCTTGCTAATGTATGCCATGTATGACTGTCAGCTGTTTTCAACCACACTACCCCCCCCCCCCCCTCCCCACATCACAGAATGGCAGTGCAACATATCCATGATATCAGTTACTGAGTGCATGATATGCTAATTTATGTAGAAAAATATATCTGCCAAACCTCTTTCAAAACTGCTGCATTTAATAGCTGTAATGCTAGTCCCATTATAACTGAAAAATATGGAGAAGGGCCTAACTAAAGGTTCATATTCTTGTTCCATTATTGTCTCAATATATTGCCTCATTAACTTTTTTTAACGGATGCTGGATTCTCAAACCTTTTTTTACTGTCCTTCCCAACAGAATTTTTTAATGCATTTTGTACCATTAACAATCCTCCCATTACAGTATAACCATACAAATCTTTATATTTCTAGTTACCTACTCAACTCTTCCTTGCATTTATATGCATTCCATCCAGACCTTCCTAACTAGATGTTCTGCTCTTTGTCCATCTATAACAGCCAATAAATCCATCCAATTGCAATCCTATTACACTGATGACAATGAAATTGCCATTAGGCAATGAAAGTAAAGAAAGATGGGGAAAATAATCCACTACTTACCACATATGAAAGCAGGATGGCCAGGCAAACACAAAAACATGAGCACACTTAATTTGCCCTATCCATATTTTTTTATAACCCTATTATATTATATTATGTCATTTGCAAACAACTAAAGTTCTGAATGAATCCCGGTGTATCAATTTTCTTTGGCCTCACACAGTAGGAGTGCACCAATTTTAATGTGACATTTAAAAATAGCTCTATGACTTCATCTTCCAGTGAAGTGTCAGGCTGCTGGAGTGTCCATCCTTACATAGTCTGAACTGGTCAACAATTGCTGGTTTAAGGTGTGGTTATAACCAGCACCAGCTTTAGGAGGGGGGGGGGGCGATTCCGGGCGACCGCCCGGGGCGTCGGGGTCTGGAGGGCGCCGCACGTGCCAGCTTAACTTAACCATTTAATTTAATTACATGTTTCTGTCAATCTAAAGAAAAACGAAATTCAGCGTATTAACGTTCACGGACTTATCTCGTGGGTGTAGGTATTTTCCATGACGACTCGCCCCCTCGCATCCACACTTGTCGGTAGCTCGTCCGTGTGACGGATGGGTTCCTACGCGGTCTTCAGTCTCCTTTAACTTTTAAATTTTGTTGTTTCACGGTATTAATGTAAAGAAAAATTACCTTAAAAATGATATGGGAATCGCAGCTAGGGTTACCTCCTGTACTTTATTATAGAGTAGTGTATTTTATTTTACGTAGGCATACTTTATAATCTACGAAAGTAATAAGGTATGATAAATACTTTCTTTTGCCTGATTCCTGTTATCTCACTGTTTGTAGCTACATGGCCAAAAGTACTTAATATATATCACATTATTTTGTTTGGGCCCTCGCAAGTACATTTAAATAATTTACCAAAAAATCAAAATGGGGGTAATTTCTCTTCAACATATTACTCAAGAAAGCTTCCAAACGAAGAAACTATCAGACGTCAGTGGTTAATGCAGGTTTACACGGTTCACTTTCGTTTGCATGTATCATCGCAAATAAACCATTCAATTCACTTCAAGATGGCGACAAACAACCCAGTGTGTGTTGGAATGGATTTAATTTTCAGAAACCTTGCCTAAGGAATTAAAAGTTACATCGAGCAAAAAGTTAATTGAAAAAAGAGAAGTTGGAAGGTGAAAAATTGAGGCTTGCGGCGTGGTAGAATGGGTATTGCAGAACAAAATAACATTATAGATTTATTTTCGAATGTGTGAGTCACAAAGAATTGCTATAAAAAAGCTTACCGCTAATTACAAGACAGGGCACTATTGAGAAAATGTCTTCCGTTTAAAATGAAGTTAGAAACTACTCTCAGGTTTCTTCCAACTAGTAATTGCTTTGAAACACATTCACAAAGAAGCACAATTTACAATTATTTCTGGTTTTAAAACTTTAGTTAATTCGCTAGATCACCTGGTTTGTAAAGATTTAAAATATTACTTGTCTTCTATTGTCAAAAATGGGAGATTCGATTCTTTAATCATGTCCTACCACTTATGTTTTTATTTTTATTACTTTCAAATTGTGTTTTCTATAAACAATGGTTGTAATGGAAATATTTCGAAAATAAAAAAATGTTTCTACTTTCCATTTAAAAACAATTATGTGTTCAAAATAACAACAATCAGGAACAAACAATTGCGACCGATCCAGGAATAGGTTTCACTTCCATATTTTGACTGTTTACACGCGTCACTCTTGATGATTCATCCGAGCAAAACACCAAAAGTGAACGAAAAGTTGAGCCCGAGCCAACTTCTTTCATCCATCTTCTTGGATGATCACTTTGGATGATTCTCTGTTTACACAGTTCACTTTCCTTTCACTGCGAGTGATTCATCCAGAGTGATTGCAAAAAGTGAACCGTGTAAACCCGCCTTTAGTTTATTCAATATCAAACGATAGTGTCTTTTGTTTTTGTTGTCGACTGTTTGATTTAAAGTCAACTGCAAATTTGACCACTACTGAAGCTTTCAAAAAATGGAAACATTTAAGTGAAACTTCGAAAGTGCATGAAAATAGTCCTTCATATAAAAAAGTATTTATACAATGGACTGAAGCTGAAATCAGGTTCAAAGCTGGTTCAACTATTGACAAGGGAGAACAGCAGGTAATTTCTAAAGAAAGAATACAATGGAACAGTGTGCTTCAAAGATTGATGCACATAATAATGGATATGATAATGACGCAAACATGAAGGGAAAAAATAAAGGCGTACCTAAAGAATTATGGACATAAATCCGCTAGCTTTTTTTGTACCATGTGGATGTCATAGTTACAATTTAGTTTTATATGATGCGGCAAAATCATCGGTAAAATCCGTTACCCTGTTCGGAATTTTACAAAAAAATGTTTAATTTATTTGCAGGCTCTGAAAATAGATGGAAAATTTTGACCAATCATACACCCTGAAAAATTTAAGTGACACGCGCTGGAAAGCTGGAATTGAAAGCGTCAAAGCGGTTCGCTATCAATTATGTGATATGCATGATGCTTTGGTTTCCTTGGCTGATGTTACCAAACAAAGCGATGCCTCGACATCATACGAAGTGACCACACTGGCAGGACGAATAAAAGATTTCAGCTTTATTGTTTCTCTTATAATATGGTACGATGTTCTTATTCAAATTAATGTTGTGAGCAGAGCCAGTCAGTCATCTAAAATCAACTTTGTCGACTTTACTGAAATGCTTGATAAATGTTGCTCTTATTTGAAAATATATAGACGAACAGGTCTCGAACAGGAATTGTAACAGCAACTGAATTAGCATCGGAGCTTGACACGCAACCAGTTTTCAAACCACAAACTCGACCAAGACATATTAAACGTAGACTGGGTGAAGAGGCTATTGATGAACCAATAACTGATCAAAAAAAAAAGGTTTTAAGCAGAGTTTTTTAATCCTCTTTTGGACACTGTGCATATATCTATGAAGGAAAGATTTCAACAGATGCAAGATTTCTCTGCAACGTGGAATTTCTTGTTTAACATATATATAAAATCAAAATAAAGAAAAACTAATGCGACATTGTCCTGCACTGCAAGAAAAGTTAACGATCAACTTTAAATCTGACATTGATGGAGATTTATAGAGCGATGAAATTTTAGGTCTCCAGCACTATCTTGAAGACCATCAGGCAACATCTATTGAAACATTAAACTTTATCAAAAAGTAAAATCTTCAAGAGTTATACCCCAACACCTGGATTTCGCTGCGTATTATGTTAACAATACCAGTGACTGTTACAAGTGGCGAACGCAGTTTTTCTAAACTAAAACTGATAAAAACGTACTTGCGGTCTACAATGTGTCAAACAAGATTAACTAGTTTAGCCTCGCTGTCCATTGAAAATCAAGTTGCTGAAAACCTAGATTTTGCCAGTCTTATAAGAGTGTTTGCTTACAAAAAAGCTAGAAAAGTAAGGTTTTAGTTTTATTGTTTTAATTTTCGTTTTTCATTTAATGTTTCATGACTAAATGAAATCTTTTAGAGAAAAAATCTATAAAATGTTATTATTAATAATAATAAATACATGTTTGTACTATTATATTATTTCAGTAAAAAATATGTTACAAAATTCAAAATATTAAAAAAAATTATAATCAAATATAAAAGGGCGCCAGATGCATGACTCGCCCGGGGCGCCTAGATGGTTAAGGCCGGCCCTGGTTATATCCAAACAACAGAATCATTAATTAGAATAATATAGCACTTAATCTTTTTCTCTGATATTGCAACCTTCTAAAAATTACTTCACACAGAAATAAACAACCTAATTCACCTTCAACCTTGTCAAATGCTATGAAGAACACAATCAACTTGGCCACCATTTTTAATTCCACTTCGCTGACACAGTGTCAGTCTGTTTGTGATTTCCTAGAAGCAACATCTATATAGACCTGATGAAGACAACCAAGCAGGTTGTCGAAACGTTGTCGTTTTATGACTCCATCCGGCTGGACTCCCGTGAAACTTTCATTGAATCAATACGCCGGGAAAGTCTCCATTTACATATCAGTTTTATGAGGTGTCAGACATGGAACAAGGATATGCTAGAGAGAAGAAAGGGTATAATTTATTGGATGTGCCATGTTCCTCTGATCACATAAGCAGCTGAAACATGATCAGTGAAGAAGTGAAATATCAGTGTAATATAGGTGAGCTAAATGAAATTTACCAGCCTGGAAGGAAGAACTGAATAAGGAATGAAAAAATTACAGATATAATGAAAGAAGATTACTTCTTTCCTATCCTTATCCATAACTGCCTGAATGCATTTTTTATTTTCTCACAAAGCCAAGAAATCTGTACTTACAGCATTCACTGCTCCCTCCTAGCTGTAATATTTTTCATGAAAATATGTTTCGCATTCTTCTTTGCTGTAATTATATCTCCATTTTCTTATTATCTATACTTAAGTTACTTTCTTGCTCTGTAATATTGTCTTGTTTCCAGCCTCTTCATCCTCCTCATCTACCTATGATATTTTTACTATTTTAATTAAGAATTTTTACTTTATGTGATTTTCTGCTGCATCTCTCTTTTTATTTTGTAACTAAGATTTCAATTTCCACTTGGGATCTTCTTCCACCTGATGAATTTGTTCCAGAAATCTGAAAAACGCTGACAATATACCCTTCATAGTTTTTAAACAAACTAAGATCAATTTTTCCCCCCAACTGTGAGTGTTTTTTAATGCAGAGACAGTTTGAATGTAATTTGGCCACTATTGCAAAGCTATCTTGCTTTGTTGAGGCATTGCATTTATCAGTGAGTGCAATTTTCAGTTTCCTTAATTTTATGTAAAATAATTCAATGCTTTTTGTGTGTTTTAGTCTGGAACAGACATTTCTTTCCTATTCTCAATACTACTTTGGCCTGTTCCTACATCAACCTCCCACATACTACAGTTTTCCTAAAATATCTCTTCAGTTTTATAACCTGTAACTTTCTTATAACAATATCTGTATCCACCATCTATCTAAGCCAGTTGTTAAATGAACCCTCTTTTATCATTCAGAACTGCTTTTTGATCAATTATTCCCCTTTTCCTCTGATACTCCATGTAGATGACATCAGGCTTCTTGACAAAGACATCCGACATATTTTGCACTAGCTTTGCTTTAACCCTTTGACTGCTGACGGCGAATCGTGTACCTGCCGCGCTGTGGCCTGCTACCTGCGCTAAGTGATTATCCCTGGGGACGGAGCCGTCCGAGCGGCTACACCCGCCCTGTGCTGAATGTTTCTGGCGAAGCACTGTGACCTCTCACGACTGATACAGAATAAATGCTCTCACTACATAGTTTCTCTGCAAATAAATTACTACAGAATAAAACTGAATCATTAACCCTATTTTTCATAACTAATAATTATTTCTTGCTTGCATTTTTCTCTTGATTTTTGCAGCTTATGTCGAAAGCGTGGTGATTCTTAAATTTACGTCAATAGTTTACAGTTCTTTCTTGGCAGTTTCTGTAGGTCCCTTACTGTATTAGAGTGTTATTGTTGATTCGAAAAAAATGCTGGAAATATTGTATTCCACACTTACATACCGCGTTCAGACCACGACTGTAAAATTAGCGATATTCGAACTCATACAGAGAGTTAAAGCCATCCGATTTTTCCTCGCGCTATTCACGAATATAGAAAGAGACCTTAAAATGATAATTGTTCAAGCAGCCTCCCCCACACACCAAAATTTGGTTTCCGGAATATCTTTGTAGACGTAGACACCCAAAATATCTCGATGTTGACTGAATGTTTGCTGCGCTTTGTAATTACCCGATTATATGTAATTTTGTTTCTTTGATGAAATTTGTTCCACATGAGTACTCAACAGATTTTTCATTTCTAAGCTATGAAGTGTCTGTCCATTAATTTTGTAATTTTGTAATTTTGTTTCTTTGATGAAATTTGTTCCACATGAGTACTCAACAGATTTTTCATTTCTAAGCTATGAAGTGTCTGTCCATTAATTACGTGATGTGAAATAGAGGGGGGGGGGGGGGGGGCGGGTTGCGGCGAAATCGCACGAAACCTCACCAGAGTAACAAAAAGCGGTATCTGGACATAAGTTCACTAAAAATTGGAGTATTCAGAAGGACATCTCTGGTACAATATTCCCTAATTTTCAATTTTTTTCACACTAGGCATCAGAAGACAAATAGCTCTGAAACAATACATTTCATCACATCCAGTATCTTTCCACTTTGATATTCGAGAAAGCTCTGATTCTGGAGTATTCTTCATAGTGGTTATACAAAACTGATTCTTTTCAGCAGCTATATTTTTCGTCAGTTCTTCTGTAAGAAATAACATGAAAACTGACAGAATACTTGACACATTCCCTATTTGACACGCATGTCCCAATAGTGTAACATCAAATGCGTGACTAACTGGACGAAAATGAATTTCTATTTAGATTTATCGCCAAAACGTAATTTCGTCGTAGCCGTTTCACTATCACTTTCTGATCCTTCAGAACAACTAACTTGTTGAAACATGAGACTGCATTGTCACCCCTCCTGACGAGTATGTTTTAGGGTTACAGCTTTACGATTTTGTGGAAAAGCTATCACTTCCATCAAAATGAAGTAGTTCATCCTCAGTGTCGCTCATCGTAAGAATCTCCATGATTTATTCCTCAATGCACCAACGACGTCTTTAAATTTTCTTTATAAAATACAGGACACAAAGAACACTGATGTAATTTTCGTTGAACAGTGAACTGTAGAGCGAAGCCTAGGCTCCCAGCAAACAAACATTCCTACGATAAGCTAGCGACCAAAACTGCGAAAGGCTATTGAGAAATGTGGAGAGTAGTCCGCTTTACGACTCGGGTAGCGGCGCGGCTATATTCGTCATCAGCACACAGGTAGCGGCAGGCGGGTGCGGCTTATCTCGTCATCAGCACTCAGGGGAAATCTGACGGCTGCGGCTATACCCGTCATCAGCACTCGGGGCCCACAGGCAGCATGGCGTGTATAGACGTCAACAGCAGTCAAAGGGTTAATGGTTGCAACTACAGCCTCAATAATTTATAAAAGTAGTCCCTCATATTTGCTCCTTTTTATTGATAATCCCTTTTGAATGCCAGTCTACTACTCATATCTCCTTGTACACGAATATCCCCCACCTTGAAGGCCCCAGTTCCCTTCAACACTTCCTGGATATGCGCCCTCCAAACAGTCTTCCCAGAACATCCTTTCTCATATCCCTAGCAAACTTTATCCTCTCCAAAAACTATTTCTCCTTCAACTACCAGATTTATCACCAGATATGTGTCACTGCCATGGGTACCCGCATGGCCCCGTCCTATGCCAACCTCTTCTTGGGCTGTCTGGAAAAAAAATTTCCTAATGTGGTTCAGATACATAGATGATATATTTATTATCTGGACCCACGGGGAATACCACCTCCTAGACTTCCTCAACTCACTCAATAACAATCACTCCATCAATTTCACATGGTCATATTCCCACACCTGTATCACCTTCCTTGATGTAGATATCACCCTATGACAGGGGGCCCTCCATACCTCAGTACACATCAAACCAACTAATTTACAACTATACCTACACTTTGACAGTTGTCAACCCTTCCACATCAAATGTTCCCTCCCATACAGCCTTGCAATCTGTGGCAGACGCATCTGTTCCAATCATGAATCAATCTCCAGTTACTCCCAAAAACTATCCCAAGCCCTTGTTTCCCGCCGATACCGCCATGATTTCGTGGAAAAACAAATTTCCCGCGGCATCACCCACAACCCTCGTTCTGCACCTCCTAAAACTGACCATGGACCAACACTTGTCACCCAGTTCTTTCCTGGCCTGGAATCTGTCAACCAGATACTCCACCGTGGGCATGATTTCCTACAGTCCTTCCCTGAAATGCATCTCCTCCTTCCCAAAATTCTACCCACTGTTCCCTGCACTTGATTCAGTAGACCACCCAAACTTTATAACATCTTGGTCCACAAGTATTTACCTGCCGACTCTCCTAGGCCTCCATAGGGATCTTTCCCTTGTAACAGACCCCACTGCAAAACTTGCAGCATGCACCCTGCCACCATACTTACACTAATCCTGTCACAGGTGAATCTTTCCCTATAATTGGACTTGCTACGTGTGCTACCACTCACTTTATTTACCAACTCACCTGCGTACATTGCACTGCCTCTTACATTAGTCTCACCACTCAACAACTATCCTACAGGCTGAATGGCCACAGACAAACAGTTTATACTTCCAACCCAGACCATCCAGTGGCAATTCATGCGAACTAACATAATTCGAACAACCTGAACACCTGTTTCACAGTTAGAGCTATTAGAGTTTTTTCAAATACCACCACCCCTTCAGAACTCCGCAGATGGGAACTAGCCTACCAACGTATCCTTGACACCAGACACACCCCTGGCCTAAACCTATGTCAAACCTGTCATTTGCTATCTCTCATGTCATTTTACAGTCAGTTACTTATATATGTACATTTCATCTATACAGGGTGTTACAAAAAGGTACGGCCAACTTTCAGGAAACATTCCTCACACACAAACAAAGAAAATATGTTATGTGGACATGTGTCCGGAAACGCTTACTTTCAATGTTAGAGCTCATTTTAGTTTCGTTAGTATGTACTGTACTTCCTCGATTCACCGCTCGTATTGTGGACGGCTGTGATACAATATGCCATTCTCCAGGGCTGCATCAGCGCATCAGGGATTCCATGCGACGGAGGGTGGATGCATGTATCCTCGCTAACGGAGGACATTTTGAACATTTCCTGTAACAAAGTGTTTGAAATCACGCTGGTACGTTCTGTTGCTGTGTGTTTCCATTCCATGTTTAATGTGATTTGAAGAGAAGTAATAAAATGAGCACTAACATGGAAAATAAGCGTTTCCGGACACATGTCCACATAACATATTTTCTTTGTTTGTGTGTGAGGAATGTTTCCTGAAAGTTTGGCCGTACCTTTTTGTAACAACCTGTATATATATATGCATATTTCTATCTCCCTTTACTTTAATCTATAACCAATATAAATAAAATGATAACTTTTTGAATTATGTTACACAAAGATTATTTTGTTTCACTTTTATCGCTGGTCAAGCTTATCCCCCCTCCCGGCAATTCTACCACCACCGCGTGTTTTCCGTCTATGCTTCATTCATGTGGCGGGTTGGGATGTGACCACATCTTTCCCCCTGCCATATGTCTCGCCTCTAACATGATTAAGACTCACGTTGAAATATTGTGCAATTTGTTTATGTTTTTACGTGTTTGTCTCACTCTCCTGCCTTCATCTGTGGTAAGTGATAGGTTTCTATTTATTTTTCCCTATCCTATCTTATTTTCAGTGCCTCGCAGCAGTTTCTTTGTTTCCATTATCCAATATATATATATATGGCTGCTGGCATCCAACATGCAGCTATTGCATTACTACTGAAGAAGAGCCATAGTCTCGAAAATTTTATTCTATATGTGTATGTGTTTTTTATTCATGTATCAATGCCGCAAGAGTCCTCTTCTATGGAAAGCAGTGGTTTTTCTACTATACAAATGTTTAATATATATGGAATGTGTGGTCCTATCGCTCTGATACCTACCTTCTCGACTTGTCTTCCATGTTTTTAATTCGTAACTGCTGTTCTCATATACAAATTGATTTTTTAGCTTCTTGCCCATCCCTCATTTATTTTTGGCAGCTAATGCTCCGCATTTCAGTGACTTGTTCCCCGTGACTTGAATGCTAAAAATTTGTTTTAATCCATATTCCTATGCACCTTTTCCACTTGTTTTTGACGCATAACTCCTGCTGTTTATGATATTTTCCTATATGTAAATTAAAAATTTTAGTGATCTATACTTGGAGGCTAATAACTCACTTTAACACATATTCCTAGCCTCTTTTTAAGATTTTATCACTGCCCCATCCATTTACTGCTCTCACGTCCATGAGTGCGCATTTCATATCACACTATCAGCCAATCATTATCGTTCATTGATTATTATCATTCCATCCACTGACTGTTCTGCTTCTTAGGCGTGCTTTTCTAAACTATTATCACTGGTGTAAGTCGATATCAACATTTTTCAACTTTTCTTCTTCTTCTCTCTCTTCCCCAAAAATGATTCCACCAACATTCCATTACAGGGTGCCTATTGATAAATACTCATCCTTCTACAGATACCATGCCTTCCAATTAGCCAAACTACAGTCTCATATCCTTTTCATAAAAGCATGTGTCTTCTTTAACATTCCTCCAAATGGTCTCACCATCAAACTGCCAGTATTTGGGTCTCCCACACAAATTCACCCAGCCCTACATGCCTTCCGCTAGAAACAGTCCTTGGACCTCACCCACCTTGCTCTGCAACAGTACACCAATTTTGCTAACCAACACTTCAGAAACCTCATATACCTTCACAAAATACTCCTGTTCTAATCACCGCAAGTAATCCCACTTATAAATCAGATTCTACAACAGTCACTGAATTCCAGTAGTAGGCATTACTGAAGTTCCATCTTGCAGTGGGACAGTCTCTTCCCTGCCAGCCACTCATCCACTAATCAAAACTGCAGCCACCCCTGATTTCCTCAAAACCATCCATTGCCCAACTGCTCAACATACCTCAACCTCCTCCTTTGAAACCCACACCTCACTCTCTGCACTCCAGCCCTGCTTCCAAACCTAAACTGTCAGTCATGAACCTGTCCTCTTCATCACTATCATGAAACCCAACTCTCCATACTCTCCAAAGGCCTCACCTTTTCTCCTACCCCTACATTTGACCATGCCAACCTACTCTGGGACTCTCTCTCATTCTGTGGAATACTCCGCTGGTTGTACCACTTTGCCACTCATGTCAGTGAACCTGGTCCTCAAGACTACCTGGAACCCAGTCTCCAAAAATTCAAACCACTATCCACACTTCTTCCCCAAAACCATCCCATATAAATTTTTGAGGAATTCTAATCCACCAGTTTGGCTTCACCTAGTTTTCTGAAGTCCTTGATGAATACCAGAAATCTCAGCCCAGCTGAAACCCGTGCCAAAAGACAACTTTCGACTAACCCAGACCTTATCTTTCTACCCGCGGACAAGGGCACAACCAAAATAGATATGAATCGCCATGACTTAGTGGCTGAAGCCTTTTGTCAGTTATCAGATGCCAACACTTACAGCCGCCTCACTGAAGATCCCACACCTACCATCAAAAAAAAAAAAAAAAAAAAAAAAAAAAAAAAAAAAAAAAAAACAGGAATATGTAGAGTTCAATGGGCCCCTCCCAGGTCTCACCCTTCAATCAATCTCTCTGCTTACTCCTCAAAATCTATGTACACCTACACTTTACCTCCTTCTCAAAATCCATAAGCCTGGCAATCTGGAATGCCGCATTGTTGCGGCTTATGGATCTCCTACTGAACGTACCACTGCATTGGTGGACCAGTACCTACAATCTATAGTCTCTCAGCTCCCATCCAACATCAAGGACACACAGCACTTCCTTTTCCATCTTTCCACTGTGCTCACACCACTTCCTTCCAACTCTAACCTGGTAATAATTGATGTCACATCACTGTACACACACATTCCACACTGCCATGGCCTTAGCGCCATTGAACATTTTCTGGATAAGTGCCCTCCGAACAGCCGTCCCAGCACATCTTTCCTCACAATCTTGGCCGAACTGATACTTTACAACACTTCTCTTCTGAAGGCACTATCTACCACCAAACCCGTGGCACTGCCATGGGCACTCACATGGCCTTCTCTTATGCTAATCTTGACATAGGCTGCCTGGAATAAATGTTTTTGGAGAACGTGCAAACACTGTGTGGCTTCCTATATAGGTTTGACTACCAATCCATTAGAATGAATGGCCACCATCAGACAGTTTTCATTCAGAATCCAAATCATCCAGTAGCTATACATGCCATCTCCCATTACACCAATAATTTTAATTCTTGTTTCACAGTCTGTGCTATCAGAGTCCTCCCAAACAACAGCAGCTCATCTGAACTCAGAAGGTTGGAACTTGCCTACCATACAAACTAGGCACAAGGCAACCTCCTGGTTTCAATTTGAGATAATATCCAGTCAGTACTTTTCCTTCCCTCTATCCTGTCCTTGCCTCCATGCCCACTGCCTATAATGAACCACCACATACCGGAGGTGGTGTTTAACTACATAGATTCTTTTATTTTTATTATTATTGTATTTTTGTGATTTTATTTACTTGTTTACTTTTACTTTCTCAAATTTATCTTAGGAACATTTTAATGTATTTTTTGCACATTTGTAACATTTTGCATTGCTCAGGTACTAGCTCCAATTCACTGTCCCCCTCTAACTGTCCTCTGTTTGAATTTACCCCCACCATGTTACTGACTAACAGTCATTTTGTGAGATGGTCTCCCACTCCACCCTCCTTCCATAATGTTCTTCTATTGATGAAGGCCAAGTCCTGAAATATTCATTGTTATTTTTCTGTTCTTGTTCATTTTTATGTGTTCCCCCCATGAAACTATCATCTAAAATAAGTGGTGGTTCATTTCGCTATTCCTTTTTTTTTTTTTCTTGTAAATTTATATATTTATATACATATATTAAAAATTTGGATAGGAGAAAAATCACCACTTACCATAGAAGAGGTTTAGAGTGGCGTCGAGACATGGAAAAACACCTACACACATAGAGTAAAATTTTTGAGCCTATGGCCTTTCTTCAGTAGTAGTGAGAGAGCTGCATGTTGGAGGCTGGAAAAAACTACATGGCAGGAAGTGATGGTGGGGGTTGCAACGCATAAACTAGAAAATAATAATAAATAGATAATAAACCTGTCCATAGGGACTCATCATGGAAGCACGGTAGATGTCAGCTGATGGTCCTAAATTGCCTATAAAGTAATGGATGTATGTGCAAAGAACTGATAAATATGTGAAATAAAAATAAAAAAATTTGAAACTACAAAATTAAGCAAAATTACAAACTACAAAAAGATAGGCTTTTGAGAGCGATGGTTTTGTGGGAAAAGGTGGGAGGTGAGGACTATGGGTGGGAGGAAAATTGGCGCTACCTTAAATTTAGTCCTGGTGGTTGTCTGGTACCTAGTTGGTACCGATAAGCCAGTTCCCACCTTCTGAGTTCTGAAATGCTCCTTTTGTCCGAGAGGGTTCTGATGGAGCAAACAGTGAAAGGAGTGTTAAAATTTTTGGCACCATGAGTGGTGGCATAATAAGATACAGAGTGGTCAGGGTTCTGGTGAATACCGATTTTCTGTGTCCAATCATTCTGATGGACAGTGGATTTGTTGTCAGACCAATGTAGGAGGTTGGGCAATGGTAGCAGGTGAGTTGATATATAAGATGGGAGGATACACACTTGGCTTGTCCTGTCATGGGAAAACTTTCCCCATTTACAGAGTTAGTAATGGTGGTGGAAGGCAGGTGCATGCTGCATAATTTGCAGTGGGATCTGTTGCAAGGAAATGAACATTGGGGCTGTATTACAGGCTGGGGGGGGGATGTTTATGGACCAAGAGTTGGTTGAGGTTTGGAGGTCTGCTGAAGCAGGTTCTGGGTAGGTGACGGAGGATTTCTGGAAGGTGGTTTCTCATCTCAGGGCAGGCTCGAAGGAAGTCGTAACCTTGTCGCAGGACTCGGTTGACGGATTCCAAGCCTGGCAAGTATCAGGTGATTAAAAAGGGGGTATGGTTGGTTTTAGAGGGTTGTGGGCTGTTGATAGGTTGAGTGGCTTGTGATGTGGCCCATGGAACTTGTTTGTGAACTAAATCTGGTGGGTGATTTTGGGAACTCAGGGCTTCGGAGATGTTCTTAGCATACGGTTGGAGGGCCTGTTAATTGGAACATATGTGACTCCCCTGAATGCTAAGGCTATAGAGGAGGGAGCGTTTGATGTGATGAGGATGGCAGCTATCATAATGAAGGTATTGTTAAGTTGGTGGGTTTGACATGGACAGATGATGTAACCATTCGTGATGGATAGGTCAACATCCAGGAAAGTGGCATGTGAGTGGGAGTAAGTCCATGTGAATTTCAGAGTGCTGGTGGTATTGAGTTAATTGAGGAAACTGAGTAGGTTGTCTTCCCTGTAAGTGCAGAATATGAAAATGTCATCAATTAAACTGACCCACAAAAGGGGTTTCAGATGGGCTCCAGCTAAGAAAGAAGATTCCAGGCAGCCTAAGTAGAGGTTAGCGTATGAGGGAGCCATGCAAGTGCCCATGGCTGTACTGCTAACTTGGTGGTAAATTTAGATATTGTTTGATATCGAATGAAAAAAGTTATTGTTCAGTATTAGCTCAGACCGGGTGATCAAGAAAGGGGGAGCGGGGGGGCTATATATGTACATATATATAAAATGGTGGATAACAGTTTCTCCTCAGATCTGTGAATATTCATCCAACTTCTCCCTGAGAGCCCCATCTTATTTCTTTACCCTCTCACTATGGTAAACAACCATGACACTTCTCACAGAAACTCAAATTGTCAATAACAGTGAAATGACTACCGTTACATTAAGTTCCTCACTACCTATATGACACTCCAAAAGGCCCTGAGGAAACCTCAAATATCGCACAATATATCCTTTAATTAAGACACCATATCTATTTACACTAAGGCATCAAACACTTTATGTTTATTATACGAGGCATGTTCATTAAGTAAGTACCGTTTTGAAATTAAAAAAAGACGTGCAAATATATCTCAATAATTTTATTTTTACATAAAAAGCCTGTACCTTACTCTACTTTTCTACATAATTCCTTTCAATATTGAGACACTTGTCATAACATAGTACCAGTTTTTCAAAACCCTCCTCATAGAAGTCTGCCGCCTGACTTGTTAACCACTGCATCACAACTGTTTTGACTTCATTATCGCCTTCAAGACGCTGACCGCCCAGGTGTTTCTTCAAGTGCAGGAACAGATGGTAGTCACTGTGCGCCAGATCAGGGCTGTATGGAGGATGATCTCGAGTTTTCCATCGAAAAGATGTGATGAGATCTTTGGTCTGATTAGCCACATGTGGACGGGCATTGTCATGCAGCAAAACAATGCCCTTGCTCAACTTGCCAGGTCTTTAGTTCTGGATTGAACGGTGCAGATTGTTCAATGTCTCACAATAAGCTGCTGCATTGATTGTCTCATTATGAGGCAGAAATTCAACAAGCAATACTCCTTTTCTGTCCCAAAAAACTGTGCACATGATTTTCCGGGTAGAAATCGTTTGCTTGAACTTCACTTTTTTGGGTAAATCTGAATGCCCCTATTCCATGGACTGTTGATTTGATTCAGGTGTGACGTATGCCACCCATGTCTCATCGCCCATAACAATTTGGCTTAAGAAATCATCACCATCGTTGTGGTACCACTCAAGGAAAGTCAATGCGCTGCATAAACGTTTGGTTTTGTGCACATCCGTTAACATTTTCGGTACCCAACGTGAGCACAATTTTCGGTAATTCAAGTGCTTGGTCACAATGCCATACAAAACACTATGAGAAACATTAGGAAAGTCATCACACAAGGAGTAAATCATAAAGCATCTGTTTTCTCTCACCTTATTGTCCACTTTCTGCTCCAAACTTTCATTAACGACCGAAGGACGCCCACTCCGTTGTTCATCATGCACTTTTGTGCGGTCATCTTTAAATACTCTCACCCACTTTCTCACCATTCCATCACTCATAATGTTTTGTCCATAAACTGCACAGATCTCACGATGAATATCGATCGATTTTAGGCCTTTAGCACAAAGAAATATTTTAACAGCCCGTACTTCACGGTCAGCGGGACTCACGATTATTGGAGGCATTTTAAACACTCAGTGAACAACGTAAACAAGGAAGAATTAGACTGTAATGGCGTCAGTGCGTAGGCAAGAGATGCATTTACCCAGTGTGCATGTGCGGAATGCCGACTGTAGCGCTGCAGCCAAGGTGTGACAAAACGGTACTTCCTTAAAAAATACGCCTCGTATTACTCTAGTTCACTAGTAGTATCTGCCACTAGTATGCTATTATCATTACCATTTTCTACTTTGTATGAATACCTTCCTTTATTTTTCTTTCAGCATCACCTTCCTTTCTTATTTTCTGTGTTTCAGTGATTATTATCTACAAGTATCTGAAACCTGTGCTAAATTGCTCTTTTATTGTTACACCCTAAAGAGCAAATTTTAACAAAAGAGCCTGCTGTTCTAATATTATGATGATTGGTAATATCCTTCCCTATAATTTTAGCTATCCATTCAGTAGAATATCATTCTTCATTCTACTTACAGGTAGTTCATGCCTACATAGTGCCCCATACAAGTATTCTCTCCATCTCCAGATTTATATGCATTACAACTGGATTTAACTGCAGTTAATCATTGCAATGCAGAGTATGCATACAATGTTCTTTTGCTATATTCCTCCATAGTGGTAACTTGTTTGTATCAAATATTAGGAAAAGGGAATCCAAACACTAATGCAGTAAATATTAATTTTTTGTTCACTTCCTAAAATTCTATCAGCTAAAAAAAAACCAAAGATTCCACAATACAGGATAAGACAAACCAAGATTTTATGGCTAGTGCCAGAAAGGATATAAAGACTGAATATGGCTTGTTGGCACAAGTAAAAATACAAAAGTGGAATTTACACAGTGCCGTATTTTAATAAATGCCATGTTGTATTTAATATAATTTTCAGTCAGCAGGAGTACAGAATCGTTTTAAAGTCTTGTGGTAAAACTTTAATATTCGAACTTACTAACTTAACTTCTCATATTTGAATAATAACAATCTTTCTTATGATTCATTTGACATTTATTCTCGTTTTACTTCATTCATAAATATCCAAAGAATTGCAGATGTCCTTTGCTATCAGTAACTTGATATCATCTCCTCAAAAACGTGAACTAAATTTTTTCTATCATTCGCCCGATCCTCTTGCTCTTTTTTTACCATCTGGTCTCCATAGTTACCAGAGTAATTATCATTATTTTATCTCTTCTCTGAGTAACCTGTTGGGCTACAACAGGTAGCTGTTTATAGTGAATGCAAACAATGTCTAAGACAATCACTCCAACTGGCATTGAGTATTTCAGCTAAACATACTTCTTTACTTTCTCATGCTTATATTATATTCTTATAGTCAATGACATGTTTCACATCCCAGAGGTCCTTACTCAACAGGGATCCATGAAACACGATTGATATATAAAATAAAATATTTTAGTAATGCACTGTTTTGATGAAAAAGTCTATAAGCAACTTCAGGGTTTTAGTTCTGAAATCAAAGAGCATATAAAACTCTAGTTTGGAGAATGTAGTTGACTTGAATGTAAATTAAGTAATTTCTGATAGTACCAGCAACATATTTGTAGTAGGAACTCCAGAATATGGCGATGAAGTTAATGAATATGATGAGTTAAATGTTTCTCAAGTAAGTAATGATGGTAGTGTAACTGAATTTGATGTAACAAATAATCCGATTCTGGTAAATAATGTGATGAAGGTAGTAGCACATGAATTTAATGATGATGATGTAGTCAGGGGAGAAGTATTAATTATGTTAATCGTGCAATGGTTGATGCTATGGTAAAGCAAAACTGTGACAGCCAGAGTATGATCTCACCCACTCCAGTAGATAAGAGTAATGAATGTAACAGTCCAATGTTTAATGTTGGAAAGTGTAATGATGATAAGTTAATGGGAAATGAAATTGAAAGAAATTATATTTGTATAAACAAGAATGAAGGTACAAATAGTCAGGTAAGTAGTAATTCATTTGACAGTGATTGTGTTAATTTAAAAGCTAATTGTGACAATATAAATATGACAAAAATATTTGAACTAATTTTGATAATGTATTAAATAACAATATGTGAGTTTTTAAATATTTTTACAGCATTCAATTTGCTGGGGTTATTGACCATGAGATTGAAAATCATAAATTTAGGTCAGTTAGCAATAATAATGCAGTCGCTGTATGCCAGAATACTTGTATTAAAACTGGTGAATTCTATATTAGTAGTGATCCAATAACTTCCACAATTTTCCTTCTTCACTCCCATGATAAGCTCTCCCCATTGCAATCTTTTCTATATTCGCATCTTTTCTACTGCTTGAGCCTTTAGCCTCTCTACAAAATTTTAATTTCTGAGTCTATATTTTCTTGAAGCATTTTCTGGACCTCTCTGAAACCTCATCTTTGCCATCTGTAGTCTGCTTAGGGGTATCATCGTCCAGATCTGAGAGCAATACGTCAATATTGGTTGATAGTGTATTTTAAAAGGAATGGCTTTGGATCCTCTCTTAATATTACACCTTCAGATTATATCCTTAATGAGATGATAAAATTTTCCACTTTTCTTACTCACTGTCCTGTTTCCTTATTTGTCTTTCCATCAGTGGTAATTTGCTTCTCCAGTAAAAGAATAACTCTAATATTATAAATTCCAATCATCAAGTAAGAACGTCAGTATTTCTTAATAACTTCATTATCTTATTATTTTTCCATGCTCATCTCTAAGCCATGTTTTCCCATTGCAATTGTCCATTTTTTTTTTCAGCTTTCTTTTCTAGATTCTGTTCTGTCTCTTACTAGATGATTATATCATCTGCAAATGCTGTCACCTTTTTATTATGACACATTTCTGTATCCCTGTAACTAAGCAATAACTTCATTTGAAACTAAATTAAATAAAACACCATACACTCCATTTCATTACTCCCCTTTCTCTCTGAAACCACTCAGAATCGATACCATATTGGCACAAAATTCTCACATTTTCAGAAATGGTCCTTAGCCATTCAATGATTCGTTCATTCATTCATTTATCTCTTTTTTTGTGTCTCTTATATTTTATGTTAAATGACAGCTACTATGGCTTTGTTGTCCAACATTTTTTCTATGATCAGTTCAAGTATAAAAATTTTGTCTACTATTGATTTTCCTTGCCTTCATCCATAATCTTCCTTTATTCTATACACTCACCAACAAAAAAATTGAAGCACCCTGAATACATGTTGGATATCAGTGTAACTTATTACACATACATACAATCAGTTTGACATCAGTGGTAGGTAAATTAATGGAAAGATTGATATGCAACCACATCAGAAATATATGTGAGGAACGTAAGTGGTTTTCAAGCAGGCAACATGGTTTCAGGCAGGGATATTCATGCGAATCTCAGTTGGTGGGATATATGCAAGATATTTCAGATGTAATGGACAAGGGAGGCCAAATTGATAGTGTAGCACTAGATCTGTCTAAGGCATTTGACAGAGTAAGCCATAAAATGGTAATAAATAAGGTAAAAACCATTGGAGTGGATAAGAAAGTCATTTGCTGGGTAGAAGAATTTTTAAAAGGTAGAAAACAGAAAGTTAGGGTAGGAAATGTAGTATCAAAAGAAGTTGAAGTAAAAATGGGTGTGCCACAGGGTAGTGTATTGGGACCATTGCTATTCATTATTCTAATGAATAATTGTGTTGATTGTTTACTATCTGAAATTAGATTGTTTGCAGATGACATAATGCTGTATAAAAGAATCAAAACAATAGAGGATTGTAAACAGTTGCAGGGTGATCTGGACAGGATATCTAATTGGGTTGGTAAACATGGAATGAAGATAAATGCAAAGAAGAGTCAGCTTATTAGATACACAAATAGAAAACAAAAGGTTAATTATGAATATAAGGTGGGGAAAGAATTGCTTGCTGAAGACTTGAAATGTAAATATCTTGGAATTACTTTTGATAACAAACTTAACTGGGCAGGACACATAGGACAGGTAGTAGGAAAAGGTTTCAAAGTTCTGCACTTGTTGGAGAGAGTGATGAGGGGATGTACAACAGAAGTCAAGGAATTGGGTTACAAAACTTTGGTCAGACCACTGCTCGAATATGGTTGCGTAGTATGGGACCCTCATTTTACGTATCAAATACAGGAGTTGGAGAGGGTGCAAAAAAGGGCTGCTAGATTTGTTTCTGGAAATTATCGCAGAATGCAATCAGTGAGGGATGTGATAAAGGAGCTGGAATGGGATTCATTGCAAGACAGGAGGAGAATGAGGAGGGTCATGGGAGTGTACAGGGCATATACTGGCGATGAGGCATGGAAAGATATTGCAATAGGCATGAAAAGTAGTGCATGGAAGGGGAAAGATGACCATGACCACAAGCTGGCACTCAATTTCAGGCACAAGGGTGTAGGAAGATTCTCTTTTTTAGGTAAGGGTGTCAGGGATTGGAATGAGTTACCAAGAGAAATGATGAATAATTTACCGAAAACGTTGAAAGAATTTAAAGATAAAATTTGTAGAGGGCAAATGTAGGTAGGTGCATGATAGAGGGAAGATGGGTGTGTAGGGAAATTGCCACCAGTGCCTGTGCTCCATTGCAATTAAATTAAATTAAATTAAATCTGTAAATAATTAAGAATTGCAATTTTCTGTGACAGATAGAATGGCCACCAGAGTGCATTAGTGTTGTAGCCAGGCCATGTATGATCTATAAGAGGATTGAACAGTATCAGATATTGAATGATCACTGTGAAGTATAGAAGATGCTCTGTACTTGTGTGAAACAGCATTATCAGCACCTGATAAAGTTTAAAAGTAGCATCATTTACGGTCTCCATTTGGCCGTCTGCTCAAATTGTAAAATATCCAGATTTATGGGGCATTTGAATGTTACGGTGGCCTTATGTTGGACTGCATGGGAACAAGAGAGCAGACATTCTCATTAAATGATAGAGAAAAATTCATATAATAATAATAATATATAACAGTTTGGCAATAAGTTTGAGATTCAAGGGAGATAAATAGAATTTTCATATCTGCAATTGTAAATGAAGTCGTAGAAATGTCACAGATAATGTGTGTCATAAGCTACCAAATCAAAAATTAGAGTGAAGAGGAAGAATTTGTGAGAAGAAAAACAGCTGCCAGAAGGTAGAGCAGAGAAGTCTAAGGAAACTGAAATAATTTCATTAAAAGTTATATCATATTAATGAAGATATTAAATTTTTTTAAGTTTTAGGGGTGCTCCAAGTGGAGGGAAAGTTGAAAAGTAAAATAAAAAATCTTTAAGATTTCACCAGAATTTAAAAAAAATTACAAAGCTGAAACAAATGTCAATTGATGGAGGGAATCAAAGGAATCCTGTGACGGTAAATTTTTTCCATGGAGCTAAATACTTTAAAAGATAAAATAAAATAACTTAAATGAAACCTCTAAAATTAATAGTGGCTAAATAAATCAATTTGAGTCAAAATTCATAAAGTATTCAGCATAAAAGGACAAAGTTTCAGAAAGATGGGAGCAAAAATAGAAATCAGGAATTATTATTCCCATGATCCAAGCCATTATAGGCCCCCTCATTTTCTGCAATAGTACACAGTTTGAAGCTGGGATTCATATGCGTCAGTAGGTACCATGATGTGGTAGGAGGAGTCGGAGTAGTAATATTTTAAAACTTGGAACATAGAGTTTTTCATGTTAAGAAACGGTTGCCGACTCTAAAATATTTAAAGTGATGTGAACTTTGAGATTCTGAGGGTGAAACAACTCTAAAAAACTGTGTAAAAATTTTCTTCATGAGCTGAATTTTTAACTACCATGAAAATTTGGGAATTTTGTGGGAGCTTTCATGGGGTGATTGAAAATCGTTACTTGTTAATACCTGCTTTCTTCATAAAGGAATTTCAAAGAATTGATGCTATCCTAGGGCATTATAATTTGATACCAATTTAATTTCAGAATTTTAAAAGAATATGTTGATGGATTTTCAACAGTGAATTTTTATTTTTATGTGGAACCTTTCATCCGTTACCTGTTTCGGTAATAGTAATAAAAAAAATTGGCGAGCGAATTACAGTCTACAAACTTGTATAAACTTTCCTTTAGGTATGAGATTAAATAACATCAATGATTACAGTTCTGGCAAATATCCTGTTCATCTCCCAGCAAGAGATGTTTTGTTTAACGCCACTTCATTGTTCTTTCACTGCTATCTCTAGATCCAATATGTTAAATTCTTCCATTTACTTCTCTTAACTTGTAGTTTCACTTCACTTCATTACCTTCTTTCATGCTTCCACTGTTTTCTTCTATTAATCCCAACAGGTCTTTCAACTACTCTTTTCATGTTCTCATTAAATCTTCCTCCCTCCACTTTACTTCACACAATATGTATAGTATATAGGTCAGCATGTCCCTAGGTTAAATTTTGTTTTGCTACCAACTTGTAAAGTATATTTTTATTTTATTTCCAGCTAACCTTCTTCAGTTTTTCTGTATATACATCCCAAGATTTTTTCCTTTGTAATTTTTATATTTTTTTCCCAAAGCTTTGAACAATAATCATTTCCATTTATCACATTTCTCTCCTGTCTTAAAACTATTCTCTCTATGCTGTTCTTTCTTTTTCCTTCTTCTGCTATACTCTCATTCCACCAAGGGGTTTTCTTCCCCTTTCTCTTTTTTGTAGATATTCTACAGTTTTATTTTGTTGCTTTAATTAGTGATGCTCTAAAACCTCCCCATTATTCTCCTGTTGTTCTTGGTTCATCATTGGGAAAATTATCCATTCAGTCCAATAATTGGAAGCCCACAACAATTAATCCTATGTATGATTGTGTTTGATGATTTCCCCAGGTTGAGTTTCTTAAAAACTGTCATGACCACTCAGTGATATTACATTTATATCTGTCTATTATGGGTGGAGATATTTGGTTAACAATATGTAGGCTATATGACATCTACGCCTAAGCTACAAGGGGTGAATTTGTGGCTGTCTCTTTTCTCATGCTAGACATTTCTGACAATTAAGGAGTTCCTCACATGTAAATCTAACAAGTGTTCTCATTGCTTAATCCTTGGCTCTATTCCTCAACTTCCCATTATTACTTAGTACCCTGTCCTGTCTTCCTCCACTTTGGAATTTAAATCTCCTGTTGTGATGACTTTCATTAAGATCTTGTATCAACTTTTCTCTCTCTCCTTCTGTGGTCCCAACCTGGGTGGATATCCTGGAATGATAACCATTATGTCTACATTTATGATTACTGACAGTTGCAGCATACATCAATTTTTGTAACCAATAATTATAACTTTTCCTGTCTTTTTCACTTCCAAAATAATCTGTAATGACACAAACTTAGTGACGTACGCACTTATATAAACAGTAGGCCGGAAAATTTACAAACACTTTGTCAGAGCAACCTTCAAGCAAGTCACATCCTGTTATGGGCACCAAAGCAGGTAAAAGGATGAAAAGGATGAGGCCAGCATCCAGAAAATATCTGTATTGGAATGCATAATACTCTTGAAACTGTTCATGCAAAGGTGACACAATTTTTTCTACATCTACAAATGTATGCTGCAATTCACAAATATTGTTGTTACCAGAGGGTCCTATACCCCAAATTATCTCTGGGCATTCCAATCCCAAATAGTCTGAGGAAAGAAAGAATATATATAGACATCAGTATGACATCTCCTTTCTCTAATTTTATCTCTCCTGTCATTATGACTTAAAAAGGTTGGCAGACAAAAGTATTTCAGTGCACTCATAAAGGAAAGGAGAAATTTGCACATTAACCAATAAATTCAGACAAAACCGACAATGTATGTCTGCCAGACAAACCAAGCCCAATCTATGTATCAATTTGTGACACTTTCGTAAGGGCAAAAAACAAGCAGTCACAAACTGAGCAGTTCTCCTCTGTACTTTCTGCAGTGCTTCAATCAATCCCTTGAATAAGGATCCCAAATTCTATAACAGTAATTCAAATGTGGATCCATGAGAGTTTTATAAGCAATTCCCTTAGCATAAGCGTTGCTATTCTTCAAAATACCACCTATGAATCTTAGTCTAGAATTAGCATTACCCACAACGGAAGTTATGTACAGGACCCATTTCACATTGCTTTGTAGTATTATGCTCAAATACTTCACAGAATCAACCGTGTTAACAACTGATCTGCTCACTTTGTACTCATGAGGAAACAGATTATTTTTATTATTTATGTGCATTGCATTTCACTTTTTGAAGTTTAGTGTAAGTTTCCATTTACAGCACCATTCTGAAATAACATCCAGATTGTGCTGAATTTCTAAGCAATCGTCAGCTCATCTTACGTCCCCATTGATAACTGCATCATCAGCAAACAATAGCACTATGCTATTAACGTTGTCACCGAGATTGTTTATAAAAATTAATTAAAGAAGTGGTTCTATTACACTGACTTGAGGTATGCCCAAAATAACATCTAACAATGACATTCTATTGCCGACCAGTTAGAAAATCTTGTATCCATTCACAAATCTGATCTGATATACTGTACAGTCGAAGTTGCGTTAAAAGTCAGTTGTGTGGCATGGAATCAAAAATCTTCCTGAAAACCCAAGAAAATTGTATCAACTCGCAAACCTGCATCAATAACTTTCATTACATCATGAGCAGAGATGTGGCTTATTTGCGATACAAGTATTTGAAATACAGATACAAAATTTGTATTTTCATCTTGTATCTGAAATACTTTCTTAATCTTTATTATGTATCTTGTATTTACATACTTTTTTTGGTGTCTTTGTATTTTGGAAATACTAAATACTATTTACGCCCTTTTTTTACGTTACAGCATCATAAAGACAAAGAACCATATTTGTAAAATTCATCAACCTCTATAAAAGTACAAGATTGTATGGTCTAGTTACCTGTGCATGCCTTCGTTGTTGCGAACTATGAAAACCATGAACAAACACCCACCTCCCTGTCTATTGTATCTTGTCTTTTCTCCATGCCAATTTTTATTGTGTCAAATTACATTTGGTTTTTTTTTTTTAAAAAAAAACAGTTTAACGTCCCTTTTTAACAACGTGGTCTTTAGAGACGGAAATTACATTTGGTGTGATGAAGTAAAATTAGTATAATTGAATCACAATATTTAAGTAGGTATAGACCACATTAGATTTCACTTGGTAGGAACTGCATGATCATTAGTTGCCTGCATCAAGGCTACTCACCAAACTCCAATTTACTGTATCACTAACTAAGTTTTGAAGACTAAATTTCTTTAAAATCTTTAAATTGTTAGCCAAATTGTTAGTGAGAAGAATTATTTATATTCATCTACTGATAGCTCTGATTTTTGAGGTTACTGTATTATTACCTATAGTAGGAGCTGTTCCATTTAGAATACGACAGTTTGTTATTTAGTAACTTCTGAAACATTAAACTAGCCACTTGCCAGTAATGACAATATCACTATTTTAAATTGCACAGTCAGTTCAGTTTTGAAATTCATAAGA
Organism: Vandiemenella viatica; assembly: GCA_031002005.1. Taxonomy (NCBI): domain Eukaryota; kingdom Metazoa; phylum Arthropoda; class Insecta; order Orthoptera; family Morabidae; genus Vandiemenella; species Vandiemenella viatica. The sequence goes on from JARYHS010013631.1 coordinate 23,574,113, forward strand.
AGTTAAATTCATTAGACCGTTTTGACTGAAATATAATTGTTGTTTAATTTTTTCTAATACATTAAACAATAATTTCCTAATATTTAAAAAATATTTTTTTGTTGATAACTTATTAGTTATTCACACTAACAGTATAAAATGTCGACCTGTGAAATTTTATCTTAAGGTTAATTTTGAAGTTAACTAGAGCAAGTTTTATTTTACTGACTTTTACATACTTTACACCTAGGTATTACTTCCAGCAAAGCTTCTATTAAAAAATCAATTAAGCACAGTGTAATTTTTTTAGTAGGTTTTATTTGGGAAAATCATGCCTGTAGCAAACCTGTGGGTGTAAAAAGTGGTTTCATTGGGAACGTAGGGCAGACGTTTGAAGGGAACTAAATGAGGCTTTTCCATAGTATTGTCAGCTCTATTGAAGGATTAGGAAACTTTCAGATCAGAATAGGAAAATTTCATGTCAGGACGAAACTACTAGGGAGATGGGTGAAATGATCAGGGAATTGCTTCACAGGTTCAGGGTCCTTTAAGATTGGCCTGTAGAGGCTGAGCTTGTGGAAGCTCAACCTGTAGGAGCTGTACCTATGGATGCTCTGCCTGTGTAGGCTCTGTCTGTTGTGGTTCTGCCTGTGTAGGCTCTGTCTGTTGCGGTTCTGCCTGTGGAGGCTCAACCTGTGGGAGCTCAGCCTGTAGAGGCTCAGCCAATGGAGGCAGAAATTGGATGTGGTGGGTTTAGTGAGGAGCAATAGAAGGATGATTGGGAACTGATAACAGATCATAGGGGAAACATGATTAACAGAATGTAGAAGCCTGAGACTTCAGAAATTGTATGGAGAAATTGATTTGACCTGTCACCTGAGTCAGATGAAGAAGAGCCTCGGAAGATAGAGGCATAGTTAAGGTACAGAAGGCCTTGATTAATAGAGGTGTGGAAGGGGGGAAAAAAGGAAGGAATAGGTCTGCTGTTACGTAGAAGTCAGGGAAGAGGTGTAGGCACTCTTTTGCAGGATCAATTACATACAGGCTACCAGGTCAAAAACTTTTTCAAAGCTGGTACAACATTAGGGCAGGAAATAGAAGATATAGGATCACTCTGTATGGATTTCACAAAGGATGATAGAATAGTGACAGTGGGAGATGTGGGCATTAGTATTGATACGAACATAAGTTATAGTATAGAAAGTGTTCTGAGGAAGATGGTGAAAGAGACATAGTTTACCAAGGAGGACCACATACAGGTCTTAAGTTTCCATGACTGGCCAGACTTAAACCACGCTGTGATGCGGGTAAACATGGAAATGGAGTTACTACTTGGGAAAGGCATTAGTTCTGTCTTGGGAGTTGTGCTTGCAGATACCATTGTCCATTGGTAGTTGGGATTCACTAGGTGTGGCCCATACCTAAATAGAAGAAACAAGGGGCTACTTTCTGAGTTGTCAGCAAAAGCTGCAAGGGATCCCACTTCCAGTTATTACTGGGTTAGGACTGTGCTTGCTTTTAGGTTATGGGTTGCTGATGAGGGGATAAAAATAAGTGATCAAAGGGATAGTTATTGCAAATATGTGATGGGAAAAACACACAAGTGCCAGGAACACTGGAATTTAGGTTCTGTATCACCAAAAGCATGTGAAACACATCTGGAACTGATAAGGAAATCACCAACTTCTCCATGTAGAACCAGATGTAATTGTAAAAAGGCTTTTGAGCACTGCCAGAGCATCTTAATGAAACCATGAAAAGCCTTAAAATACATTCTTTTAAGAACCATTGAATAAATTATTTATGTGAAAATATGAACTGCTCAAAGCCAATAGCAGAAGCTATTCAAAGTCTGCAAGGAGATAAAGACCCCTAATACCTGAACTAATGAGTATCCAGCATATGATTAATGTCTTAAATATAAAATACTGCGGCACTTTGCCAGATTTCAATGAAAAAATTTAAACAAATGTCTGCAGGAAATGATGAAATGATGCAATATTAACCTCAGTGTCCCATCCATTTTTTTAAAATGAAATGACTATCATAAGTAATTTTTTTTTAAATGTAAAATAATGTGTCCTGATTGAAACAAGGAAAATTTAACGATAAAAAAAATAAAAATAAATACCACGAGGCTTTAAAGAGCAATTGAGTGGACATTAAAGAAAAGATGAATGTAATTATATGTTTTTAGAGGGCTCTGATTCCTTTATTGCTAATGACACTAGTGGAAAGGTCATAGAATCCACTGGAAGCATCGCTAACTTAGAAATTCTTCACTACTTAAGTAATAAGGGCAAACTCCTGAAAATTTTAAATGTTTATCCAACAAAAACAAAAAGTTTTTGAACTATAGCATCTGTTTGTCAAGTTCCACCCCTGTGTAGTGAATGATAATGAGACCCCATTGAAGAAGAACTGGTTTTAAATATCTTAAGTCTCATATAAAATTTTAAAGATCATTTTTTACTTTGTAGATGAACAAACATGTTTCAAAATGAAACAAAATACATTGTATAAAAAGTATTTTATTTAGAAAAATAATGAGGGTGGCCCAGAAACTAAAGCACCACATCTTTTTTCCTCAGTCCCTAACAATGCTACGAATGAAAAACTTTAAATATGAATTTTTTGAAGTTTTCAGAGTGCGCGCGTAAAGTTTCTGTTTCTTCGTATAGATAGCGTACTTGCAGCAATAGTTCAACATGGCGTCTGTGAGTGATGTACGTTATAAACAGCGTGCCATCATTGAATTTCTCACTGTGGAGCAAGAAACAGTTGGAAACATTCACAAACATTTAAGTGCAGCATATGGAGCATCAGCAGTTGACAGAAGTGTGGTTAGTCACTGGGCACAGAGGGTGAGGCCATCTGAAAGCAGTTCTGCAGAGCTCCAAGATTTGCAGCAGTCAGGAAAGCCATCCACAGTTGTAATATCTGACAAGATGCAGCGTGCTGATGTGCTCATTTATATGGACCAATGCATAATGACTAGGCAGTTGGCAAGGGAATTGTCAATCAGCAAAGGAAGTGATGTGTAATCGTCAGGGCTCTTGATTATGCAAAAAAGTGTTCACGATGGGTTCCGTACTGTCTCAAGGAGGAACACAAAACTCTCAGAACAAACATTTATTCTGAGTTGCTACAACATTTTGAAGCTGATGGGGAAGCCTTCTCTTCCCAGATTGTGACAGGTGATTTCCATCATTTTGAGCCCGAAACAAAACACCAATCGATGGAATGGCGACGTCCTTACTCTCCACAGAAGAAAAAATTCATAGCTACTGCTTCTGCTGATAAGGTCATAACCACTGTGGTCTGGGACTGTGATGGTGTCATAATCATTGATGTGATGCTGAGAGGCACCACCATTAATTGTGAGGGGTTTATGAACACATTAACCAAACTCAAGAAGTGCTTCTAGTGACTTGGATGCCATAGCAACCTAGGTGATTGTTTGCTTCAACATCATAACGCATGCCCTCACACAAGTTTGAGGATGTTTAAACACAACACCAAACAGGGTTGGACAGTGTTACCACATCCAGCCTGTTGCCCAGACCTAGAGCTCCCTCAGACATTCCCTTGTTTGGGCTATTGAAGAATGCCATTCGTGGGAGACATTTTAAGGATGATGAAGAGGTGATTCACACAGAGAAGAAATAGCTTTGTGAACAGAACAAGGAGTGATACTGCCAAGGCATACATGCTCTTGTGTCTCACTGGAGGAAGGCCATAGAGCAGTTAGGAGATTATGTGAAAAAATAGAGTGTAGAAGAAACATCATTCTTTCTTGTGTATAAGTTTTATTTTGTTCAATAAATAATAGTTGAAGGAAAAAAATGTGGTGCAATAGTTTCTGGGCCATCCTCGTATTTAGAAAATAGGTATTTCATTCCTTGTATTTCGAATACCGTTTCGAAAAGTATCTTGTATCTGATATCTCAAATCCATTTCTTAAAAGTATCTTGTATTTCAGATACTTTTTATAAGATATTTTGAACACCTCTAATCATGAGTAAGAAAGGCCAAATGTGTTAAACACAATCTGCTCTTTTGAAACCTGAGTTGGTTTGTTCTAACTCATTTTCACCTAGAAACGTCGTAATGTTGGAGCACGTAACATGATCCAGAATTTTACTGCAAACAGATGTTCCCCAAAAGCATCTAGGTCACCCTTGATGACTTTGTAATTTTTGGGAATTTTTTTTAGCTCTACTGTTCTTAAAATGTTGACATGAGATTTCCATCATCAACACCCCCCCCCCCCCAATCGCTCCTATAAAGCCTAGCCTAACCCAAGTCAAGCCCCTCCCCCAAAACCAAACCACTAGTGTGGTCAGGGCACTAAGGCACCACACACTGGATAGAGGAGGAACAGCAGCAGGATTGACTCCTGGTCCCTGCATACTGGCCATCCTGATTGCAGTTTTTAGGTGATTTTCTGCAATCACCAAGGCAAATGCCAGAACTGCTTCCAATCTCTGCCTCATTAATACGTATTACACAAACAAAAAATACACTTAGCACACACAGTTATACTTTTCATAGACAAATGACAACATAACTGCTTCCCCCATCAAACAATGACAGGTGTAGCAGCTGATAGATTGACAAAGATACATGATTCATGTATAGCCGACCTAACCTATGGTTGGAAACTGCTTTAGAAGAGATAGTTATATTATTGAGTAAAGTGTTAACAATGTTTGGATTTTTAAGAAATTCAAGTTACTCATTGTCAACTTATATGATTGTTCTCCAACATTTCTTTGACAATAATACTGTTATGTTTGGGTGCATAGGTAAGTTAGTTGTCTGAATCAAGAAGATGCGTAAATGTATTATTTTCATCATGTAACTGTTATTGAAACTCATTTTGCTACTACCAGTTCTAATTTATTAACCAAATTCTTTTGATATACATGGATTAATAAGTCATATAAATGCAGAGTTACTAAAATTTCTGCAATTAAGAGAATCTAACAAACTTAATTCCTGCAGTATCAAAAATCAAGGATGGTTTGGTGGAAGCTAAAAATGTCTGGTAACTGAATAATCAATAGAATAAAACTAACAGGTAGTGAGTGACCAGTAAATGGACAGTTTCATGTTACTGAGGTAGGGGCAAATGTGTAGTGATGTGGAACACACATATTAGTGTTTTGCTGGATTTGGTTTTAGTGAATTTTGACCGTTTTAAGATCACAAAGTGCAACAGTAGGTCAGTGGCAGTTCTAGGAATTTTCTGAGCCAGAACATTGTCGCTGCTCGGGGCAGTAGAAGAGCTTAAAAAAAGGGTCACTTTGACATAAATTGGCACTCCTCAATCAAAATTTGCCACCTTGCCTCTAATGACAGACATTAGCAATGATTCTTTTTGGTTGCCTGATTGTCAAAAAAAGTTAGTGTTAACAAGAACTGACTGAATCCTGGTATAAATAATGAACAAAAATGCTGCTGATAACACTTCTTTCGACTAGTTTGTGTAATATATCAATAGACTTGCCAAAACCATTTAGAGGGGGTTCATCCTTATATAGTAAATAGTCTTTAGGAGCATTTCTTTATCAGTAAAGTACTTTATAGTTTGATTTTGAAGCCACGGTTATACAAGATGTTAGATCCAGAAATAGTTGATTTTCAAGCATCATGGATTTTGCTATATCCATTTTCACCAAGAGAACTTACCATGGCGACAATTTTAAATTGTATTATATATACTCAGAAAAATTTAGTTTAAAAGTTATTTTGAATTTTGTGAGGTAAAAACATGTCCAGAGAAAGCTTAATACAAGATTGAAAATTAGTAATTAATGTGAAGAGTTGTATTAGATTTTTAAAGCCAAAGTTGTAGTCAGCGTCGACAAAGATATCCTAACCGTAATTTCATCTGATTAAGTTAATTGTAAATACAACTTTTAATTAGGTAAAAAAAACATAATCTAGAATGAAAGAGATAAAGGAATAAAAACATATTCAGGAGATAGATAAAATTGAGCAGGTTAAGATCCTATAATCAGTTTTAGAAAAGTTTAGGATTTCAACAAGAAAAAGAAGATTTTCCAAAGTGTATTGTCGAGACTTTATTGGTTATGCACTAAAAGTGATGACATGACAGAATTAATTTATAATTTAGTAGAAATCTTTTTGAGAATTAAATAAGGTCAGAATAATTAAAACAGAGTGCCATAAGAAACATGTGCTGATTGCTATTTGAAGTATTAAGTGGTTAATTAGATATTAATTTTTAAAGTTATCAGCTGATGTCAGAAGTCTGGATGTGTCTATAAGTAGAGCTCAGCCATGTTGAATTTTGGCAAGTCTTCTCTCAAGGTCAGTCCATGGTGTTATGGGCGAGCAATGTCACTTGGTAGGATTTAAGTTTTCAGTCGAGTCAGTCTGTGGTAGTATAGATGAGCAGTGTCTCTGTAGCAATGACTGTAGAACTTAAGTAAAGCTCTCTCTGATTTGGGGTTGTGAGTGCTGTATGTGTTTGCAAGAGTGAACGATTGTATCTAGTGTTGTGTTTTGGAGAATAACCTGCTTCTTCAACATGTGATCTTTGGAGTCCAATTACAGCCTTATAGATTAACAGTGTAACCTAATACCAGTATTAGCTTCAACAAACTTTGAGAATGGTCTTCAATTATACCAACAATGAGTTATTATTTCACTTTATTACTTGACCTGTTAGCTGTTACTGGATAAATTAACAGTTTGGCAGCTGTTTTGAAAGACCTGTAAGGATCTTAGAATTTTGGCAAATTCTAGTTTTGCTTAGGCGGGACTTAGAAATTTCAAGAAGTATAGTTTTCAACCTTAAGGAATTTCCCTGTAATCTTGCTCATAGTTGTAATTCATTATAATAATCATTTTTATGTGTAATTATCATATCGGGAAACGTTTGGTTTAAGAGTTATTCCCGTTTGTTCAAGTTTTGAAACACGCGATCAGAATAGTGAAATTCTAAGATTTGTAATAACTTTAAATCCAGTAAAGCTACAACCGATCTTTTATCACCAGCTGTAGTCAGCACTATCCCCGATATTTTGGTAATAAAATTAAATAATTTGGTAATGACTAATTAGCGATTTTAATTAAGAGAAAATAATAAGCTTTTTATCTAAAAGAGATATCAATTTGAATTTTGTATCAGCAGATAGCCCTAATTAAGACGATTTCATACATATATGGGTTTTCATAAAAAGTTTAAGCATTTGTCCGGAAATTAAGTTTTTGTAAAATAGATTGTCGCGGATTGTTGTGCACGCGCGTAAAAAGTTCTAGAACACTTAGGGATTTTACCCGAATTCGAATGTATCACTACGCGGAGTCTTAAACAGCTGAGACTTTAAAATTAATTACTCTAAATTTCTCAAGAGACTGCCGCTGGACTTCTAGTGGATAAGTCCAGATACTATCAAAGTTTAAACATTTTTAATAGTCGGGATCGTCAAATAAATTTCGTACTCTTTGAGCTACGCGGAGGAAAAAGATGTGATACATTTGCTGACGTCACTGGTTCTCGTGGTTTCGATAAAAGAGCCGGTCTGTTCTTGCCGGGGGTCTGTTCCGGTCTGTCTGTTCCTGCCTGTGGTCTGTTTCGGTCTGTCTTTCGTCGCGCTGGTTGTAGCTCGCCATGCTGGCTAGTTCAACCATGTTGGGTCGTGTCGGGTTATATAGTAACTAACATGAACTTTTAAATTTGTTAAAGGGGTTTCGGTCAGTTAAGTTTCTCTCCACAACGTGCAATTTTTGGAAAAGAGAGTTCGATATGCCTGCTCAACTGTAAATGCTATTTTGAACTATTGACTTTGAACAATAAAACCTTGCAGTTTTCTAACAGTGAACTTGTGTGCTTCTGTTGTTAGCATAAAACCCTTTTCTCTATTTGTGGGTAACAAATATAGTGGCGACCTGAGCATTTAGTTGAGTTATCCTGGCTACATGGTCAAATTAAAGTTCAATCAAATCATCAAATTTAAGCGAGTTTTAAAGAGAACTGTGAGTCGACAAGAGTGTAAGTTAAGGCACTTAGGCGATACTTCAGCCCCGGTATGCAGCCTTGTCCTTACATGGCGACCGTGACAGGACTTGGGTTTTCACCCATTTCAGGGAGTTCTGTGATAAGTGTTTTAAAGGGAAAGTGGTAATTAAGGCCATAACAAAATAAAACAATGTTAAAACAAAGACGTTTAGAAAACGAAAGACTTTCCTACATGGAATTTCATAATGCAATTATTTGTAAAACACTATAAATTCTTATTTCTATGTTTAAAATAGTACACATTGCTTCCTAATTTTCTGAAAACAAAACATGGTGTCATTATGTTAATATTTTTCTTTTGAATGTAATTTTTGTAATTTGTATTTATAACACTTTGTTTCGTATTTTGATAATTTGTCTGATATTTTGACAATTTGGTGATTATTTATGTTACACATGTTTATAATTTTGTGATAATCTGATATTTCACATTCTTGCATTTTGATCATAATTTGTACAACATTTAATAATTTTTGCATTAATATTGATATTTTGAGAATGAATGAGTTTTTAAACCTTTTGTAGTAATTGAGTGAAAAAGGTTAAAGTTTTTGGTATTCAAAGAATTTTTTGAGTATGAATGGTGGAGAGAAAGAACCGAACCGACCTGCGATAGTTCATTTTTTATGGGAATAGTTAATTTCTTTTGGGATTTTAAATTTTTCTTTTCTTTTATTTTTCAAGATGTTCAGTTAGTTTTCTTTAGAAAATAACTTCAATCTTCAGGGGGCATGTAAGGATCTTAGAATTTTGGCAAATTCTAGTTTTGCTTAGGCGGGACTTAGAAATTTCAAGAAGTATAGTTTTCAACCTTAAGGAATTTCCCTGTAATCTTGCTCATAGTTGTAATTCATTATAATAATCATTTTTATGTGTAATTATCATATCGGGAAACGTTTGGTTTAAGAGTTATTCCCGTTTGTTCAAGTTTTGAAACACGCGATCAGAATAGTGAAATTCTAAGATTTGTAATAACTTTAAATCCAGTAAAGCTACAACCGATCTTTTATCACCAGCTGTAGTCAGCACTATCCCCGATATTTTGGTAATAAAATTAAATAATTTGGTAATGACTAATTAGCGATTTTAATTAAGAGAAAATAATAAGCTTTTTATCTAAAAGAGATATCAATTTGAATTTTGTATCAGCAGATAGCCCTAATTAAGACGATTTCATACATATATGGGTTTTCATAAAAAGTTTAAGCATTTGTCCGGAAATTAAGTTTTTGTAAAATAGATTGTCGCGGATTGTTGTGCACGCGCGTAAAAAGTTCTAGAACACTTAGGGATTTTACCCGAATTCGAATGTATCACTACGCGGAGTCTTAAACAGCTGAGACTTTAAAATTAATTACTCTAAATTTCTCAAGAGACTGCCGCTGGACTTCTAGTGGATAAGTCCAGATACTATCAAAGTTTAAACATTTTTAATAGTCGGGATCGTCAAATAAATTTCGTACTCTTTGAGCTACGCGGAGGAAAAAGATGTGATACATTTGCTGACGTCACTGGTTCTCGTGGTTTCGATAAAAGAGCCGGTCTGTTCTTGCCGGGGGTCTGTTCCGGTCTGTCTGTTCCTGCCTGTGGTCTGTTTCGGTCTGTCTTTCGTCGCGCTGGTTGTAGCTCGCCATGCTGGCTAGTTCAACCATGTTGGGTCGTGTCGGGTTATATAGTAACTAACATGAACTTTTAAATTTGTTAAAGGGGTTTCGGTCAGTTAAGTTTCTCTCCACAACGTGCAATTTTTGGAAAAGAGAGTTCGATATGCCTGCTCAACTGTAAATGCTATTTTGAACTATTGACTTTGAACAATAAAACCTTGCAGTTTTCTAACAGTGAACTTGTGTGCTTCTGTTGTTAGCATAAAACCCTTTTCTCTATTTGTGGGTAACAAATATAGTGGCGACCTGAGCATTTAGTTGAGTTATCCTGGCTACATGGTCAATTCAAAATTATTTAGCGAGTTTTAAAGAGAACTGTGAGTCGATCAAGAGTGTAAGTTAAGGCACTTAGGCGATACTTTCAGCCCCGGTATGCAGCCTTGTCCTTACATGGCGACCGTGACAGGACTTGGGTTTTCACCCATTTCAGGGAGTTCTGTGATAAGTGTTTTAAAGGGAAAGTGGTAATTAAGGCCATAACAAAATAAAACAATGTTAAAACAAAGACGTTTAGAAAACGAAAGACTTTCCTACATGGAATTTCATAATGCAATTATTTGTAAAACACTATAAATTCTTATTTCTATGTTTAAAATAGTACACATTGCTTCCTAATTTTCTGAAAACAAAACATGGTGTCATTATGTTAATATTTTTCTTTTGAATGTAATTTTTGTAATTTGTATTTATAACACTTTGTTTCGTATTTTGATAATTTGTCTGATATTTTGACAATTTGGTGATTATTTATGTTACACATGTTTATAATTTTGTGATAATCTGATATTTCACATTCTTGCATTTTGATCATAATTTGTACAACATTTAATAATTTTTGCATTAATATTGATATTTTGAGAATGAATGAGTTTTTAAACCTTTTGTAGTAATTGAGTGAAAAAGGTTAAAGTTTTTGGTATTCAAAGAATTTTTTGAGTATGAATGGTGGAGAGAAAGAACCGAACCGACCTGCGATAGTTCATTTTTTATGGGAATAGTTAATTTCTTTTGGGATTTTAAATTTTTCTTTTCTTTTATTTTTCAAGATGTTCAGTTAGTTTTCTTTAGAAAATAACTTCAATCTTCAGGGGGCATGTAAGGATCTTAGAATTTTGGCAAATTCTAGTTTTGCTTAGGCGGGACTTAGAAATTTCAAGAAGTATAGTTTTCAACCTTAAGGAATTTCCCTGTAATCTTGCTCATAGTTGTAATTCATTATAATAATCATTTTTATGTGTAATTATCATATCGGGAAACGTTTGGTTTAAGAGTTATTCCCGTTTGTTCAAGTTTTGAAACACGCGATCAGAATAGTGAAATTCTAAGATTTGTAATAACTTTAAATCCAGTAAAGCTACAACCGATCTTTTATCACCAGCTGTAGTCAGCACTATCCCCGATATTTTGGTAATAAAATTAAATAATTTGGTAAAGACTAATTAGCGATTTTAATTAAGAGAAAATAATAAGCTTTTTATCTAAAAGAGATATCAATTTGAATTTTGTATCAGCAGATAGCCCTAATTAAGACGATTTCATACATATATGGGTTTTCATAAAAAGTTTAAGCATTTGTCCGGAAATTAAGTTTTTGTAAAATAGATTGTCGCGGATTGTTGTGCACGCGCGTAAAAAGTTCTAGAACACTTAGGGATTTTACCCGAATTCGAATGTATCACTACGCGGAGTCTTAAACAGCTGAGACTTTAAAATTAATTACTCTAAATTTCTCAAGAGACTGCCGCTGGACTTCTAGTGGATAAGTCCAGATACTATCAAAGTTTAAACATTTTTAATAGTCGGGATCGTCAAATAAATTTCGTACTCTTTGAGCTACGCGGAGGAAAAAGATGTGATACATTTGCTGACGTCACTGGTTCTCGTGGTTTCGATAAAAGAGCCGGTCTGTTCTTGCCGGGGGTCTGTTCCGGTCTGTCTGTTCCTGCCTGTGGTCTGTTTCGGTCTGTCTTTCGTCGCGCTGGTTGTAGCTCGCCATGCTGGCTAGTTCAACCATGTTGGGTCGTGTCGGGTTATATAGTAACTAACATGAACTTTTAAATTTGTTAAAGGGGTTTCGGTCAGTTAAGTTTCTCTCCACAACGTGCAATTTTTGGAAAAGAGAGTTCGATATGCCTGCTCAACTGTAAATGCTATTTTGAACTATTGACTTTGAAGAATAAAACCTTGCAGTTTTCTAACAGTGAACTTGTGTGCTTCTGTTGTTAGCATAAAACCCTTTTCTCTATTTGTGGGTAACAAATATAGTGGCGACCTGAGCATTTAGTTGAGTTATCCTGGCTACATGGTCAATTCAAAATTATTTAGCGAGTTTTAAAGAGAACTGTGAAGTGCGATCAAGAGTTAAGTTAAGGCACTTAGGCGATACTTCAGCCCCGGTATCAGCCCTTGTTCCTTACAGACCTCTGTGCATCTTCAGTATCAGATAATTATAAAGGCATAATTATCAGGTTAATGTGTTAATGTTGCAGTACTACAATGCACATTTCATCATTATTTCTGTTTTGTTTTATTACTAGTTTGCTGTAGTTTAGTCTGAATGTTCTTTAAATCTCAGAAAGGTTAATTTTGTGATTGATTTAGGCAGCAGTGAGATCAAGAGTTTTAGTTTTGAAAAAAACTCACCAGTAAATTCAGAAATGTTATTGTCCTGTGCAAGAGAATTCCACATGGCAGCATGAATCTGTACTATTTTGGTCAGAGGATAAGTCTTTCACGTAACTTGAATAGATGACACAACTGTGATATTTGTTGATAACTGTAGCATAATTTTTAGTCTTAGACAAGTTTAAGGTGTGCTACAACCCAATAGTTTAGAATTTAGTAAACAAAAGAATATAAACTAGTTGAATAGTTCAGTAACCAATTCCTGGCAACCAGACTAGATTGTTTTATTTGCTTAGTACTTAGGTCACTGATTCCAGCTGCCTTCTCATTTTTAATGATAACTGTACCCATGTTAAATGCTTTTTTTCCCCCTTTTGTGTTGGATGTTTGTAATTAGTTTTGGGTGGTTTGCTCCTGACAGGGAACCTTCAGTTTACTAAGAGCTGATGTGCTACTTCTTTGGCAGTTACACTGATATGATTCTTGGTTTAATTTATGCTGAAATAGTATGCAATCAAGTTCTGTGAGCAATGTACAAACATCAAATGTATCCACTCATTTGTGCTACCTAGCTTCACTCAGGGTTTGTATAGCATTCTTGCATGGATGTAGGGAGTACATTCTAATATAATCTGCTCACTGGATTTTTTGTATAATCAGAGCAGGTAAATATGTTGTCTGCATCTCTCTCAATACCTGTTTTTGTAAGTGTCTTCTATTCTCCATGTTTCTGAAATTGATGTATTACCTAATTTTTTTGAAAATTACTTCTACCTGAAAGGTATTTTCAGCTTTTTAGTGCTGCATATATTCTTGTCCATTGATATGTATGGTGATGAAGGTATTGCACTGTACACAATCTTAATGCAATAATAACTGGAAGCAAACTTGATATAAATGTTAGGGTTGCAAACATGCTTTCTTATTTGCTGTAAAATGAGAAAGGCTGCTGCTTCCAGAGATGAACAATAGTGTTTGTGTTACTGCAAGTTTGTCTGAGACAGTTTAGGAAATAGGGACGGAGAAATAAATCACTTTTGATTTTTTAGGATTATTTTTTATAGCAATGATTATTCTAAGACTCAAATGTAAGTCAAAACCAGTGGCAGCTGAAGTGATTTACTTACGTAGTGACAACATTGAAATTTTTCCATGGATTACTACATTGTAGAAGTGAAAGTAGCCTGGAAGAATAGCTCAGAGTTGACTAAGAAACTTGCAACACAAAAATTTGCAATGTGCGAATTGACCAAAAGGTAAACAATGGCTGATTAGCCAACAATGAATGAGTTGACCTACAGGCAATGCTAGATTACTCAACATGCATGACTAGGCATTAGACTGAAGCCCACGACTTTTAAAAGCCCCCTGAGAAATAACAGTTTTTTCATGAAATAAAAATTAGTGAAATTATCCAAAATGAAACAGTCAAAGTAATATGTAGAGCATGAAAATATCTTTTTTGTTTCATTGCTGTATACAGTAAATAAAAGTAATTTTCAAAATATGATAAATTGCAAAATTTATTTGTTTAGTTGAATAAAAAATATGATCATCCTTTACAAAACCTTTTCTTTGTTCTTATAAAATGCAGATAATTTTTCCAAAAAGAGAGGGACCCAAAAATTTTTAGTGCCTAGAGTCCAATACTTTTTTAATCCAGCAATGCCTACATGGCAAGAAACACTGCCTTTGAAGACCAGTACGACAGTGGCACACCAGTTCTGACAGTGAAACATATTTTACTTGAGTTATTTTCAGGTAAATGCATTCATAACCTGGTGAAATAATCCTTCAAAGGAACTAAGAAATAGAAACAACATTGCCTCCTTGCATTGACAAAGATCCTAAGGGATGTACTTGAATGAGACAAAAATTGCTGCAGCTGCACTCTACTGACAGTGTTACTAACTTCTTCGAGGTCCATAATGTTAATAAGCCAACATGTCTGCCCCGTACATGGCAACAGCATGGGACAGATCAGACTTGTCACAAGTTGCTGCTATTCAAGCGGTTCTTGTCCCTTCTATATTTCCACAAAAATGCCAGTGCGCATATGTGATATTTGTGCAGTCTGGCTTCTGTCTCCATGACAGCAAAATAGTTCACTAATGTTGCCAACAGAAGGTGTTCAATATTTCCCCCAGCTGTCATAATTTATCATACATTAAAGAATGCTGCATTTATAAACATTTATTTTTATTACATTTCATTAATTTTATTTATTGTTGATTACACGGTATCACTATGTCTAGAGCTACCCTAGTCCAGACTATGATAACATTGTAGCTACAATTTAAACATACAAAAAATGCTTCCTGTTAATTCTGCAATGAAAGGGTTAAAAGAAGCTAAATAAATACACAAAAAGTGATAGCTTAAGATGTCAGACAGCAAAAGTATACAAGTTTTGAATATACCAAGGAAAGTGATAAAAAATTTGTAAAACAATCCTTATCGTGTACTGAAAGATACTTCATACATTTTCAGGTGATAATGGTAATTTCATACTCTCAAAGTGATAGTGTAGATTCCAATAAATTACATATGTTTAAGTTTTCTGTTTGCAATAAATAATATGTGTCCACATTTTTAAAACAATAATGATTTTTTTTTTACCTAACACACTGTTTGTTACATTTTAGTTGTAAGATGCAACATACATTTTGCAACTATTTAGTAGTTCAGTTAAGTATCTTAAATCATAAATCATTCATATTAAATGACCAAAGAACTTACAACGATGTTAACTCAATAAAGATATTATGCATCTATGAGCTGATAATTAATTTGCAACGAACTGCATACTTCAGTGACAATTTCATCACATGCTAATTTACCCTATAACTTAAATTCTTTACGTGTAATTTCCCAAACCCATTTATTTTTTGTCCTTTAGGAGTTTTAATTTTAAATTCTTACAGCACTTTTTGTAAATCACTCAGCACTTCTCTTGGTAACTCATTCCTTTCCCTGACTTCGTTAACAACAAAAGAAAAATTTCCCACTTCCATATGCCTAATGTCAAGTACCACCTTGTCATGGTCATGTCTTCCATTTCCCATTATTCCTAAATCTTCTACCAATATCCACCTAAGCCTCATCACCCATTTACATACACCTTGTACACTCTCTCCCAGCACTCTACTCCTGTCTTCCAAGGAATGCATTTGACAGAGTGATTCATAAAATGGTTTTAAATAAATTGAAATCTATTGGATTGGATGAAAAAGTTACTTGCTGGGTAGAGGAATTCTTAAAAGCCTGAAAGCAAAGTGTTGAAGTAGGAAATACATTATCAAAAGAGGTGGAAGTAAATATGGATGTGCCAGAGGATAGTGTACTGGGACCATTGGTGTTCATTATTCTAATGAATGATTGTGGTGATGGGTTACGGTCAGAATTTAGTTTTTTTGCAGATGATATAATGGTGCACAATAGAAAGGTAAAGACAGTAAACAACTACAGAGTGACCTGGATAAAATATCTAATTAGGTAGGTCAGCATCAGATGTAGATAAATGCTTATTAGGTACACAGATCAAGTGGAGGCTGTGCCTATGAAGGCTGTGCCTGTGGATGCTGTGTCTGTTGAAGCTCTGCCTTTTGAGGCAGAAAGGAGAGATGATGGGTTTACTGATGAGGGTGAGAAGAATGGGCAGGAACTGATAACAGGTCAAAGAGGAAATGTAGCTAACAGGATCAAGAAGCTAGAAACTCCAGAAGTTGTGGGGAGAAATAAGTTTGACCTGTTATCAGAGTCAGATGCAGAAGCGCCTTATGTAGATGTAGGAGTAGGTAAAGTGCAACAGGCCTATAGGAATATAGGCATAGAAGGAAAAATAGGAAGATAAAGGTTCAGCTGCTAAATAGTAGGCATGTTAATGTGGTTCAACATTGCTCATTTTATTTTGTCAATGTCCCTATTTTTTTTTTTTTTAATTGGTCAGACAAATAGGAGCTATATTGTTTATTTATATTTACGAGATTAAAAGTCTGACCAATTAAAAACTAAATAAAAAAAAGGTGAAAAATAAAAGGAGCAATGTCGAACCACAACAACTCAGGTTCTACAAAAGTGTAAATAGAGCCAAGGCCAGCGGATCATGTTACGCTCGTATGGAGAGTCACGGGATTATTTGGTTAACTTACGTAAAAAGAAATATACTTACAACAGTAATAACCAAGCAAAAAAATTTGTAAAAAAATTCCGGTAGTAAAAGATACAAAATAAATTTTAAAAAATTATTATATAATTTATTCAACAAATAATTATGCTACATAAAAAGAAATACTATTATTATTTAAATTTATTATTACTCAACATTAACTGCATGATGGAGAAAGTGTATTATAATCTGCATCTTTGTATATGGATTGATTCAACAATTTTACCAAATTAACAGGTAAAGGCTCATGTGTTTGTAGTGTCCTAGTGCCAGAGTTTTCATTGGCTGCGCGTTCTGCCCCTATCGTAGACGCCTTTTCCTAACCCGGTAATCCACTTGTTATAGGTGACTTACTGATTAATGCATAATCTGAACCATTGAAGCTTCCTGGCTAGCTTTGTACTACCCTGTAAGAGGTGTTAGAGGTGAAGGTAAGGTTAAGGGCCTTTGAAAAATCCCCGCTGAGATAGGAATTCAAACCGGGACCATTCGGTCTCCATTCAGAGGCCTTAATCACTAAGCTACTGGACTGTTCAACAATTTTTCCAAATCAAGTTAAATTACTGTAGACATGTGAAAGTGCTATGTTTTTGAGTAGTACTTGCAGAAAAATTTCGTCAGTAGTTGAAAGAAATGCATAAACTCAGGTATGAGCCATCTGGTCCATTTGTACACAATCTCAAATTCCGGGTGGGTAAATAATCACTCGTAATTTACCGGATGGGTACTGTTACTCACCATACCCATATTATCTGCCAGCACCAAATAGAGGTGTTCCCAACCAACATGCAACTGTTCCTACCAAAATTCTCATTGATCATGCCCATCACATAAGAGCGAAATGCGCCTCAGCTTACTTGAATTAAATAGCAGTTGTTAAGGAACAGTGATCTCATTTACAAATCATGAGCAAGTAATTGTGGAAGGATGTCCAATAACAAATCGATTATGGCTTATGGTAAAGGCCCCAATAGCAAGTGGCCACTATGCACTACTGCTAATCCAGTTTATAAATGGTTCAAACAAATTAAAATAACATGTTTCTTGGCATAATTTCTGCTTTCCATCACTAAGAAAATGAATTTGTAATTCGTGGGTACTTACAGTGTCTACATGTATACATATTAAGCACAAGAATGTTCACCTCAAACAAATCCACAATTTAATTATGCTTTCTGATGTGCATCTATGAAGTAGTGGCATTATTAATTAATTCTGCTTATTTTAATATTACAGAACCTGCAGAAATAAGTAAATAATCAAAAATAATTCGGTAACAGAATCTAAAGTATAGTACAGTAGCATGATCTTTGGTGACTATTAAAGCACATACATGTTCGTGTAAATTAAATATTACTTATGTTTATTACGTTTATTTTAATGTTTTATATTTTGGAGAACTGAAGAAATAAAACACCGAAGCCAAAAAACAAAACAATCAAAAAAATAGCAGAGTAATCTTTCAGGAATGTTTCTTGAAAGAAGTGCTCATCTCGAATACAGTGATCTGTGTCTCACATTTCTCAAATCTTGAAACGATTAAAACATTATCAATATTGCTGCATAGAGTTTGTGTGATGCATTTTGAACTCTCAGACACTCGCAGTTTGCTTAGTAGTATAGATCATTGTTTCTCAATTTTTTTAAGCCTGAAGACCAGTAAATTAGTCAAAAATAATGCTGCACATCACTAACTTATTTGGACCTAATTTTTTACTTTTCTTTATATTAATAATATTGGGACAATTTTACTGTACTGTAATAACATAATAAACCACAAGGCATGTTTTACAATTCCTCTGGAAACACAATTATGAAACTAGAAGTGAACTATTAAAAGTTGATTAAATATTTATCAAATTTTTAATATTTAGTAACCAAAGGAATAATAAATAATGTTGTTGTAGGCTGGATGCTACACTATACTACCAACCTACATTTGAAAACAAAACACCTTTTATTAGTTTACTTTACCATTCTTATGTTACCAACCTCATCATGTACTGCAGTCTATCACACTTACAAGATATTTACTTAATACCTAAATTAATGGTTTTCTCTTTTATGTCAACTGGAAATTAATAGACTATTGTATCCTCATATCTGTGGAAATAGCAGAATTTTTAACTGATAATTAAAATATTTATGGCATTAAAAATATGACATATGGCTTATACTCAATTATAGCCTTACAGTATAAATAATCTGCATGCAGTCCACCTGTACAATCTTTGCACATAACATGATGAGAAACACTGGCATAGATTACCATTAGAGAATGAGAGGAAAATCACTTTGTATCGACTACTGTCGATAATTTTTAATGGAAGTATAGGAAGCGCTGCAGTTCCACAGTGCATACCCACGAGCTGACACTGATTTAGACCATACAAAAATTTCAGGCGTCATTTATTGGGATACAATGTCATTATTTATATAGACTAGAAACAATAATCATTCCTCCATAAATGCAAACATGAACTTGGGAGACTTGTGCAAATGTGCTTATTTCTTAAGGAATTCACTTATGCTGTCCAATATATATCATGCCAAGAAAATTATGATATAGATGCTTTATCACTATTAGTAGGGAATATGAAGCATTAGAGGAATAAGTAAACTAGTGGCCAAAATTGAACAGAGAAATAGGTACTGTTATAAAAAGACTCATATTTCAAACTTGAGGAACTATGTTAGGCGAAGTTTCAACAAATGGAAAGATGGCACAAGTAAAGTAGAGTCAAGGTGGGAAGAGTTCAAGGAGATAATAAAAATGGGCAAAGAAATGCTTATCCAAAACAGAAAATAAAGAGAAGCGCAGACCAAAGGAGGCGAGGTGATTAAAGATTTTAATAAGATGAGAACATATCAGAGTTAAGAGACAGCAGAGTATTACAAAATATCTGAAACAACTAAAAAAGGAATTAATAATAGCAAAGAAGGGTTTATGAAGATTATTATTGGTGCAGTGGGGCCAATGATGGATGCCTCTAGAAATTTCTATGGCTGCATTAAACTGAAGGGAAGGGAGGATGTTGAGACAATAATAGATAAGGATGGAGAAGAAGTTACTGAGGATATGAGGAAGGCAGAGATTTTAAGTAACTGGTTTAATGAGACCGTTAGGGACAATGATTCAGAAATGGGATGGTGTAAATCGGAGAATGAGCTTAATCACACAATTAGAAACGAACAGGATAAAAAAATTTGAAATTCATCCTCAGAATATCAAGAAAGCTGATAAAACATAAAGGACTGGTATAAATAATATTACTATGAGTGTCTTAAAGATAGCAGGGTGTAATATTGCACCTTATCTTGATACATTATTTAAATTGAGTCTGAACACTTCCTGCATACCAGAGAACTGTAAATGTGCAATAGTAGAGCCAGCACATAAAGGAGGGGTGAGAAAAGTAGTCGAAAATTATAGGCTAATAAGTTTGACATCAGTGGTAGGTAAGTGAATGGAGAAATATATGCGAGGAGCGTCCATCATTTTCAAGTTGGAAACATGATTTTAGGCAAGGATATTCAAGTGAACCTCAGTCAGAATGATATATACAAGATATTTTGTATGAAAATAACACATCTTTCAAAGTCTTTTGACAGAGTAAGCCATTAAATGGTGGTAAATAATGTAAAAACTACTTGAGTGGATGAGAAAGTGATTAATGGTTAGAAGAATTCTTAAAAGGCAGAAAGAAAAAGTTCGAGTAGGAAAAAGTGGTATCAAAAGAAGTGGAAGTGAAAATAAAAGTGCCACAGGGTAGCATATTATAACAATTGTTATTAATTATTCGAACGAATGAATGTGATGATGGTTTAATATCAGAAGTTAGGTTGTTTGCAGATTACATAATGCTATATAATAGGATCAAAAAGGTAGAAGACTGTGAACAGCTGCAAGGTGATCTGGACAGGATATCTAGCTGGTTTAGTAAAAATGAGATTAAGAGAAATGGAAAGAAGAGTCAGTTTATTATATACATATGTATTATGATTAGAAATGATGAAAGAACTGCTTGTTGAAGACTTGAAAAGTAAATATCTGGCGTAACATTTGATAACAAGCTCAACTGGACAGGTAGTAGGCAAAGGTTTTTAAAATCCTGCGCTTATTGGAAAGAGTGATTAGGGGATGCACCAGGGAAGTAAAGGAATTAGGTTACAAAACTTTGGTCAGACCATTCCTTGAACATGGTGGTGTAGTATGGGATCCACATTTTTGGCATCAAATACAGGAGTTGGAGAGGATGCAAAGGATTACTAGATTTGTCTCTGGAAATTACTGCAGAACCCAGTTAGTAAGTGAAATGATAAAAGAGCTGGAATGGTATTCATTGGATGACAGGAGGACAGTGAAGAGAGTCATGTGAATGTACAAGATGCATATTGGTGATGAAGCATAGAAAGATGTTGGTATATGAATTAAGAGTAATGCATGGAATGGAAAAGGTGACCATGACCATAAGCTGGCACTCGATTTCAGGCACAAGGGTGTGAAAAGATTTTCTTTCATAGGTAGTTGCTCAGGGATTGAAATCAGTGACCAAGACACATTATGAATAATTTACACAAACGCTGAAACAATTTATAGTTGAAATTTGTAATGAGAAAAAGTAGATGGGTACAGGGAAGGGAAAAAGTGGGTGTGCAGGGAAATTGTGTGTGTCCCATGAGATTTAAATTAAATCAAACATTGTTCCAGAGGAGACAATAAAGATCCGAATTTGTTATACTTTGTGCGAGTTAGCAACAAGAAAGAAGATTCAGTTTGTCCCAAACATATTATGAGAGAGAAAAGAAATAATGAGATTAATAAAGCAGTAATTGAGAAACTCACACGAGGTAATATATCTGGCAAGTTACATAAATTCTGTTGTTTTGAATCAGATATTTATTTTGAAAACACAGGTGCAAAAAATGGAAATTGTGGGTGCCAGAACATTATGTATGCGTTGTTATCCTCCAATATTATCTTGGTTATGGGCATTTTGTCATTCAAAAAATGTTAAGAAATACTGGAGCAATATTTGTAATTTCCAAAAATATGTAAAAAAAAATATGTGAATTGATTAGAATAAGCCCTATCTGCCATATTAATAAGGCTGGCAAATTGTGAGTGGTTGATGAGATACAAAACATAATCCCATAAAAACAATTCTTGTAAAAATAGGCCATGTCTCATTCTTGTGCAGTGACAAAAAGTTATGAGGTCTTGTTCTGATCCAAATCTACACTTTATAGTGTATATTCACTTCACTTTATGAAACAGAATGGCTCCTCTTGCAATTAAATTAATAATAGTTAAAAGTTTTTTTTGGGGGGGGGGGGATAAGCCAAGTCCACGTCCTAGTCGTGCTCCCTGGGACCTTCCATATATCATATGGATGCTAACGGAGCTCTATGAAACTGACCCTCACCCCTCGGTCGAACTCATCCCAAGGTTGTGGTATCCAGCCCCTTCGGCAGGACGGTCGACCAACCGAGGGAACCATCAGGATGGTCAACAGCTTCAATGGTGGATGAGGATTATTAATCCCAACAGCGAAGAAGGTGGAAGAACTATCCTTGATGTGGGGAGGACCAAAACCCAAGACGCGTCTGTTGTGGGATCCGCCGGCGGCTTGGTCAGCATCTGCTCACCCGGTGGGTGCGGCTGCCATCTCTGCTCCAGGACCTGACAATCCCTGGTTCTAACTTCCCAGTGGAAACACTGGACAAATATCTTAATCACAAGCCATGATGATTTGTGAGAGTAATGACAAAATTACCCCAGGTGGTAACCAATCCACCCGTCGATGGACAGCAACCGGGAATTCAGATTCTGGGGAACCTGGGCGATCACGCACACAAAGAAAGTCGGAGTTCTCTGGTAGACTTCCATACAATACCCCTACGTACATTGGTACCCTAAACATCAACACCCTACTCCAGCCTGGGAAACTACACACTCTAACATCAGAAATAGATCGACCGAATATCAAGATACTAGGGCTCCAAGAAACACGATTCACTGATGAAGACACAATAGACTACGGCAACTACCACATCTTTAATAGTAAAACAGGAAAACGAGTCACTAATGGTTCCCCATTACTGGGTATGGCTTTTATGGTACACAAAAGCATAACCAGTTCAATCAGAGAGGTCTCTCCCATAAACAACCATCTCATGACCATGCAAATACAATGTGCCAACAAAAAGTACACCCTAATAAATGTCCGGCACCAACAAATGTAGACAACAAAGAGAAACCAATAGAAACCGATAAATTCTGTGACAAACTCGAGAAAGTCATGGAAAAACTCCCTAAAGAGGATGTAAAGATCTTACTTGGTAATTTTAATGCACAACTCGGGAAAGAAAAAGAATATCGGAAAACTATTGGTAAATATCCCGCCCACAGATTCACAAACAAGAATGGCACGAGACTTATTAAAATATGCCAACACAGCAACTTAAAAATCATGTCAACTTCTTTGAGAAAAGATCCATGGAAACAAAAGACCTGGAGATCACCCATACCAGAACTTGGTGAATATCAGATTGATCACATTGCGATTTCTTATCCTCTACAAAAACAAGTCTATGATGTTCAAGTCCGCAGAGGGGCAAACATAGACACAGACCACTATTTAACAAGAATTAATATGAAATTCACCCCAAAGAAAATACATCAGAAAAAAACACACCTACAGAAATTTGACACAAGGAAGATCATGGAAACTAACCTGAGAGAAGAATGGGGGAAAGAACAAGCAGATACCTGGGGAAAATTCCACACCAAAATTACACAAAAGGCCAAAATACTAATACCATTGAAAAAGAATATGAGACATCCTTGGTGGAATTCAGAATGTGAGAAAGCACTATTGGAATGCAAAGAAGCTTTACTTAAATACAACAATAAAAAATCAGTGGAAAACTTGCAGTACTTTCAAGAAATCCGGAAACAAGTGAAAAAATACTCAGACAAACCAAGAGCAAGTACCTGAAGGAGCAACTGGAGTCCATCGAAGAAAATTTCCGCAATTATAATACCCGAGACTTTTATAGAACTTTCGCAGGAATAATCCGAGGATATTCTCCTCAAAACTTATGCTTCAGGAAATCGAATAGAAAGCTCGCACAAACTAATCAGGAAAATTTTCGAGAATTATCAAGACACTTCTTTGAACTGCTCAACTCCCCTGAACCTCCATGAAGATTCCTGAAGGAAACCCCCTCCTATATCTATCCGGAATCCCCACCACCATCACAAGAGGAAATCCACAGACATTTTCTCAAACCTAAAAACAACAAAGCACCTGGAGAGGATGGTATCAATGCGGAACTATTGAAAAATCTTGGACCAAATTCACTTAAAGAACTCACACAAAAAATTAAAGAGATCTGGCAGACAGAAAAATTACCTGAAGACTGGAAAAGCGCCCGCATTCACCCATTACACAAGAAGGGAGATAAAACGGACGTCAACAACTATCGAGGGATCTCCCTTCTTCAAGTTGCATACAAAATTCTTTCAGCATGTCTTCTCAAAAGAGTACAGGAACAACTCGACCACAAAACTGGCGAGTACCAAGTTGGCTTCCGCACCGGTCAGAGTTTTATAGAACAAATATTCAATTTAAAAACTACACTAAAATATAAAGCACTTAGGAACAGCCCAGTCATTTGCTCCTTTGTAGATTTCAAAAAGGCATATGATTCAATCGACTGGCAATCTCTCTTCAACATCCTCGAAGAGCAAGGGCTCGATCCAAAAACCCGAAACCTCATTAAACAAACACTCACCGGCACAACCTCCAAAGTGAAATTCATGGGAGAGATATCTGAACCGTTTAAGATCAATACCGGCATTCGGCAAGGTGATGGTCTGTCCCCGATACTCTTCAACCTTGTTCTGGATAAAGTCATCCAAGAATGGGAGAAAGAACTTAAACAGCAGAACTATTGGAAACCTATACAACTCGGATGACGTAAGAATGGTATTAAAATTTACTGCCTAGCCTTCACAGATGATTTAGCCATGCTAGCAGATGATGAAACCACAGCAATCAAACAGATAGAAGCTCTCAAAGAATGCGCTGAAAGAGTAGGCTTACAAATATCGTTCCAAAAAACCAAATTCATCTGTTCAAAACTCCTCACTCAAAAACTGGTCACAAAATATGGACAAATTGAGAGAGTCCCATATTTCAAGTATATGGGAGAAATTATCGTACCTACAGGAGGAGAGAAAATAGCACAGAAAATTCGCATGCAAAAACTTAGAAGAGCCTACGGTAGAACCTACAACACATATAATAAAAAATGTTTGTCCATATATACAAAAGTCAGACATTACAACACAGTTATCAAACCTGAAGCCCTGTACGCCAGCAAAACTTTAACACTATACAGGAAAGGTGACCTAGAAAGTATTTTGAAAGAAGAACACAAAATTATAAGTAAGATTCTAGGCCCAGAAAAAACAGATGATGGATATAGACTTAAATCTCGAAAGACAACAGAAACACTGTCAAACCTCGCGGCAGACATCAGAAAACGAAGATTAAGATTTTATGGACATATCCACAGACTTCCAGCAACAAGACTGATTCATAAAATTGTGACGTATATAGAACAGCTAAAAACTATGCCCTGGGTCCAGGAGATCAAAAAAGACAAGGAAAAAGCCCACATAAACTCATCAGAAATCGGAGATAGACAAACATACAGTGAAAAAATTAACAAGTGGGACGTACCGCCAGAGAATAAAGTCATTAAGAGACCGGGGACGAAGTGGACTGAAGAAAGGAAGAGAATTGATGAAGAAAAAATGAAAGCTATATGGAAACTCAGAAACTGAATCGTTAAGGCTTTGCGTGATCTGACAGGGTCCAATTGCAGATAATAATAAATAATAAAAGTTTTGGTAACTTGGCCATTATGCATGCCAGGTTTTAGCAAATCTGTATTAGTACCTTAAATGTGTTGTTTTATTCAACTTACAAATACACAAAAGTCAAGATTTACCTTGCAAGTCTTTCAAGATTGACAAGTCTTAGAATAAATCATATAAATGATGAGTTTAATTTCAGTAAAAATTATGACATGCTTAATAACCAAGGTACCAGGATTCTTTTTACTGTAAACAAACGATCTATGACAGCGAGAGAAATCATTCTATTTCAGAAAGTGAAGTGAATACTAGTTATGAAATGAATATTTTGAACTATCCAGTACCCAGCTGAGATTTACTATCCTACCGGACAGTTGGTCAATTTCTGATGGATAACAAATTCTCAATAAATGACAAAAATTTCATAAAATTTTTGTTTAATTCATAAATGCTAGGTATATCATAAGTCTGAACACATATAAAAACACACTAGATCTTCAAATCAAAATGCAGTTATTGTTTTTAACAGAAGAAATTAGTACTCATATTATAATATGGACAAAATATGGTGAACGAGCACCAATTTATCTGCATCAAGAGGTAACAAGTGGTTTCACGTGTTTTAATAATCAAGGCCAGTTTCAGAAAAAAGTCTTTCACTATATCGAAAGGCGCTGAAAAATAAATTCTAGCATATTTTGTCAAATTTGGGTACTGTGAGGCATTAGCTGACAGCCAAAAATATGGGTCACACTTCCGATCGATTCAGACTTCAAATTAAATTCAATCTCACTTGTAATCACGTTTTTGTCTTGATCGTTACTCTGGTTATGATTATCATTTGCTATCTCATCAAAACCATCCCAAAACAAGCCATGAGTAAAAGTTGATCCTTTCTTGTCTGTTCTACTTCTTTCAGCAGTTGTTGAAGATGAACTGCTACTTGTGGAAGATTCTTCGCAATATATTTTTATAGATTCAAATAGAATCTTCTGACAAGCTCATTCAGCTTCAACAATCCACACATAGTTTTTATTGAATCTTGGGTCTAGGAAGGTCGAAATCAAGTAGACTGAACCTTCAACTAAGTAGCTGAAATGACTTTCTAATTCAGCTTTCAAACAAGCTCTCATGTGTTGTAAGTCAGGGTTTCTTTGTGCTCTCATCCTTATCTAAATAGTTTTTTAGTGCAGAAACATGTGGTAATACTTCTGAAATGGAGTGGAGTCCAGTATTTGCTATTTTATTTATATCTTCAAAATGCTTCAAAAACTTCACGCACTGCTCCATCAAACACCACTGTTAAGGTGTCAAATTAGCAAGTGTTCTGTGATCAGCCAAGCCACAAAGTAGCCCATTTTTGGTCCAACAGGCGCTGTATCACATAAAAAATGGAATTCCATCTCATGCTCCAGTTGATGGTCAGATAAACTTAGCTCTTTCTGAATCACCAGCAATTTTCCTTAAGCTAAGCGGGAAGGATTTAGATGTGTAACGAGACGTCTACCATTAACAGTCACACCTGCTTCCATAGACTGGATCTTCAATAGCTCTGTTACAATTGTTTGAAGGGGATGAAAGATCTAGCAGAATCATACTCAGCCACTCGTACATTCTACACTGTGTTAGCATTGTTGTTATCATTTTTTCCTGTCAACTCTTCTTCTTCTTCTTCTTTTTTTTTTTATAAGGGCTATCAACCAACTCTGCAGACTGCACTGTTTGGTGGTTTCCTGCAGTCATACAATTTAATATTCTGATTGTAGCAAGACACAGAAATGAAACCTAATAGATGCAGGTTACAGTGATATATTCAAAATTGGGATGGTGTTCACAGAATTGCCTGTAAAATTCAAAATGTGAAAACCTGTGCCAACAATCTCCTGTCTTCCCGAACACATATGGAAGACACCATACTTCAAAGGTATTGCTAAATTATATGCCAAAACAGGGAAGAAGAAGTGGAGACAACAAAATGTATGAAGGCAGAACAAACCATAAATGGTTTAAACCTCCTAGATGATTATGTATTTAAGTATTGTAGCATACCTTGAAATATTATTTAGAAATATATAGTTGTTCTGGGGCAAATATAGTTGAAAATTACAAGCCATTTACTTAGACTTTAGTAATGGATAAGCTAAATGAGTGCTTGATTTGCAACCACTTCTGAAATGTCTGTAAGGGATGGAACTCATTTGTAAATCATCAGTATGGATAAAGAGAAGATATTTATATGAATCTATATGCAAGATAATTTGGATGAAATGAAAAATGAGCATAAACTGATAATGTAAAAAAAGAAGCTCTCCAAGATGTCCATCAAAGTGAGTCATAAAATGATGGTAAATACGGTAAACACAATTGGGATGTATGAAAATTGATATTCACAAAAGCTATGATAAAATATACAGTATCAAACGAGATAGTTGTTGAAACATGAGTGTGTTGGGAACATTACTGTTC
The DNA here is from genome assembly GCA_031002005.1 of Vandiemenella viatica. NCBI lineage: Eukaryota > Metazoa > Arthropoda > Insecta > Orthoptera > Morabidae > Vandiemenella > Vandiemenella viatica. Next base: position 23,601,958 of record JARYHS010013631.1, read on the forward strand.
ATTATTCTAATGAATGATTGTGTTGATGGATTACTATCAGAAGTTAGATTGTTTGCAGACAAAATAATGTTGCAGAACAGCATGAAGATAGAAGAGGACTGCAAACAGCTACAGGAAGATCTGAACAGAATATCCAGTTGGGTAGGGCAACATGGAATCAAGATAAATACCAAAAGAGTCATCTTGTTAGGAACAAATATTTATATACAGAGAATTATTAGCTTTGGCTTCTGCACATAGAATATGTATTAATAATGTTTCACTAAAAAAGTACTTCTTTTTTTTTTTTTTTTTTAAATTCATTATAATTGATGTTTGAATGGCATTCAACGTACATTTGTGAAGAAAAGAAAATAGCTGTTTTTGAAAATTTTTATCTGGTGAAGAATTAAATCTATTAAATTTACTAATTCCATTTTTCACTCAGAATGTACAGAATCCCAATAAATGTTTTGTTTGGTTATAATGAGTCGGAATCTTTTAGATATATTAGGAGTAATTATCTTGGCATAAAATTTGATAAAAAATTCTATTAGGTGGAACACACTGGGTAAGGGGTAAGGAAGGTTTTTAAAATCTTTTGTTAATTGTATACAATGATGAGCATCAGAATAGTGAAGGAACTGTGTTACAAAATCTTTATGAGAACATTGCTTGAGAATGAAAGGGTAATATACAACCCACATTTTGGGTATCAAACAAAGTAGCTGGTGTTGGTGGAAAGGATGTCAACTAGATTTGTTTGTGAATATTACTGCAGAACACAACCATTGATTTTATACAGGAACTGGTGGACCAGAGGCAGGTGATAAATGCAAGTGCATATTAGCAAAGAAACCAATGTTGATATAGGTAGAAGAATCAGGGGAAGCACGCAGAAGTAAAGAAATTACCATGCACACAAACTCGAACTTGTTTCAGAGTGTACCTGAGTGGGAAAAGTTTATTTTTTAAGTAAGGGCTCAAGAAATGATATAAATAATGAAAAGGATAAAGAATTTACCTGAAAAGCTGAAAAGTTTAATATTAAATTTCATACGAGACAAAATTAGGAGGGAAGGGTTGAAATTGCTATCAGTTTTTTCAAGATTAAAAATAATCGTGAAATTTGAAAGTAGGTGTGTAGGGAATTTGCCACTAGATTGCAATTAAATTAAAAATTTAGGCTTTTTTTCTTTTCCAATATTTTTGTCTATTAGGAATGTATGTGATGACTTATGCATCAGTATAGTCAACATTCATTATACTGAGTGACTACAGGCAGTAAAAAAACAAACAAACAAAAAAATTATGTTCCTTCAAAATTGATAAATGAGGTATCATTTTAAAGATTAAGGTTTCAGCTACATCGTATTTTAAGAAAGGAATTTTTTGGAATTCGATCATCATAGGCAGTGGCATAACAACAGGAACAGGGTGGCAGGATGGGAAAAATGCCATGAGACCCCAGCTGGTAGGGCCCCCCGGCCCCCACCTGGATGGAAACCGGCCAAAGGCCTCAGGGGGTCTGCCACCCCCATCAAAAGCTCCTGCCCATTGTTGCCACCTGGGGCAATAGTAAAGCTAAAAAAAGGTCTCACATAAACTAGGTGCCCCAGTTTGTCCCCCCCCCCCCCCCAATTACCTTACATCTTGCATCTGGAGCCCCATCTGATGATTTGCCATGGGCCTCAGTGGTACATTTACACAACTGATCAATGGGCAAAAATATCATTATTTCTCAAAATTTTATGTCATAAGGCATTTATGTCCCTTGACACCAAACCAAATGCAATAAATGAGGTATCATCTTAATATTAATGTCTCCACTTTCATAACATATTTTAAGAAAAGAATTTGACTCTTAAAGGGCAAAAGTATCATTATTTTTGTAATGTGTTTGTTTGTCATGAGCCATTTATTTCCCTTGACGCCAAACCAAATTTGATAAATGAGGAATCATTTTAAAGAATAAAGGTCTCCACTTTGACAAGATAACATTTTAAGAAACTTTTTCAAAATTTAACCCTTGAAGGGCAGAAGTATCATTATTGTTCAAATGAGTTTGTTTGCTACAAGCCATTTATCTCTCTTGATACCTAACTGATTTCTATAAATGAGGTATCTCTGCTTTGACAAGATCACATTTGAAGAACTTTTCAGAATTCGATAAACATGGTATCATTTTAAAGATTAAGGTATTCGCATTGGTAAAATCATATTTAAGGAAAGGATTATTTTCAGAATTCGATCCTTTAAGGGCAATAGTATTAAGTATCAAGGTCACACATAAGGAAAAGTTAAAAGCCAAGCTGTTTGTGTATTGATAGATAGCAGCACTGTAATCCACAGATACATGAATATATTCTGTGTGTTTTGTTCGGCTTAGCTGTATTCCGGTGAGGTCTGTGATACTTTGTCTTCCAGTAAGGGGTAGCTTTAGGTGTTTATGTAAAATTAGAGGGCTGCAGGATAGCATACATCAGCTGAAATCAGAAATAACCTGGTTATTCTTTAAACCAACTACAAATCACAAACCTCACTATTCATTGTATTTTATTTGTGAAATTTTCAAATGGGCCAGTGTTTTGCTATACAATTGCATTATAAATATTTTATTTGCAGAATTTTTGCACAGGTCATCTAGAGCCATTTTATTAGAAATACAGTATCATTGTGTTTTGTGAAAATATGTTTGTTAACATTATTTACTTTCCTTCAAATATTGTTCCTAAATATTCCAATAGTTCCAATCTGCTGCCATATGCCTTACATAGAACAAAAATTTTAAAACGTTACTACTATTCTGATGCTTGGCATTACTTATGCTTTGTAGTATTCATTAAAAATTTAAATAATTGTAATTAAATAAATCTAACAGCAGAAGAGACAGTAGAATGTATTGAACAAAAACCTCCGCCCTTCCCCTCTCCAACTGATGTTTCGTAGATACTGTAGTAAAGCTGAATTTAGCCTGTAAATATGTAATTTCAAATTTATTTGAATAATAACCCTTCAATTTTCTGTATGTGTCATGGCACCACTGAATCAGGGAGGTACAAAAGGACTGGACTTGAGTCCTGGTCTCCATGTACTGGCCATTCTGATTGGAATTTTTAGGCAGTTTCCCCACAATCATCCAGGAAAATTCTGTAATGATTCCTAACCTCCATCTCAGAAACTGCATTCCACAAACAAGAATAGACTTATCATACAAAAAACAAGGTACACGTTTAGCAGAAAGTTGATAAGACAAACATTGCTCCCATAGGTTAAATGTTCCAGGCCTAACAAGGAATGGTCTGACTGTTAACCCCCTCCCCACCCCTTTTCTCATGATTCATGTTAAGCTAATAATCAGGCAGCTGATTTTCATATATTCCTTAGTGGTCCTAATGGGGGAAAAATAAATACTGAATATATAAAATATTAAACTTAACTCCTTGAGCCGATACTTGTTATAAAGACCAGATCAACAAAAAAAAAAAATATATTTTGCTTACTTGGAAAGAAGAAATTATTGTATATGAGGAGTAAAATTTTTAGGTGATTATTATGTTACTTTAAAAACTGGTTATAGAAATATCAAATTTATTTTAATGGAGTAAAATTAACATAGTTATTTGCCAAAATGCTTTTGTTTGCATTCTGTTATAAATAAAATTCTTCAACTCTGACTCTATTTGTTCCATCACAATTCATTTAATTAATTAAAATATAGAAAATCATCACTAGATTTAATAACTGAAATTAAAAAAAAATATATACAGGAATAAAAGAAAAGACAGCAAGAGAAGGAACTATCTGCAGGAAGAAAAGTACTATCAGAAAGAGCTAATGCACAAGTAACATTCAACAGAATTTCAACAGTAACATTAATTTTTTTTTTAACTTTGCATAGTACATGTATGTTTATAACAACTATTAAACCATTTAGCCTTCTTCTAACTCTGAAGTCCATGATATGACTAGGTTGGCTAAACTAAATCAATTTTTTCCCTAAGAACCAAATAATATATTTTAAAACTTTATTTAGCATTTTACATGTTAGTGATTTACAAGTTTTTTTTTGAAAATGCAAAAAGTAATTGACCGTTCAGTTCATGGATTAAGTTAAGCTAGACAATTAAAGCTGTAAATCACGTTTTTTCAAAAATGGAAAAGAAGTTAATGTATCTATGAGAGTGTTTAATTACTGCTGGAAAATGAGCTTGGATGTTAAAACATTAACCCGATCTTACCAGTTTTCCACATCACTGACAACAGTGGTCAATGGGAAACAATCAATAACAACTTGCCTAATCATCTAGTATGTATGAATGTATGAAATGTTACATGGCACAATGAAGTCACGTGCCTCATTAAAGCCTATTTTTGGAAAAGGATATAAAGTGCAGGAAGTTACTAACTGAATATTTTTTTAAAAGCATGCATGTAGGCTACAAGCAAATCATGCTAGAAAATACAGTGTGGAAATATTGAGAAATAATCTATTCGAGCTTGTCATGTATCAACTTATATATACTATGCAAATCAATGCATATATCTTTTAGTACGTTTCATGTATGAGAGAAAATACATAAAAACCATAATAAAACTTTTGTAAATCAATAAGATCTATGAAAAACCTGACAAAAGAAGTAATGAAAATACCATAATAAAGTTTATATTTGCTCAGTAATCAAGAAACCCCATCTTATCTACTAAGCTCTATCAAGCCACAAGAACAAGTAAAACTAGGGTGGACAGTTACCTAGGAACTCTTGTGCTTTTCAGTGCACACATCATTCTATATAGAAAATTTCAAGCAGTTTATATCTTTTCTTGGAATACAGAGAATGATGAAAATTTAATTTTCTGTAAAAAAATATAGCAGAGATATGATGTTGTGAAGAAGATCAGAAGTACCCAATTTATTACTATCTCTGTTGTAACATTAACAAAAAAAGCTATTTGATAATAATGACAATTAAAATTCTGATCATTGTGCTGCACTCATCTGCGGTGAGCGGTGGGTTTACTTTCTCTAACAATATATTTAGTCCATGTTAATTGGCATAACAATTGGTGTCAACAATATAATAAATTAGAACTATTGGATCAGATAATGTCACAGATTAGAATTTGGCTTAATTTAAATCTTTGTGAAAACAATAACAACTATATTAATAGTTTAAAATTACATCTCTTTTGCTGACAAGGAACATTGAGAATGGTGCTTAGACAATAAGTGTAGTGTCACTCTATTTTATCAATAAAGACCTGGCAAGTAATAACATAAATTTTGGATATCCAGACTATGACATTGTATTACAAGGATGGACTGAATATAAACGGGATTAAAAAAAAAAAATTTACCAAAGCATATGAACTAACATAATTTCCTGCTTTAGAAATACATTTTCCAGCGTATTGGAAGCTCTTAAATCAATCATCATAAAAGGAAGTAGCCAACTGTGCATGAAGCCCTCCACCACATTGTCATCTTCAAATTATTGGCCTCCAAGTGCTTCTTTCAGTGATCTAAAGAGATGAAAATTATAGGGCAGTAGGTCAGGGCTGCAAGGAGATAACGAAATGATATCCAGTTCATTTTCTCCAATTTTGCTTGACTGAGAGCTGCAAGCATTGTCATGGAGAAGAATCACATCTCTTATCAGTTGTTCACGTCTTTATTGGTGATAAGAACAGTTGCAGTAGTATACTGCATTAATGGTGCGATGTCCGTGCAAGAAATCAATGTGCAAAATAAAGTCACAAATTGTGCGAATATTCTGCTGTCTAATGCTCGTCCATGGAGGACGATCATGGCTCTCGTTTTTGACCTCTACAAGTCCTTTCACCAATTCCTTAAGGCAGGCAAACACATGAGTCCTTGCCAGTGTATGATCCCCAAACTGTACCTTTAATCTTCATAGAATTTTGGTTGGTTTCTCACCTTCACAAGTGAGAAATTTAATAATTACAAGTTGTGCAATTGAGGAGTGCACATCTTGCTTTGACATTGTTATCTGTACAACTGACTGCACATGATAAGGCCAACAATCACTCTCTCCACTCCTGCCATCCCCAACAAAAATGTTAGAAGCTTATGACTATTTGGACCGTTATTGGATGCTCAGCTAAAAAAGTCCCATTTCTATTTGATCCACCCTGGTATAAAGCTATAACTACAATCAATTAAGTTTATCTATCAAAACAAGTTAACTAATCATCTTTTGCTGAGGGCCTTGAAACTTCAAATATTTATAGAACCCTGTGTTTACTATAAATATAAGTATAATTCTGATAATTATAATCATAATTAATGTTATTATTACTTATATTTCGGCAGTTAATAGCGTAGAACAGAAGCGTACTAAAATAAACTGTAAAGGACGCGTTATTGCGAATAGCAATTCTTTATTACACGTTCGCACGCCAATGCGCAATACAACGTACAACGACAACATAGACCAGCGAGATTACAGACAATGCAAAGAATAATTTAACGTCTGTGCATTTCACTGATAATCTCTACAATCCCCCCCTCGGAAGATCATTGACTTGTGGATGATCATTCCGCACTTCGGAGATTATGCCACCTGGACCTGCTCCACCAGCTGACTGCGATGTGACTCGTGTAGTCTGTTACACAGCGCCTTCGTGAAGATGTCCGCAACATTTTGTTCACTTGGAACATATCGAAGTTCCACTGTCCCATCCATCACCTTTTCTCTTACAAAGTGATGCCTGATTGCAATGTGCTTTGTTCTGGACTTGTCAACATAATTTCTAGCATGTGCAATAGCTGCTTGACTATCACACCATATCGTGGTTGCACTGTCACTTATTTCTTGGAAATCCAAGGACTTTAATAGTTCTTTTACCCAAAACACTTCTCTTGCACAAGCTGCCAAGGCCACATATTCTGCCTCCATTGTGCTAAGTGCAATCACAGTTTGTTTTGAACTTTTCCAGATGATTGGAGCACCTGCAAGTATAAGCACATATCCACTTATGCTCTTGCGAGTTTTTGTACAACTAGACCAATCTGCATCAGCATACGCTACAAGACTTTCATTAGTTGGGTGATATGTAATCCCATAGTCTTGTGTCTCTTTTAAATACCTAAGTACTCTTTTAGCTGCATTCCAATGACACTTGTTGAATTGTGAACAATACTGAGCCAACTTGCCTACTGAAAAGGCAATATCGGGTCTAGTTCTCTGCGATAAATATAATAGACCACCAATGAGTTCTCTGTAATGAAGGTTCTTGAGGTCATCTTCATTACACTCGTCGAGAAACTCTGGCCTCTGCTCCATTGGAGTTTTAATTCCTTTGGCGTCTTGCAGTCCAAATTCATTCAACAGTTTGTTGACATATCCTTCTTGTGAAAGGGTGATGCTACCATTCTCTTTCTTATTGAATTTTACTCCCAGTAGATGCGAAATCGTTCCTAGGTACTTAATATCAAAGCATCTCTCCAGAAGTTCTTTAACACTACTTCTCATTGATTCGTTTTCTGTTAATACAAGTAGATCGTCCACGTAAACAGCTAATATGGCCTTTCCATTTCCTTTCTTCAACTGATATACACACGGATCTACTTTATTACGAACGAATCCAAGACTTTCTAATGTTTTGTTGAGATGTTCATTCCAGCACCTTCCACTTTGTTTCAAACCATATATCGATTTGTTCAACTTACAAACCAGTTTTTCTTTACCTCTTTGTATAAACCCTTCAGGTTGTTCCATATACAAAGTTTGCTTTAAATCACTGTGAAGATAAGCAGATTTAACATCATACTGGTCCATGAACCACTTTTTCTCAACACCAATAGCAACAAGTAACCTTAGAGTATCGAAGCCTGATACAGGCGCATACACTTCTTCATAATGCACTCCCTTCTTTTGAGAGAAACCCTTTGCAACCAAGCGTGCTTTGAAACGTTCTGTTTCACCTACTGTCTTCCGTTTAAACACCCATTTGCATTTAATGACATTTGCATTTGGAGGTTTTACAACCAATGACCAGGTGTTGTGCTTCTTCAATGATTCTATCTCTTCATTCATTGCTCCAAACCATTGCGCTGCTTCAGCAGAATTGATAGCCTCGTTGAATGAAGATGGTTCCACTATATTATTAGTATGAACCATATGAGATTGTGGTTCTATGTTATCATCTTTCTTTGATTTTATAGAACACCTTTCTCGAAGAATCATACTGTGTTGCTTTTGCAGGTTTGCATTATGTTTTGTAGAATTTCGCTTTGGTTGTCCTCTCTTCTTAATTTGAACAGTTGAGTGTCCTTCACTCTGTTCACCTTTGTCTGAAGTTTCTTCTTCTTCACTTTCTGTGTCTGGAAATCCTTTGAAGTCTTCTTCTTCACTTGACAGATCTTCTTCAGAATTGATCATCACATTTTCTTCAGGATTACTGCCTGCAGTTCCATCACTGCAGTCAAAACTGATAGTTTCTTCTCTATCAAATTGTTTGAAGCTAGAATCTTCGGGTTTACTGATGTGTTCTGCTTCATCACTTGTGCTCTCTTTGAATACACAGTCACGTGACTCCACAACTTGTTGAGTATCTGGTATCCAAATCCTATAACCACGCCCATATATTGCGTATCCAACCAAAAATCCTTTCTTGGCCCTTGCCGAGAGTTTTGAGTGGCGTTTCTGTTTAGGAATATGCACAAACACTTCACATCCTATTGCCCGAAGGTGAGTTACACTTGGCTTCCTTCCAACCCATAATTCATATGGAGTTTTAACTTCATTATGACTGTTTGTGACTCTGTTCCTGATATATGCTGCAGTATATATCAGTTCTGCCCAAGCTGCCTTAGGTAGCCTACTACTGCTGATTTCACTTCTCACTAAATCCATCAGAGTTCTGTTGAATCTCTCTGCGATTCCATTTTGCTGCGGTGTATAAATCATTGTCTTTTCATGTACAATGCCATTACTCTCACAGAAAATATCCCAATTCTTCGAACAAAATTCAAATCCATTGTCTGTTCGAACTCGCTTTAAAGATTTGCCAGTTTGTTTCTCAACCTGGATCTTCCATGCTTTAAACTCGGCCAGTACACTTCCTTTTGTTTTAAGAAGTCTGATGAATGCATATCTGCTAACATCATCCACTATGCTAAGAACATATCTGTTGCCACCAAAGCTTTTCACATCTATTGGTCCCATGAGATCTGCATGAACAAGATTCAAAATTATTCCATCACTTTTCAAATTGTTTGATGGATGTGTCAGGAATGGCAATCTTGTAGCTTTTCCTGCTAAACAGTCATTACATGGTGTAGGAGTTGTCAACTCACAGTTTAAACCATTTACAGACTGTGTTTTGACCATTTTTATAATTTGATTCTTGCTAACGTGCATTAGTCTTTGATGCCACAAATCCAATGTTTTTAACTTTCCATTTTCATAGTGTAATGAGCTTACTACACTCTTCTTTACATTAGGTTCTGTTCTCACCACAAACAAGCGACCCATATTCTCTGCTTTCAATAGTAAATTCCTACTGTCATCGTAAATGCAACATCCATTTTTATTAAAAACAACTTTCTTGTTATTTTCAGTTAACTGTTTAACTGACAAAATTCCATGGCTAATGCCAGGCACTAAAAGAGTGTTTTTAATCTGTATATCACTATTTGCAGAATTATTACCTATAATCTTTGCATTTACAGTACCTTTTCCAATTGTAGGTGTTGTTGTGCCATTTGCTGTCACAACATTTTCAGTAGTCACATTTTTACTAATCCAAGAAAAATACTTTTTCTCTGGAGACATGTGATGAGTAGCACCTGAGTCTATGACCCAAACATCGCTATTTAATATAGCTGATCCACATGAAACATTCGTTGTCAATGCACTAGATGAACATTTGCTGCTTGATTTATTGGGACATACATTTGCAAAATGACCGATTTCTTTACAGATAAAACACTTTCCTTTGCCATTTTTGCCTTTTCGTAATCCTTTCTTAAAGTGTTTTCCATCTTCACTGCTAGGTTTGACATCTTTGCAATTAGATTTGACGTCCATCATTTTCGTGTTTACTTTCTTCAAGAGTAATGCAGACTGTTTCGTGCTATCTTTTTCTTGTCGTCTTGAATCTTCGGCAAGAAGGCGTCTTTTCACTGTAGCACATGTAAACTCGCTTTCTGGTAGGTTACACAAAGCTGTTACAACAGAATCCCATTCCTCGGAAAGTCCGCACAAAATCGTCATAGCTAAATCTGCATCTTCTATGGCGTTGCCAACACTAGCAAGATCTGCAACAGTTCTGTTTATCTGTCCCAAGTATAATTCCATTGAATTATAATCACTCAGTTTCAACGAATACAATTTTCGCCTGAGTTGCACAATACGAAATTTGCAGTCACGCGGTGCATACAACCGTTCCAGCTCGTTCCATGCTTCCTTAGCATTCGTTAAGTGCTGAATATGCATCTGCTGTTCGTCGCACACAGAAAGCGCGATCTTTGCATAAGCTTTATTTTGTCTCGATGCGTAATTACGTTTTACATTTGTATCTGCGTCGACAGACGGTTCTTCTTCACCTGGATCAACAACTGTCCATAAATCACTTTCCATCATTACCATTTTCATTTGGTAACTCCATGATGCGTAATTTATACCATTCAATTTGGTTATAGTTGTAGACCGGTGATCAGACATTTTGAACTGATTCACGCAACTTTTGCCTGTCGTAACCTTCACGCTAAAAATCCTAGCCAACTTTTTCGAATCGACGCTACAACTTAACGATTGCGCAATCAATTTCACAGTTTATAACACTTCTGCGCTGTAACTGGGCCCATAACCAATGTTATTATTACTTATATTTCGGCAGTTAATAGCGTAGAACAGAAGCGTACTAAAATAAACTGTAAAGGACGCGTTATTGCGAATAGCAATTCTTTATTACACGTTCGCACGCCAATGCGCAATACAACGTACAACGACAACATAGACCAGCGAGATTACAGACAATGCAAAGAATAATTTAACGTCTGTGCATTTCACTGATAATCTCTACAATTAAGAGCCAAAAACCATTAATAAATGAATTCTCTTCATGAGACAAACAAAAATCCAACACTTGTTCTATCTGACCAAGTATGGGTTGTTTTGATCATGAAATATTATAAAACTCTGTGCTATTGTGACAAAGATATCATATTGAAAACAAAATGTCTGAAACACACCTGTAGTTATATCCAAATTATAAAAAATAAGTATATGCATGACGCTGTTTCATTCCAGATTTAGAATACATTTGAAGATGCAGCCATGAAATGGCTGTAATTTGTGCAAAATATTTCATGATTCCATGTTATTAAGAATAACCCATTTTTTTGCTGTACAACCAGACTACTTACCTTATTTATAGAAGTAATGGGAAGGCAATAATGCAAAACGGTAAAGGTAAAGGCAGTGGGCTTTCACAGATTTCAAGCCATTTCCAGTAGGATTAGTAGAGTTAGAGCTCTGCATTCCTATTTCTGACCATAAGCACTAGAGTGAATGTGCCATCACCAGTGACTTGGACCCGCCCTTTTTCTTTACATCCCTGCAGAGGTTTCCCCATGGTACTCATTTGATAGCAGGCTGAGTGGGCCTGGGGAGCCATTCCGGACATTCAGCTTCGAGGAAAAATTCTTGACATCATCAGGGATCGAACCCTAGTTATCAGGGTCATAGTCAGATGCTCTATCGCCTGAGCTACGTGGCCTCCCAATGTAAAAACACATAATGAATTTTAATGATGATACATAACGTAAAATCATTACTTGCTAAAGCTTCTACGGGAGGGCAGGACAGGAAAAGAAGAAGGAAGTGGATACAAGTAAATGTTTGGATGCCCTCTTAATCATGTAAGAGAGTGTGACAAATATAAAACCTAGAACAGGCAACCTGTCACTTGAATAGGATTTGTTATTAATGGAGAGGTGATAAAGAACTAGAAAAGGGGGGGGGGAGTGAAAGGACATAAGCGCAAGTGATGGTATCAACTGGATGATAAGAACTTCAAGTGTTAATCATCTCTTTGTGACCATCAATGCGGACCTCACCTGGTACAGTGTTGGGCAAATTTATGAGCTCCAAATGAAGTCAGGTAAATTTGTATAGTAGAAAGGCAATAGTGAAGGGGTATGCCCCATTTTACAAAAGTTTCCACAGTGCTGTGATCAGGGTAAGCCATTGTGGCTGAACATATGTTGCATATTTTACAAATCAGCTTGTCAAAATGAATGAAAAGGAGGTGTTGTTTTGAGGAAATTGATGAATTGGTACTGTGATGTAGGAAATTCTTGAGATTGGACATTCTGCTGAAGAATGTGGAGAATGTAGTTGATAAGACTTAACCCTTTCCTTCCCAGAACAATAATACTTCAACTCATAATCTATCTCTTACAGGGCATTTTCTGTTCAATCTCAATAGTAGATTAGTCTACAAGTACCAACCCCTAAAATAATGCATGGCTCATTCCACTTAAAAGATCATTTTGCCAACCATATGACATATAAAACTAAGACCTTCCATTGCCATATAATAGCAAGTTCCCTGTGCTTAAAAAGTGGCTCCTTCCACTTATATAGATCATTTTGCAAACCATATATAACATCTAAAGCCTAGACCTCCCATTGCTGTACCATATACTAGCCAGTCCCTTTTGCTCCGAAGTTAAAATTGTCAAAGTTTTAGTTTTTTTAAAGTACCAAATGGTTTTCTAGAAACATTCACTGATAACGTATTCTTATCCAATAGACTAATACAGAGGTGCAGATACTGGGATTGACATCATTCACCTACTCTCTTTTATGATTAAAGAATCACCTAAAATACTGTATACATATGTTTATGATAAACTTCGATATGGCAGCACTGCCACTTTCAGTTTTGTTGTAATATATGTCTTTGTTAAAATTAATATATAAATAGATATCAATATTTAAATGGTAAAAAGGTAGTAGAAAAAGGGGTGGGGAAGGGGGGGAGGAGAGATTTGAAGTTGTTAGTTTCTACTTGTTAAATTTAGAACTATGTTCAATGAAACCTTGAAAATTAATTTTTTACCATTGAAACATAATTGTGTACTTAAAAAGATAAATCTGAAAATCTAAAACAACTGTTTGATGCACCTATGAGATCCTCATAATGGGTAAAAATTTACCTTTATATTTCTTTATACTTTATACTTGATTGATTTGGCTTATTGTTTTATAGAGTTTTATTTATATGGACATTATTTCTAATGAATCACATCCAGTATTACAGTAATTTCAGCATTTCTGATATACCATATTTACTAATACCTCTCTGAGCTTCACAATTTGAATCTGTTTGTATCATCAACTTAGATCTGTTGCGACTTTGTTTTATTCTCAAATTTTTCTATGAAGTTTTAAAACTATAGTAGCAAAGAGTATTTTAACAACACCCGACATTAAGATTATTTTTTTTTTTTTACTTCATACTTCATTTTCTTGTTGGTGTATTGCTTTTGTGTTATACATCTCACACCATTCTGATGTTGCTTTACAAGACTAAGGGCTGGAAGTTAGTCATTTATAAAGAGAGACAGGATTTTTGAAGGTTATGGCAACAGACAATTTTGACTTTGTGTTTGTATGTTACAAATGTAATTAATTTGCATTCCATAGAAACTTTTATGAACCACTGCTCCTTCCAAATACCTAATACTGGAAAGGTAGATCTAGTTTCGAAGTTTTTTTTTTTTTTTTTTTTTGGTCAGATCATAGTTCCAATTTCAACATAAGTTAAACAAGGTAATGCCTTTAAGAGACAACATAAATCGATAAATATGAGGAGTATTTTTCAAGTTCTCACAAATGTAATTTAATTATCATAACTGCAACAAGGAAATAGTTAATCATCATTTGTACATGCTTAGAAGGAATACAACCTCAAGACTATGAAATTGGTGATATATATATATATATATATATATATATATATATATATTAAAAAAGGAATAGTGCTATGATATTGAATTGTTCACAAATACAGCACCATGCAGTGTTCAATTGAAAAATTTCTCCATCCACAATTCAAGAATTCAGAAAACTACCATTACTTCTGAACTACACAGATGAGAACTAGTTTATGAACACATCCTGGACACACGGTATCCACCTGGTCTCAAACTCTGATAACAACTTACCAGTGAACCAAACACGTATTGTTTGTTTACTTATTCTGTGTGTGTTTATTTAATTGTTGCTACCTTATTTATTCAATATTAAAATTTTAATTTTATAAATTTGCTATTATTTGTGTGTTCTGCCTTCACCAATTTTTTGTGTTTCTAAAGTCAGTACCTTCGCTCAGCATCTTTAGATTTTTGTTCATTATACAAGATTTCATCAAAATCCTTAGCAAAGTTTGTGAGAAATTAATTTTATCTATTTACAAGAGTTGTTCATATAATACGAGGGTGAGTCAAATGAAAACCTTAAATTTGCAATAAAAAAATCAAAATTTCGCGCTGTTATCCTGTAAGTTGGTAAACGTGCTACAAGCAGCATGCAGAATGGCCTGTAGGTGGCAGCATAGTGCAGATGCACAAATACTGTTGCAGTATTAGTATAAAGATGGCTGCCCCACTTGAGACTTGCACCAGGAAAGAACAGTGCTCTGTTATTCGGTTTTTGAGTAGTGAAGGTGTGAAACCTATTCAAATTCATCGAAGAATGAAGGTTCAGTACGGTGATGCATGTTTGTCATAGCAGCAAGTCTACGAATGGAGTAGGAAGTTCGCAATTGGTGTGACTTCAGTGGAATATGCTCCTCGTCCAGGTCAGGCACAACGAGTTGTGACTCCACAGAACATTGCAGCAATTGAAGCCATAGTGATGGAAAACCGCCGAATGACACTGAATGACATTGCAGCATGTTTAAAGATTAGTCATGGTTCAGCACACCACATTGTGCATGATGTGCTCCAGTTTCACAAAGAGTCTGCAAGATGGGTGCCACGGCAGCTGACTCCTGAAATGAGAAAACGACGTGTTGATGCGTGTGAAGAACATCTTCGGCGCTTTGAACGAGAAGGTAATGGCTTCCTTGAAAGAATCGTTACTGGGGACAAAACCTGGTTTCACTTCCACCAACCGGAAACGAAGAGAGCGAGCAAGGAATGACGCCATTCTTCATCACCAAAACCAGAGAAGGGAAGGTTATGCTGACTCTCTTTTGGGACAAAAAAGGCATCATTTTGGAGCATTACATGCCTAGAGGGACCACTGTCACCAGTGCATCATACACAGATCTCCTAAAAAATCATCTTCGGCCTGCAATCAAATCAAAGCAACGTGGATTGCTGTCATCAGGTGTCCTTTTGCAACACAACAATGCAAGGCCTCACACTACCCATACAACAGTTGCAACAATCACAGACCTGCATTTTGAGTGTCTTCCTCATCCACCATACTCATCAGTCCTTGCCCCAAGTGATTTACATATGTTTGGACCACTCAAAGAAGCAATGGGAGGTAGAAGTTCCGTTCTGATGAAGAGGTACACCACACGGTGCATGAGTGGTTGCGCGGACTACCAAAAGAATTTTTTTTCTAAAGGAATTTATGCAATTTGTAAGCGCTGGAGGACTTGCTTTGATCTTGAGGGAGATTATGTTGAAAAGTGATACAGCTATGTACCACTTCTGCACAATAAATAATATTTAAAAAAATATTTAAAGTTTTCATTTGACTCACCCTCGTAGTATTGGATTGGACAGATTAAATATACAGACAGTATAAAAACGTAACCTGAAGGTTTCTTGGATCCTCCAGAAGGAGGAATACTAAGCCATTGCATCAGAGGTAGGACGGCAAGTTCCTTTCCTCTGTGACCTACAATTTAACGTAGATTCCGAACCACAGAATGCCCCAGCGTATTTCATATGATCAAATAAAAATCTTAAAAATTCTTGCCCCCACCGGGATTTGAACACGGGATTGTAGCTAGAATTTTTGAGAGCTAGCACAGAAATCATTTTTTTCTACACTAATTACATTTGAGCTGTCAGACCGCTCCATATTTGTTATGCATTCAATATACAGTATTTATTTCCTACTTACATAAAATGTTTTATATTAAAGTGGTAGTATTTAATGATATACGGTTACTGTGCAAAAGTACGGCTAGTAGAAAAAACTTTTAAATTGGGTTGAAAATACGGCTAGCTGCTTCCTTGGCACTCTAAGGAAAAGTGTACCTGAAAGCCGTAAAATATGTAACAAAGTTGTAATTAGTGCCAAAACATACGATTATGTACATAACTGCTTATGCATTAATAGTCATCCTGAGCCGTCTGTGACGATTTTATAGTCAGAATTTGGTGTGGCAGCTGTTTTCTTTACTCAGAATCCACTAAGCATCATGGAATGTTAGTAGTCATTCTGGTCCAGGTTGCCATTCAACCTAAATACAACAAGATCGGGCACATTGCTGATTAAGCGGCAATAGACTTCTCTAGCCGCCTGTGTCGTTATTATAGTTAGAATTCGGTTCTGCAGCTACCCTATTCACTCAATAACCATGATACACCATGGAATATTAATATTCATGCAGGTCCAGGCTGCATTTAAACCTAACAACACCATCCGCTAACACAGCTCCTTGAAAATCAACACATTCACGGTAAAGATGGCTGTTACATACTGGCTAATACTGCACATATCCAGACGATTTTCATTGTATTACTGTCTTATCTGTTTTGTCGACTTCGCGTACACTTTTTCTTGAATATTAATGCCTAAGGAGTGCGTTAATCACATTTTAATCTCGAAATAACAATTTTTTCTACTGGCCGTACTTTGCACAGCACCCTGATAACCACCTTTTACTATTCAGTAAAATTGATGTTACTGTTAAATACGCATGCGGTCTAAAAGTAAATGATGATTACATTATAACTGCTAATTTTATTTCCAAAGAAGTTTTGTAGAGTAAAGAATCACTTTTGACAAAGCCAATTTTTTAATATCTTCTTTTTAAAAGTTTTACACGGGTCAGCCAGTATATAAGGGTTCCTATGCATTTTGAAGCTAACAGTTGATTACAACAACCAAATTGTAAGGGATTTAGACTTATACCGGGGTGGAATACAGGCCTAGTACCTTAACTGAATTTTTACTTGCAGTGAAAAGTTCTGTAAATCTGCATCAATAATTTTAAATTGACCATGTGGCTGCCTGGAATACTCAAATGAAATGCTTAATGGCCACCACAAAACTTTTTAAACCCAAATTTAACAAAAATTAACTTGATTCAAAATTTGAAGTTTATTTTCAAAGTCACATTTCAGAAAATAGCTGTTACAGTTGAGTAGGCAATCAAACAAACATTTCCACAAAAATTGCAGGATATGGAGAGGAAGAGAACCGAACGAGCCCCTTGTTTACAAAAATTAAAAATTCAAAGTCATTACTTGTCACTCGTCAGAAAATTTAGCATAGTGGTCCTTCAAGTCATGCGGTCCCTCAAAGTTCAACTATTTCCGGTTATAGCTGGGCCTAACCAACACACACACACCTCACCTAGTGCAGATTACTCATTCAAAATAGTGAAAAATGATTGTAATTATAGAAGGTGTTCAAACTTTAACTGCAAGTAGTCTTTCTTCAAGGTACATAAAAAGTGTATAGTGAGAATTCTCAAATGATTATCTAGCTTGTAAATGAATTTAGTTTACCCAACATACTGATAAAAAGATTCAGAAAGTTAAGTAGTGATCCTCTATTTCTATCTGGATTTATTCAATTTTTAGGCAACCCTGATGGATTGCAAATTATCACAATAAAATTAGTATCATCGTGTTCTCTGCTAATTCCTGATTCCAAGGGTGTTATTTTTATTAATACCAGTGGTGTAATAGCAAAGTTATGAGTCTAACAAGATCGGGTTTGAAAACTGTTTAGCAAACACTTGGTTTCTGGTTCATTATTATTAAAGTGTTGTTTATTTCGAAAAAGTGAAGTTATCTGAATTTTCTTTGAATTTAGTTACATGTTTTAAAAGTTGTTTTATTTGCGGAAGTGGCTTGGTTTAATCGCAATTTAATTTTGAAATTACCATGTTGTGATTAGTGACGAAATAATTTTAAAATGTATATAAAATCTATTCTACTGCATGAAATGTTTCGAAATTTTAATATGTTATACCAGATTTTTAGATCTTTTAGGGAATATACTTTTTAGTTCAAGAAATTATCGAAAACATATGAAAAAATTGTTAAAAGTGCCAGTGTGTTCCATGAGGTGTTTATAGTTTTAGTTATGCTATTTACAGGGCCTGAAACTACAGAATTTTAATGAATTTAGCTTTCTTTTGAATTATTATTATTGCTGAAATTACTTTACTGCCTCTAAATGTGTTAAGAATTAGTGAAGTGATCACATAGCCAAAATCCATTGTTTACAAGTTGGATAATAATGGATTACCCTATTCCAGGTTAGTTTAAAGATTCTTTACTATTAAAAATGTTTATTTATACCTTATATTAAGTGTTGTGGGTCTTTTAAAATGGTCTATTTATTGAATTGGCTTGCTGTATTTACTTCTGCTTGAAACATTTCCTCATATCCTATACTTGCAATGAAAATTATATGTTTACTGGGAAACTTACTCCCTCCCTTATGTTTTAAGCTAAGCAAACTAGAATTTACTCAAATTCTAATGTTCTTACAAAATATAAAACAGTAGACACAATGTGGTGTTAAATTTTTTTTAAGTTTGAAAAAAATAGCATTTGACAAAGCCATTATCTATTTTTTAAATCTCTACTTTTCAAATGTTTTACAATTAAAATGGTAGTACTAGTATTCCTTCAAAGAAATAAATGCAAGAAATTTTCATTTAAATATATGAGTTCCTTGAAAATATTAGTAGGCTTCCTGGTACCTGAATCGTCTACGAGATGGCGTTTGAGCTCTTTTCGAGATACCAAGAGCAAAAATTGTTCGTATTTTGTAAAATTGGATTTTTTTCAGGGAACTTAAAATGCAAAATATTATGTAAATATGAAATTTCACCCAAATCGTTAGAACCATTTGAAAGATGATATATATATACAAGAATTGCTTGTTTAAAGATATAAGATTCACTTCATATTTAATAATCTGCATCTCTGCTACTCCCCTGCTTATTCTTAATGGCCTTCCAGTTGTAGAATAGCTCAAGGTGTATGCACGCTTCAGCTGCCAAATGGCTCATCTTTCTCTGAAAGATGAAGGTTTTAAACCGAAATATTATAGTCAAGTCTTTGTCGCTTTTTCATGTTCATCATAGCCTTATTGTCTTTATCTTTGGTAGTGATGGATCTGCTTTCTCCATTCATTGTTACTTTTATTTCCAAAAAACATTATATTGTTATGAAACAACAGGTCCTTAACAGTAGGATAAATGAAACATAAGGAGAGGACAATAACTATTAGTTACCAGAGCTGACAGAAGGATGGTAATAAAACATGAACAGACAAGTACACACACTAAGCATTGTAATTTTCAGGTTTTTGACCCTTCTTCAGAAGTAGGATGTGCTAGCTGTATAGTGGAAGGTTGTAATTGACTGTTGGCCGGGGACAGGGGGTAGGCGAAAACCACAGAATGGAAGAAAGGAGTATGGAGTGGAGAAGACAGGTTTGCAGAAGATAGACCCAAGTAATGAAAATTTTTGAAACTAACATGAGAACACATCATGGGCAAGCCAAAGGATTTGAAAGCAAACACTGTACAGTAATTTTTAATCACATCCTTCAGCATATCCCCTAACCCTGGCCAACTACTATTCCACAAACAAAGCCTTACTCATCCAACTAGACAGTCTCACCACTCTTTCCCATGCAACGAATAATGCTGCAAGATGTGCAAGAACACCTTTCCTCCAACACATTCATCAACAACATTACTGGGCAGAGCTTTACCACCATATGACATGTCACTTCTGCAATCTTGAATGCAATATACCAGTTAATGTTCAACCACTATCCAACCTCCTCCATATGCCTGACCACTAATAAACTATTAGAATGAGTGGTCACAGACAAACAGTATTTATGCAGACTCCTTACCATGCAGTAGCTACTCATGCCACCTTGCATGTCAACGCTATCAGCATCCTCACAAATAAACCCAATCACTCTGAACTTAAAAGGTGGGAATGAGCCTACCAATACAACTGGGGCCAAGGCACCCCCTGCATTTAAACTTAGGATTACACAAGAAATCTTCATTCTCTCCACTCTTATCCTCTATCCACATCATCTCTTACCAACATGAACTATTGCTCCCCACATGTGATGTTTAGATTAGTGTGTAATACCTTTCTGAATCTCCCATCATTAATGCATTTTTAAAAAAAAAAAAATTAATTTTATACAGTCTGTGTTTAGATAAAAAAAATTACTGTACAATGTTTGGTGCCAATTCCTTCAGCCTACCCATGGTGTGTTTTTGTGATTGTTTCCCATTTTGCAATACTTGGATCTATCCTCTCCAACCTATCATACTCGCTCTATACTTGTCTCCTCCAATTTGATTTCTCTTCACACTCCCAGTCACTGGTCAGCAGTATCTGAACAGGCCAGTCAGTAGCTTAAAATCCACCATATGGTTACCACAACCTACTGCTGAAGAAGGGCAATAGACCTGAAATTTGTGATGCATGGTGTGTGTGCATGTGTTTGTGTTTTGATACCAACTTGCAGTAAACTGTAGTTATTCTCCTACACTTATTTCGTTTGTGTCCCCCAGCAAAAAGAAATTACAAAATAGGAGAGGGAAAAAACCACCACTTTCCTCAGAGGTTGTGTGGCATCAGGGGCGGCCCTAGGGCGGTGCGTACGGTACGACCGCACCGGGCGCTGTCATATGAGGGGCGCCAAAAATGCAGTGATAGATTGTCTGCGCAAAAAATAAAAATAAATTCTACTATAACCCAGCTTACTGTTCACATATTATATTAAAATACTAACCATCCAGAAGAGTTTATAAACATAAGAGCTTCAGATTAATCCATAGTCGAATGTCATAATAGAATCGAGTCAACTCGAGTAACTCTAATCAAGAAAATCGTTACTCGTCCCAAAATTAGCACTCTCCAGTGCCGCATCTCTTTCCAGCCTTTTCGGCTGTACTCTTGGAGTTCTCACGTGCATGGGGCAAGATTAAACCTATTTCCCCCATGTTAGACCATAGGTGATTGCGATTAATGCTGGTATCATAAATATTTACAAAGCAGAATGTGTCGTTTACAGACAAGTCGCTACCTATAATAAAATCTTTCTGGCATACAATACCTAAAAAGAAAACAAAACCAAGGCAAAGCTGAGAAGGCTTCAAAATTGTTTGCTAATTGTTTAGAGTTTAGAGGTCATCTGAATCGTCAGTCCCGGAATTGCTTCAACATGTGACAGAAGAAAACTTATTTAATAAAAGTTCTTTAGGCCCATGATGATAAAGGGCAGCATTTACGAGAAAATTTAGCAATGGTTTGAGCGTCCTCTGCAATTCAAAATATTACAGAATGGGGTGTACCAGACATACCACCTCTGTGGCCTTTTCAAAATGCAAATTATGATGATATTTCAAAATGATAACTCTTTGCCTCTGCTGCCAAAGATGAAATAATTATCCAATCAACGAAAAAGACCAAGAAAAAAAAATCAACGTCATTTTTCAAATACGCATTTTTGAAGAGTAATGCCAAATGAGAAACTTATAAAAAAAAAATATGGCTTGTTTACTCTAAATCTGCAGATAAAGTATTTTATTTTTACTGTTGGTTATTCAACATGATGTCTCACTCTTATTTGGGAGAAAGAAGGATTTGTCAGAGCGTCTCAAAACTCACGTAACTGCCTCAAATCACCGGCACACCATGCTCAGTTGGATAGAAGCATTGATTAGATTAAACAAATTCAGTGTAACATACAAGCATTTGCAAATACAGATTGAAGACTAAAAATGACAAAGGTTTGCTATTGTCGAATGAATGATGTCCAAAGTATTCTTTTTAATTTGTAATAATTTTTTGTTTAGAGGAAGTTTTGTATTTAAAACACTAAATACTTCTCACAAACTTCTAATAATGGTAACTTCCTGGGTATATTGCAACTACTAGGAAAATATTACCCTGTAATGGTGGAGCATCTCCACCATATTACTAAGAAGGAGAGTAATGTCTATTACTTTGGTAAATGTATTCAAAACGAATAAAGTTCATAATAAAACTTTAACTGTGTTTAAGTCATCTAAATACTTTTCCATCATACTGAATTGAACTTGTGATATCTGTTACAACGAACAATTATCTTAAACATTGCTTTTGTTGACACTAATGTAGACAAAGTCCAAGTGCATGAGTGTTTTGATGCTTGCAAGCTAGTATTAAGTGACTTTTCGAGAGCTGGGAGCTGGACCCACTAACCTATTTATCGATGATACTTTGCAACAGTTCGATTTGGATATAATGATTGTCCAGGCCAAAGTTATGATACTGGATCCAGTATGATAGGAGGAAACAAAGTCGTCCAAGGCACAATATTGAACCAATATTTTGAGCATTTTTTAATCCATGTAGCTGTTATTAAATTAGGTAATAGCAGGTGCCACCAAAACTCAGCTAAATCGGTTTACTTGTCAGGATTTCTTTAAAGAATATTTGTTCTACTCTCTCGATCAACAAAGCGATGGGAAGTGATATCCAAGCACTTGGAAGAAACATCACCCCCAAAAAATTTGCGACACTCTTTTGGAGACTAGAGTTTCTAGCCTTGCTGCAGTTCTTTAATGCTACTCTTCAGTTCGGGACACCTTTCTGATAACGAATTATTCAGTTGCGGCAACAGAAGCGTGTCCCTGAGCAAGATCACAGAGCAATTTGTGTTCATATTTAGTATGGTTAGATGGTTTAATACATTGTTTCAAGTAAATATTGTAAGCAAGGTTATGCAGACTGAAAGGTGATTTATGGAAAGCTTCACAATTGCTGGAAAACAGCTCAGAATTTGATGAAGAGTGCTGGGGTTATTTGTTTGTTCTGATAACAGCTAAAGAAATTGCTTCTCAGACTGGGACATATCCTGTTACTAAGCCATCAGATCCCGAAGATAATAGAGATTTTTTGACTACGAGGCTGTAGATGAGATAGCAACAGATCCAGAAGAATTGTTTATAATGAACGTGTTTCAGCATATGATCGATAAAATTGTGACTGTGTCGGTCACTCATTTTACACAACTATCCAAATTTAATGATACAGTGTCTTTCTTACACATTATCAAAAAATAAATCCTGAAAAGCCCGAATTGGAATAATCCTGTGCAGATTTAGAATAAGTTTACCTGATGGTGATAAATGTGAGTTAGTTGAGGAACTTTCTAACCGAAACTATTGTTGACGGGGCCTCAATCAGGAGAACCAATGAAAGTTCAGCTTATGAAACAAAATTGTAGGCAGGATATGTTTCCGAATGCATGGACACCACTTCGAATTTTGCTAACCATTGTCAATACCTCTAACCGTCACTAAAGGAGAAGTAAATTAAAACTTATCAAAAGATTCAGTAAACTCAGACTCAAGATAGACTGTCAGATCTCGCAATTGTATCAGCAGAAAATAATACTGCCTAAGAGCAAAAGCGAGGAAGGTGGCGATCTAGGCCTTTCATTTATGATTTTATTTCCTCATTTGTTTGTTTTAAAAACAACTTATTAAAAACTAATTTGATGTATACATGATGTGAGCATTGTGTACTCCATATAACTTAAATAAGCCTTTCAAACATATAATGTTCCTTTTTACTGTTGTTTCTCATTCATACCGCTGCTATCCTATACTAATCTTTCTGATGTTTGAGTTATTATTAACACATAAGGAATATCTTCTGCCCGCGGCTTTGCGTGAGTGAAATTCATAACGCATTCATACACGTATTGGTATTCGAAACCCATGGAAACAAATTACATACATTATTCCAAATTTTATCCTAAGCTGTTCAGCGTTTCGACGTGAAACAGTGACCAACATCCACGCAAACAAACTTCTACATTTACAATATTTGTAGGATGTAAAAAATGTATGTTATTTTCAGTCTGTTTATGTGAACACCTTAATCACGAATAAGCGATTGCTCACTTGCGGCACCACAATGAGATCACGCACCACCTGAAAAGCTTGCTAGGACTGCCCCTGTGTGGCATGAACACATAAAACAGATATGAACATAAATGACACTGAAATTTTTGGGTGTTTATACTTTATCAGCAAGAAAACAAGGGGAGGAAACTACCTCAGAGAGTGACTGTTAAGCAAGATACATGCTAGAGGTAAGTTCAAATGGAGGAGGAGGAGATGGGGGGTAGTGATTTGAAGCTAACACGTGAGCTTAGCAAAATTCCAAAATATTCACTGGAAGATGAAAGAGCAGATTTCAAAATAATATGATAAAATGTTAAATGCATAAATATAAATAAGCAAAAATAAATAATAAATAAAAAAAATCACCTCTTTTGCAAGGTACACCATGCCTCCACTCTTTTCATGTCACTGGTGAAACCTTTCCCATCATAGGACACCCTGCCTGTGAAACCAGCTAACATGCAACCACCATCTTGATTTCTACTCAGATTTGATCCACCTAATCAACCAACTCTAACAAGGATCAAGGATGGCCACCTACAGACAGTATTTACATGGAATCAAAAGAAAAACCTAGTAGCTGTCCTTGCAGTCTCCATGACAACAATAATGTTAATTCTTGTTTTATGGTCAATGCTATCAGAATCCTCAGAATTAGCAACATTTCCTCTGAACTCAAAAGATGGGAGCTTGCAACCAGTACAAACTGGGTACAAGATAACTACCTAGTGTCAATTTAAGATAATACCCTCTCATTACTTTTCCTTGTCTCCATCCTCTGGTTGCTTCCATCCCCAATACTTAAACTGAACCACCACTAAACAGTGATTACATTTAACTTCATAGATTCTTTGGTTTAATGTTACTTTGTTTTTTATTTAATTTTTCTTACTATTATTTATGTAGTTAAGAGTTTGTTATATTTTTTTCTATTTGCTCTTTTACCACATCAGTGATTAGTTTTGGTATTTTGCTAAGCTCTGATATTGGCTTCATATTACCACACCCTCTCCTGGTCCTCTCTTCGAATTTTCCACAACCATGCTCCTTGCTTAACAGTTACCCTCAGGGCCGGCGTTAGGGGGGAGGGGTGTAAGCGGGTCAAAAGTACCCGGGCCCCGCGGGCTGATGGGGGGCCGATCACCAACTATAGGGGCCCTTAGGCCATGAAGCCAAGATTACGCCCATTGTCGCCTGGCCATTTTGTAGAGCTAAAATAAAAAAGGTCGCCCATTTTACCCCAGGCCCAGCCTGAAATTCCTAGCGCCGGCCCTGGTTACCCTATGAGGCTATCTCCAACATCCCCCAACTTTACCAATGTTTTCTTGCCGATGAAGGGTGTAATTTGCGTTTGTGTCTGATTTATATGTTCATGTCACATAACCATCATCTAAGGTGAGTGGCAGATCTATTCCTTATCATTGAGCATGGTGGGTGAACGGTTAACATTCTGGGAGGACATGGGTTCGAATCCCTGTCCGGGCATCCAGATTTGGGTTTTCCATGGTTTCCCCAAATCACTCCAGATGAATGCCGAGATGCTTCTTTCAAAAAGGCCATGGCCAAATTCCTTCCTGTTCATTGTCCACAGTCCCCTCCTGCCTCTAAAAATTCCCTATCCTAATTTGTAATTCCTAGAAATATTAGGATAGGGGAATAAGGTACTGTTAATGGCAGGATTGTGTCAACACACAAAAAATATGAACACATGTGAAACATAGGTTCTTGACAACAGCATTGTGGGCACCATGTTCTAAAGCCAATAATTATAATATTTCATGTGTGTTCATATCTTTTTCTTGTGTCAATGCCATCCTTACATTATATGTGATAAATGGTGGTTTATTTCCCAATCCTATTTTTATTATTGTTATTTTGCTATACATGCCCTGCAAACTCTTCTAATTAATTTTAATGCAGAAGCATAGACAATACATTAAAAATTAAAAAAGTTTTTATGTGTAATTCCTTAGACTTAGGATAAAATTGGTACAATCATTCAAAAATGGATAAAAATTGAAGGTAATTAGTGTTCATATAAAAATCACAGAAAATCAGTTATTATAACTGTTTTCAGTTTTCTCTGTCCATTATTCTATAAAAAGTGTGTTTGTTGTAAAAATGTTTAGGAGGGAAGGAAGTAAATTTGTAATTTGCAGAAAATACTCTGACCTACCCCCTTTTCCACCAAGGAATAGAATATTTGTAATCTAAGACTGTTATTTATGTGAAGACTTTCTGTTTCTCATATATTATTATCTCAAATACTGTATGCAATCATTCAGTTACTTCAAAAACTCCATTCTAACATTGTGCAAACAACACATATGGCTCGATAGAATAGAAACACTTGTGGAACATGGGCGCCGGCAGGATTACTTTAAGGGAGCTGCATCTGGTTTTTTAAATACATTACATATAACACTTATTAGCTAAGGATACTGAATTTATTGACAAGGCGATGAACAAATTTGGACAAAAACCTAGATGCCTTAAGTTATTATTCAAACAAAGAATTTAATA
The DNA here is from genome assembly GCA_031002005.1 of Vandiemenella viatica. Taxonomy (NCBI): domain Eukaryota; kingdom Metazoa; phylum Arthropoda; class Insecta; order Orthoptera; family Morabidae; genus Vandiemenella; species Vandiemenella viatica. The sequence continues at coordinate 23,628,643 of JARYHS010013631.1, forward strand.
ATAAATTTTATGTTTCTTAATCTTTTTCTATGTATTTTCTTTCATAGCATGGGAGTCCCACTACTCAGCACCCCCCTCCTGGCACCCATGTTGTGGAATATGGTGAACCTGGCTTACAATATTTTGTAATTTGCTCAATTGGAACTCTCTTTTTAAAAGAGTTCTTAGTTTTAACTGTTCAAAAAATAACTGTAAAACACCATTTATTAATGAGATTGTATATTAAGGACTTTTATACACTTTTGGATTTTACTCTGACTTGTTCATATTCATCAATATATGGCATTTTTTACAAGAATTCTATCAATTATGTTCATAAAGTAACAGGAATTTTGAAATTTCGCTGGTTATATTAGTCCGACTAGTACAATATTTTTGTTGTTGTGTTGGCAAACATATATTAAAAGTATCTATAAATTTTTAGCTATATTGGATTTTTAGTCTCCTGCCAGCTGTTAAGACGATAACATGTCTTTTGATACAGTCAGTGATTTCTCATTTCTATAAATCACGGATCAGAGAATTTGCATTAAATTTTGCTATAAATATGGAATTAAGTGTAACAAAGTTTTAGAAATGTTAAATATTGCAATTGGTGAATCTACTACAAGTAAAACAAGGGTTTACAAATAGTATAAGTGATTTCAAGATGGCCATGAATATGTTGAAGATGACGAGCATACGAGTCGTCGTAGTACATCAATAACTGATGAAAAAGTGGAAAAACTGAAAGAAATGATTATAAACAATCTCTGACTCAGAATTAGAGAAGTCGCTGATGATGTTGGCATATCAACTGGCTCATACCATGCAATTTTTTAATCTGTTTATGATATGAAATGTGTTGTAGCAAAATGTGTTCCAAAAATGTTTAGTTTCAAACAAAAACAGCAGCGAATGGAAGTTTGTCAGGTATCACTAAATGAGGTAAACAACGATGCAGAGCTATTGAAATATGCCACAACAGGTTATGAAACATTGGTTTATGGGTATGATGTCAAAACTAAGGCTCAATAGTCCCAGTGGAGGCATCCTGCATCACTAAGACTGAAAAAAAGCTAGACAAGTTTGGTCAAATGTGAAGGTAATGCTCACTGTGTTCTTCAATTTTAATGCCATAGAGCACCATGAGTTCTTGCCACAAGGTTAAATGATCAATAAGGAAAACTTTCTTCAAGTTCAACACCATTTGTGTGAATCAATCTGAAGAAAATGCCCAGATTTGTGGCTTTTGCATCACAATAATGCACCTGCTCACACATCGTTGCTTGTTCATGAATTTGTGGCAGAAAACAATACTGTAATGATGCCCAAGCTTCAATATTCCCTAGACATGGCTCCATATCATTTTTTCTGTTCCCAAAAATAAAGGGAACCTTGAAGGGCCATCATTTTATAAGCACACATGAGATTAAAAGAGCATCCCTGAACGAGCTCAAAGCTATCCCAAAGATCGAGTTGCAGAAGTGTTTTGGAGATTGGAAGAAGCACTGGAATGAGTGAATAATATCTAATGGGGACTATTTAGAAGAGGATAATATCAATGTAGATGAATAAATAAAATTATTTTTTAAAAAATGAAAATTCTCATTATTTTTTGAATCTAGTATTTATTTATGAAGGGTTCTTCTCATATCAGGAGGTGTTATGAAGGAATATAAATTGTCACTGCAACAATACATCTAAGTTTGGTAGTGATCAGCATTACAACATTATGTGGTAACACATAACCATAAAGGTGCTTAATATATTACTACAACAAGAAACTTCTTATATTATACAGCAGCAACAATATTATTTTGAGAATGAAAAACATTATGCATGTTAGTTGATACCTATAAAATCAAAATAACTGTTAATACCAGAAATTAAATTGAAAAACTTTGGGAAATTAGAAAGGAAATTGTAATTAATCAATATAAGAAAAAAATATAAATACAGCTCAATTATATATCAAAGAAGATCCATTACTGAAATTAGTGTTGTAAATAAAAATCAAAGACCAAGTAACAGAAGAGCTACAATGTAATTTTGAAATTAGTCACAATGAAATTGGAATAGAGAACTAAAAAACAGAATATCTCTATGCCTTAGAATCATGAAATACCGGTACTTAGATGAGAAGCTGTAGATGAGAGCTTTAACCACCATGGGAAATTAAAAAGTTTCATTACAAAAATCTGTGTTATTATTAAAATTGTTCATCATGGATTTATTCTACTCAATTGAGTTAATGAAATATGGTCAACTTTTCAAATATTACAATCATGGATATGTTCAGAAATAAATTTTAAAGAATTACATCATTTTGAGAATAAGAGACTTGAGTTGAATGAAGAAAAGAAAACATGTTGTTGTCATCAGTCTCTTGACTTGTTTGATATAATGCCCCATCTCTTCCTATCTTGCACTAACCTCTTAAACTCAAAATATCCCTCACAACCTACATCCTCAGTTACCTGCTTCATATATCCTAAACTCTGATGTCCTCTATAGTTCCTACCTTCAACTATTCTCTCCACTAACAATGTATTGAAATACAAATCACCATTCTTTTACTTCTTTCTATAAGACTCTTCCACAAACTTCTTTCTTCTCCCATCATTTCTAAAACACGTTCATTTCATACTTTATCTATTCACTTAATTTTCAGCATCCTTCTATAACACCACATTTTAAATGCTTTAGTGTTCCTTTTTCCTGTTATTTCATGCTATCACAATGTGCTGTGCTCCACATATAGATTTCTTTCTTTGTCCCATATCAATATTTGAAACTAACAGATTTCTCTTTTTCAAGAATTTTAGTGCTAATCTGCTTTTAACATTGGTCCATGAATGGGACATCTGATGTAATTTCACTTCCTAAGTAACAGAATTCACTTACTCATCCTTTTGTATCAGATCCTATGTTTATAATTAACTAACTGACTCAGCAATACTTTGCTATTGCTAGATTAGAGTATTCAAATAGATTAAGTTCGACATTAACCTCTGGTAGAATTAGATATTTACATATACATTATTTTTTAAATATAATTTGGATTACATAAATTGTGATTATAGTTTGATTCAATTCAAAGTTCATTGCTATTCTCTTGGAATGTGGTTTTTGGGGGATTCCATTTCGCATATATACAAAGAAATACTTTGATTATCCTATGCAGGAGCATGGAACGTATAGCTTTAAATCATCTCCAGATACTGCAGACCATTTGCAAAAACTGGGTGTAAATCGGTCCAGTAGTTTTTTAGTCTACAGCAGTAACACATATGAACATTGTCTTATATATATATATATTGTCTTTTATATATACATGGCACACATATTGAACCAATTCCTCTTGTAAGTGAATGAAGGTTTCTTTCCACTATATACATTGAGGGTTTTAATAACTTTAAACCCTCCCCTAACAACACAAACCATTTTGCAAGAATTCACACATAAATTGGTCCAGTAGTTTTTATAACCTTTAGTGGACACATATACAAATATTGTCTTTTATATATATAGACCTATTATTATTGCTTTGGTTTATATTTACTCCAAAATCTTCCTTCAGTATTTTTTTAATGTCATTCTTTAATTTTTCAAGGCTCTCAGTATGTTCTGTTAACAGGGCAACGTGAACAGCAAATCATAACATACTGATGTTTATCTCCATGAACACTCATTCCACATTAAAAATTTTCTTTTACTTCCTTTGTTGCTTGATCTAAATACAACTTGAATATTGGGGACAGTCTAGAAAATTGTCTCACACCATTTTTATCTGAGGTATGTCTCTAATGATTCTCTAGTTTCCTTATAAGTACTTGATTCTTATATAGATTATCGATGTTAATGTCTGGAAATGATATATATAGGAAGATCAATACCAATCCATGACTGACTTTGAACAAGCATAAAATGCTGATGAAAGGAAAGCAACACAGAGGCAATATTCATAATAAAAAACCTAAAGTTCTAATAAAAATCTTAATCTTTTACATAAATTGATTTTAAAAAAACTAGATTACAGTGATTGGTTACAAATAATGTGGACAAGTAACCCATACCTGTGTATCATGAACCAAGGGCTTCATTACAGCAGGAATAATAACAGTACACAAATTGGATAAAGAATTTAAAATACATATTAATCCATTTGGATTTTAAAGAAGTAGATGAAAACAGTTTTTAAATTATCTTTTAACTATAAAAGGGACAGTGTGGATAATATTAATATTGATGTATTAAATATATTGTTGCAAAATTTAGATTAAGTCTGTAGACTTGGTGCTTACCAAATGACTCAACTTGGATATTCATGTGAATCCCTGCTATTGGGGGCGGCGCACAAGATATTTCAGATTAAATTGACATGGGAGTACCTCTTGATCTCTCCAAAGCATTTGACAGAGTGATCCACAAAGTAGTGGTAAATATGTTAAAAACCATTTGAAAGGATGTAAAAATGACTTTCTGGGGAGAGCAATTCTTAAAATGTATAAATCAAAGAGTTAACATAGGAAATGAATTACCAAAAGAGGCTGAAGTGTGGCACAGGGTAATGTATTGGGGATATTGCTGTTCGTTATTCTAATGAATGAAGATAAATACCAAGATGAGTCAGCTAGATAAAAAATTACCTCAGTTAATCGCGTAGGAAAAATGCAGTAAGGCAATATTTATATGGTAAGGAAAGATAAACTAGACCCACCACTCACCAAAGTTGAAAGAGAGGAGGGCAGCAACAAAAGTAATCCACAATGATTGAAACACAATATTTCAGCCCTGGATAACTTTTTTCAAGAAATAGGAAAGCAGGTATACAGGGAAATAACAACAGGGCATGTGTTCCATTGCAATTAAATTAAATAATGTAGTCAATTTCAAAAATATAACATGGGTATGTATTTTTTATAATAATGTTTGCATACTTTTAAATTTAATTATTGCCTAAGGTTTAGAAAGCAGATGCAGCAGCAACTTCCCTCTTTCGTTTTTATTGTTATAGGCAGAATAATGTGTAAATACTGAAGATATAAAAACCTCATTTTTTTAAAAAAAATCTGTACTACATGTAATATTAGTATAATTCTAACAAAAACACTTGAATCTGATACAGGAATAGATTAAAATACACATCTTAAACATGATTTTCTTAATACCTGGCATTAGGATATGAACAACTGTTACTAACACTTTTCTACCCACATGAGCAAATGCTTCTTAGTATTAAGTTACATTGGAAACTCAAGGCAGGAGAATAACAACATCACTCGGTTTGTTTCCCGAGAAACTGTTTATAAATAATATTGTGATTCCCATTTTCAGAATGGGCCAATGTTTCATCAATGAAGTATCTATAAAGCAGCAACTAAATCTTGCTGCTGAAGGTTTGCAGTATGATATCCTACAGAGGATGGAAGGTGGCAGTTGTTTGAAGAAATTTGGTGATTGGTATTTATGAACATGAAAAAATTAAGTTAAATTAATCACAAATGGGAGAGTACAGCAGTTAGGATAACTTTTACTTAAGAACATGATGGAAAGAATTTATAACCTTAATGGATAATAACTGATTGAGCAAAACTGAAATATGGTTATTTTTGGGCAATGTGGTTTTAAGTATGTTTCGAGTACTGATAATGACATTTATACCATCACGGCAAAAGTTGAAAATCTGATCATAGTCAATGTGTACAAGCCACCTGAAACTATTTGGCCTAACCCTCCTTTTCCACCTCAACAACACCCAACTATACTACTTGGTGACTTCAACAGTAAACATCACCTCTGGGGCTACAGCAAGAATGACCTTAATGGTGAAATACTTGAAAGCTGGATGGAAACTGATAATCTGGAATTAATTTATGATGCTAAAGATCTGCCGACCTTTCAGTCAGCTCAATGGTGTCGAGGATACACTCCAGACCTATGTTTTACAACCCAAATCCAGAGTGCAATCAGTCAAGTTCGTCGTTCAGTGGTCAAGGATTTTCCTCACAGTCAACACAGACCTGTTATCCTAGAGGTAGGAATGTCCATACCTGTTATACGATCGCACCCTACACCAAAATGGAACTTCAAGAAAGCCAACTGGATTGAATTTGCAAAACAAACAGACTCCAATATCAGATGGATTAAACCAACCTACAATAATTATAATAGATTTGTTGGGATCATTAAAGGTGTAGCTAGACGATGCATTCCTAGAGAATATCACAAAGAGTACATCCCTGGTTGGAGCCCAGAGAGTGAGAATTTATTAATGAAATATGAGGAACATCCAACCTCTGATAATGCAACACGCCTACTTCAATCACTAGATGAGGGTCGTAAAAATATCTGGCATCGCACAGTAGAATCCTTGGATTACACCCACTCTAGCAGAAAAGCCTGGTCAGTCATTAGAAAATTAGACAGCTCAACCCCTGTGATCAGAAGATCAAAAACTGCCATCAATCTGAATGATTTTGCCAAACATCTAGTATTGGTTTCTAAGAACACAAAAGATAAGCAAACCAAAAGAGATATCAAATTAAAATTACGCAACAAGAAAAAAGCAGCCCCAAAATCTTCTGAATTCTCCATTCCATTCCATGAAGAAGAAACCAAAGATGCAATCAAACAAATGAAACTGGAAAAAGCAGCTGGATTTGATGGTATATATCCTGAACTTTTGGCCCACTGTGGACCAGCTACAGTAAGATGGCTTACCAACTTCTTCTCAAATATCCTACAAACTGGAAACCTCCCACGGTTAATGAAGAAAACAAAAATATTAGCCATATTAAAACCAAATAAGGACCCCACGAAAGTGGCAAATTATCGACCAATAGCACTTCTAAGTGTAACATTTCTGAAGTGATCAATAAACACATTCCCATAGAACAAGCAGGATTTAGGCCAGGGAGAAGTTGTAATGACCAGGTTTTCACTCTCACCTCTCATATTGAAAATGGGTTTGAGAAGAAATCAGTAAGTGTGGCTGCCTTTTTGGATCTGTCAGCTGCTTATGACGTTTGGCGAGAAGGACTTCTTCTGAAATTTTTGAGTATTATCCCATGTCGAAAACTTACAGAACTACTTAACAACATGTTGAGCAATAGATACTTTCAGATATACTCTGATAACGACAGAAGCAGAATATTTATACTAAATGTTAGTTTACCCCAAGGATCTGTTTTAGCACCCCTTCTATTCAATTTGTATACTCATGATTTACCGGAAACATCTTCAAGAAAATTTACTTACGCTGATGACATTTGTTTGGTGAACCAGAACCCCAACTTTTCTGATGCGGAAACAACTTTATCAGCTGATCTGGAAAAGTTAGATGACTACTTCAAGAAATGGTGCCTCCATCTAAATCCTCAGAAAACAGTTATTTCAACATTTCATTTGCGCAACAGACAAGCACACTATAAACCAGAAGTTAAATTCAGAGGCCAACTATTGCCTTTTTGCGGCACACCAAAATATCTGGGTATAACACTGGACAGAACTCTAACTTTCAAACAGCATCTCTCAAATGTGGCAGCCAAAGTCAAAACGAGAAACAATATTCTCCATAAGCTTGCTGGTACTTCATGGGGAGTCAGTGCTCACATTCTAAGATCCACAGCCTTAGCTCTGTCATACTCTGTTGCTGAATACTGCTGCCCATCCTGGATCAATAGTGTCCATACAAAGAAGGTAGATGTGCAACTCAATCAGGCAATGAGGATAATTACGGGATGTATTCATAGTACGAACACCATATGGCTTCCAGTGCTATGCAACATCTCACCCCCAGCTCTAAGAAGATCAGAAGCTCTTTTAAAAATCTGGAAAAATATCCTGAAGAACCCTCAGCTGCCTATACATCAAGACATGATTCAAGCGAAACACCAACGCTTGAAATCAAGAAAACCACCATGGCGCACAGCAATCAACCTCACAGAGTCCTCTTTCAACACCAATAAGCTGTGGACAACTCAGTGGGAGCAGTCATCAGTAGCCAATAAAAATCTAGTTGAGGACCCCTCAGTAAGGTTACAAGGTTTCGAACTCCCTAGGCGGCAGTGGAGAATCATCAACCGAATTCGAACAGGACAAGGCAGATGCGCCTACTTATTATACAAATGGGGCTGGGTAGATTCTGCAAATTGTGACTGTGGAGCCACCTTACAGACAATCAATCACATCGTTTCTGACTGTCCTCTTCGGGCCTACAAGGGAACAATGGCGGAAATCCATGATGCGTCGATCAGTGCAGTTGACTGGATTAAAACATTAGATCTCGAGATATGAAATTGTACAAGCTTGTGATATGTATATTTCCTATTGTGTACCTCATAAATAATCATACGATAAATAAATAACCCTTTAGTTCACCAAAAGCACTCCCGCTAGCCATCCCCAGCACTAAAATAGTACATAGATCGATTTTGAAGTTGCTTGCTGGACTTAGAAATTTCGAGAAGAGTAATTGTCAACTTGAAGGAATTTCCCTGTATTCATTTCCATGGTGAAAACTCATCATTAGGATCATTTTAAAATATAATTATTATATCAGGAAAAGTTTATTTCAAGAGATATTTTGGTTTGTTCACATTTTGAAACATGCGATCAGGAAAGTAAAAAATCTAAGATTTGAAATATCTTTGAATTGAGTAAAGCTACAGCTGAACTTTTATCACCGGCTATAGTCAGCATTGTCCCAAGTATTTTGATAGTAAAATTAACTAATTTGGCAAAGTTTAATTAGCAGTTTTTAATTAAGAGAATAAAATGAACTTTTTAATTAAAAGGAATACAATTGAGAAATTTATATCAGTAGATAGGCTAAATTGAGACAATCACGAATATATAATGGTTTTGGTAAAAAGCTGAAACAGTTGTCTGGTAATTAGGTTTTTAAAGATAGATTGCCATTGATTGTTGTTGAAACGCATAAAAATTCTGCCAACCGCTGACATAAGAGGCTTCAAGGTTAATCTTATAGAAACCCTTTTGGATGCTAAATAAAATGAAAATTAAATTAAAACAGATAGAACATGATCATGGGAAGCCCTTGTATAAATTGCAAGTTAAACTATTTCATACTTTGGGAGATATTAACTAAAGAAAAAAGTTACTGACGTCATAGGCCATGGCAAGCTTATAAAAGGCCATGCAGCCACCATGATTTGTCTCATTCTTTCGCCGGAAAGTCATTGTGTAACTTCACGCTAGTCAGTGGCGCGAACTGCTCTGAGCGGTAATGGTTTCGGCAAATTCAAAAATGCCGTGGTAGTGCACTCACTAATGTTAGGGGGTTTGTCTTCTCGTATGAATGTGCTTAAACTGTATTCTTCAATGAAACTGTTGTTCAATGCTTTATTGACGTATCTGATACCGACAATGTACAAGTCAACTTTATCAAAAATATAAGTATTGTGTTACTCTGAAACTGTGTCAAGTGACTTTATTTCAATTACCCTTTGCATTGGGGTTTAATACGAATGCATGGCGGTCGATTTCTTAAATATTTTAGGTACCAGAAGACTACACATGGTCATTAACTTAGCTGTTCACAGTTCAGGCAAAAGTGTTAATCCCCCAATGAACTTTTCCGCCTCACAAGATGTCACATAATAAAATATTTTTCAACAGCATGTATGAGACATATGATCTTGAAGCAAGTTCATGGGACATTGTCATATGTTACATCCTGGAACAGATTTATGAATCTCAGATGTCTCCACTGTGGTGAAATTTCATTTAAATGTACTTTTGGAATTTAATAATTTAAATATAAATAGTATAGAAGCCAATGAATGATTAAATTTATTTTCTACAATTTTTTTAACATCTTTTCCTTACTGTTAAGTTTAACTTCAGTATGGTCAATTTTCCCAACTCAGATTCAAGTTCACTTTGATAAATGGGATTTTATTTCTCCATCCATTCACACAATAAATAGCACATATATTAATAAAAAACATACACAATAACACAGCAATATTTAATGAACTCTCCAGTGAAAAACATACATGATACTGATGGCTATTGGTTTTAGTGATTCTATAAGCTTTTTTTTTTTTTTTTTAATAAAAAAAATTACTTTATAATAAAAAAAGATATAGACTAAGTAACATAGATGATGACTGATAAAACAGCATTTCGTTAGGTTGTAACAAACTTTTGGTCATCACTCTTTTGTCATGTGTATTTCTTGACTTCACAGTGTTAAGGCAAAAACTAAATATTTCGAAAATATGTTGTGTGTTTCCACACCATTGCTACACTGAATTTAGTAAAAAAAAAAAATCTCTGAACCTGACATAATAATGACTTGAGTACTTGTTTCCTCTGTATTATATGCTTGTAGTCTCTGTAAATAAAAAATCTTTGAAGTGAAACTTATTTTTCAATACACAAGACAGAAGTTTGTTTTGGCATTGAGAATTAATATAATGTACTTGGTGACTAGCTGAGTTAACGAAGTGTTTACATATGATAATTTGATGATCAAATTCACTATCACCATCTTCTGCTGAAATGGCAGATACCATGGAGAGGGTGGGATCTTTAAAGCCTGCCGGGGGCCCCAGTGTATGCGATTTTGTTGTGTGCATTGCTGATTGGCTGACATGGGTAATGCCTGAGTGCCAGAGTGGAGGTAGTGCCAATAGAAGCTTATTGTGCATGCAGTTGATCTGGGTACATCATGTCGTACAAACTCAGCGTGCTGCTGACACATAGTAATGATGACTGGTGTCGAAGCTTCACTTAGTTGTTACTGACAGCCCTGGATGGCGAGATTGGAAGTGAGATGCTTTGGTAAGAATACTGTCCCAGTAGTTTCTAGTATGTGCCAGTACCCTGGTGTTTTCAAAACTGAGCCATGACCTGTTTAAGGCAATGTTCTGCCACCTAGAGAAGGAACATAGCCTCAACAGTATTCTCACTGAAGTGATTGAAATCTATCTTGCTTCCAATCTCATTAACTGGGACTATGGGGTACGAACTAAGTGAAGGTTCGAAGTCAGTTGGTGCTGTGCATCAACAGCATGCTGAGGTACACATGACATGGTACGCCCAGATTAACTGAGCACACACTACCCCCACGACGGTGCCCAGGCATTGCCCACATCAGCCAATCAGCCATGCGCATAGCAATATCACGCACACTCGGCTACTTGTCAGGCTATAAATATCCCAGCCTTTCCATTGAACCTAGCACTTCACCACAAGATGGCAACAGTGAAACTGATCACCAAAATATCATGTGTAAACACTTTGTTAACTTGCTAGACACCTGAGAAATTTATATTAATTCTTTAAGATTTTATACAAGGAGTAATTTCATTTAGCAATGTAATAGATATGTCTCACAATACTAACATCCAAATAATCAAAGATGTTACAGAACAGAAATACTGTTGTGACTACACTTAAAAGAAGGAAAATAATTTAGTCATGCTGTCATAATAAAATTGATTATTTTTAATCAGTCAAATGGTTAGTTAATTAATTTTTTATTAGATGAATTCTTATTTCTCATTCTATATATGTAATAAAACTTCAGTTGTATATTTTTTTCTATCTGCATGGTTAACTTTACACTGCTATAATTTATTTCACATCTTATACTTTCTCTAACTGAATGTAGGTCTTCTGTAATATTCCTAGCCACTTCAGCTTAAAAGTGTTATCTCTTATAACACACTATAATGTTTGACATAACATTAATACTATCAGACTCTCTACATAAAGTCCTGATAATCATTGAAGTACAGGACTATTTTTTATGAGTTGGGCTGAACAGTCGCTGCTACTGTTATGATTATATTTGAAATACACTAATTACTATTAACACTCCAGTTTTTTAAAAAATCTTCACATGTTATAGTAAAAATACTTTAGTTCCATATCAGAATTCAATAATGGGAAATGGAAAATCATTACAGGAAATAAAACATTACTGATCCTTAGATGTTGCAGCTTAATCAATATGTAACGGACTTATATTTTGGATAATCAATTGTTATAGTGAAAATGGCACTATAGAATAGCTAATGGTAAATGATTTGATTATACAAGTAAACTTACAATATAACATACAACATAGATTCAGACTACCAATGCAGAAACAAAGCTTAAAAATAAGCAGACATTTAAAATTTCATGCACAGTACAGCCATATTAATAGCTTTAGTGCAACAAGTATTCATTATTAAAGCTCCAGATATGTTCTACTGGTAACTAAAAACATTCCTTGCAGTAAACTTTACAAAATGTTGTAACCATCAAACAACTTCAAGCAGGGGGAGGGGAGAACATTACCGAAAATATAATAAAATTGGAAAAGATTTTAACACATAAAAAAATCTTATTCATTACAGTTTTAATTAATTGTTTAAATAAACAAATATTTTATCTTACAATAAAATACATTTTAAGATTATTTCTATCTTTAAAAACAAAAGGAGAAGTACTCACACAATAATTTTTAAAACTATAAATTAGATGAATAAATAAATTATAATGCAGTATGCTGATAAAACACATAATCCTTAAACAATATAATTTGGAGCAAGCTAGTGGAATTAGATGAAAAATTAGAAATTCTTTTTAAATCTCTTACTGAAAATACACAAGTGGGGACTGATAAACAGGTGAATAAAGACAAAACAAAGCACTAATCAGTGCTTATTAATGGGCTGTAAAATTTCCTAAAAAGAACTGCTGTAGAAGTGACTAACGTTATAACCGGAAAAACGTGTTATTGGAGATATGATTCCACAAAAAATCATAACAAAATCTGACAACTAATAACAGCAAATCTGAAAACTGTCTAACAATGGAGTAATCAGATGGAAAACTCCATAATGTTAATCATCACACATTGATACAAATATCTTCCTAGTACATAATAAGATAGCAATTAAAACAATATAAATAAAGAGAGTAATTTCTGTGTAAGAATGAAGACTTTCTGTATGCAGTTCTGAGATATTTCACTGTCTGGTTTTGGTATCTTCTTGAGTTGCACACCATCATTATCAATCAACAAAATGACAACTTCTGTTAGTACACTGGCCAGTACAGGTGGTGTTACAACTAAAGAAAACAGCAAGGCAAGCTACTGAATTATTAAATTACAACACTATCTGGTAGGACAACAGTGAAGACTTCATTACTGTAACATTATTTATACATCTAATGGAAGATGAAAAATAATCAATTTCCTCATTTTTGGCGCCTTCTTCTATTCTAGTTTCTCATTATGTGTTTCATAGTGGCATTCACAGTATGCAGTTTTATGAGTTGGAATCTAATCCTACAGACTGTGTTGTTTAATAGTGCTGTTTTCATATAGAATGAGTATTCTGTTCTACGGAATGTAAGAGCATGGCTAGATCATTTAGTACAGCATTTTTTAATTTTATTAAATTTCCTTAATTTAATAGCTTTGGAGAAGATGCCCTGATTGCCATTTATGTACTAACATACCTTTTGCATTTCATATATTTCTTTCACAAATTCTTTCAATGTTTATGTTTCAGGCAACTTTTTAGCTTTGCGTTATGTATTATACAATTTTTAGCCATTCACTGTGATAAATAGTGGCTATACAAGTTCCTTAGAGAACACACTATTATAAAAGAGAAAGTATTGTGTACAAAAATTTCTAATGGAAGAAACCCAACCAAAGATGACAAATGTCACACTGACAATTTCACTACACAACTGTTTTCTGCTTCACATCTTAAGTTATTTCTGGGTCATATCATATAGCCCACGTGTTCCTGAACTATAAATCTAATTTTAAATTCTTTCTAGTGAACTGCTCATGATTTACCTTGGTAATTTACTCCAGTCCCCAAATTCCCTGACCCATGAAAGAAAATTTCCCCACTTATACCTGCAATCAAATGCCAGCTTGTGACTATGGTTGTCTCTTCCCTTCCACGTTATTCTGCTAATTCTTCTGCTGGAATCCATCTAAACCTATTCATGCCCTGTTGACCTTTCCAGCTGGATATCATGTCCAGATCTGTCTGCAGCTGTTCACATTCCTCTGCATAAGACATTATGTTACATAACTTGATTAAAATTCCAAAACCCTACAGTAAAGGTAATGGAATTCCTGCCATTTCCAGCAGGTTTTATAGAGGTAGAGTACTTCACTCCCATTACAACCTTTGACACTACCAAAGAAGGGATGTGATAGGGTCAGCATAACACTCCAATTGTTCTTTACCTTCCTGAAGTGTTTCCTCAATGTTACTCATTGTATAGCAGTGTGAGTACACCTGAGCATCCATTCCAGATGTTCAGCTTTGAGGAAAAATTCTCAGCTTTGTTGGGGATTGAACCCTGATCATCCAGACTGCAGTCAGACTCTTTATCACCTGAGTTAAACAGTTGCCTAAAACGCTAATTTTTTCCTTTAAATTATGAACGTAGCCTATCACTAAAATAATGTGCATCAATGGTTGCAATATACTACCCTGTGGCACTCCTTTTTCAAATTCCACCAGATTCAATAATGCATTGTCTGTTATAACTCTTTGATTGAAACTTTTTAAGAATTCATCAACCCAGCATTTTATATTTTTCATTCACCCTTAGATTTACCCAGAAGATTTTCCCCAACACCTGTCACAAAATCACAAGACAATTAAAACACTACATGACTTTGTTTAATTCACTTGCTTTGCTTGAACGCTGCAGCTAGTAATTGTAGAATTAATTAATTTAAATCATGATATTGCCTATTGTCTGTAACGTGACTGCACACCGATGTAAAATTTTACAAATCAGTGATACAATAATTTCTTTTATTATTTTTATTTGTATAGGGTGTTAGGAAATAAGCTTTGATTAGGATTACTTCTTCTGCCAAGAGGGAGACTGAAATCTCTATTAAATGGAAATGCTATGGGGAGGACAAGAATTTTGAACTGCCTGAGAAGACACAGGAAACAAGCAATTAAAAAAAAAAGTATTTATAGGAATTTATGCAAAATTTCTCCTTTTTTCTGAAAAAAATAAATGTAAGCCCCTGTTGGACATTTAAATTTGAAGAAACAAGAATTTTAGCCCATGCCAGTGATTTTTGGAATAGCATAATCTGAGAAACCACTGAAATCAGAACAGCTGATTTTTCAGACAAAAGAGATATTAGACACCATTTTAATGTTGCCTGGAATCAGGCTACTAATATGTTGAAGGAGCAATCCATTGGTAAGAGGCAGAAGAGTGGATAACAGCATTGCCTAGGTTCAGCATTTGACTTTGATTATTGCCGGGGCACCTCTAAAACAAAGTTACTATACCAGATCATTTACAATTGGTTAAAAATGAAAACAGAGGGTGATTCTCTTGAAACAACCCATGAAAGTGACAATTTTATGTGGCTGGCAGTCCAAGAGCATTTTATTTTTTTCACAATACTGTGAAATACTTCATTCTGTTAATTATTGTATGTGCCACACTCTATACCTACACCTTTTTACTTTTTGGTTCATTCCTGACCTCTAACCCATCAGGGAAAATACTCATCACTGTTATGTTTCAACAGCTGGCTCTGCTGCCTTATCAGGTGTCAGTTAGCTTACATATATTACAAGCTGGCTGTGACTGACTAGATTGTGTGAAGTTCTTCACTCATGATGAAGACAGCAATGCATAATATTGTGTTTTTACAACACCATACAGCTGGTCATCCGACAAGATTATAGACCGCCATTATGTCAGGAAAGTCTACACTCGCATATCATACAGAAATTCCAATAACACAATTCACTGCATCCTCCTATACCTGTCCCCTTAGTATGTCTAAACCTATCTATAAACTTTTATGAACTAAAATTCATATACAAAATGCATGCTATAATGGCTAGTTCTCCAGTACCTAAACAAATGAGAGCAAAAGAACACTGTTGTACTTTTACTGTTAACATAATATGATCATGCTTTTCCTTCAAGGAGGAATGTTGACTTCTGCTGCAACAGTTAGGAATTGGCATACTTTGGATCACAAGCATTCCAGTGCTTGGTCAGATAGTAGATGATATGTGAGTTTCATCAAGGAGGATAGGGCATTGACAATAGGAGGTACAAGAAATAGCATTGCTAGAAATGCAAGTTGTAGTAGAAACAGTGGCCTGAATTCAAGCAGGTCCTGAGTTGCCAATATCAGCCACAGTTGAACCAAACTGTGAGATGCGGGAACTAGGAGACACAGGTGTTGCTTGAAAGAAGAATGAGTTTTTTTCTTGGGATTTGTGCTCATGGGCACCATTCACTGTACATGACCAATACATAAAAACAAGGGGAAAAGGAATACTTGTGACGAGACATTGATTTGTTGATGTAAGGCTTTATTTGTAAAAAAAAAGTTAGCCAAAATGGGTTTGTGGGAGTATAAGTATTAGGTTTAACACATTTAAGAATTATTTGGAGTCAGGGTAAAGCATTTATAGGGTTTAAAGTATTTTCATATCTCATTACTCAGTGGGATAAAGAAACCTCTCCATGGAAGGACAGATTAAATAAATGATGGAGAGGAATTCCTATAGTTTATTTAAATCAAAGAAGTATTCTGAATAAGATTAATCATTAAGGAAATCATGAGTTCCTGAGAGGATTGTCAGGTGCCACTGGTGCACTATAAAAGACCTATCTCTTGATTCTTGTCATCTGTATCACAGCAGAGTCTGATGAAGTCGCAAGCCTGCACTACTTTCAGGCTAAAAATTGTGGGAAAAAATGTTTCAAAGCCAGTAAAAGTATTTCAGAAATGGTTTTTAGATTGAGCTAGGATTTAATACTACTCAAGAGTTTTTATGAAAAAATTATATTTTTGTCATTTGGGCATGGATGCAATTGAATAACTATTGCTCCTAGGGGAAAAAAGTTTGTGTTACCATGGTGAAGAGAAAACAGTGAGGTTTGAACAGCATAACAGCATAGATTGGGTATATGAGTTGCTGCTATGAATATTAATTATTGCTGAAAAAGAGCCTGGTATTTTTGGATGAATATTAACCATTGTTGAAATGGAACCTGGCATTTTCAGAGACTTGATCTGTCAAAAGTAGTTTCTTGGGAAGATAGACAAAACAACAACAATAAAGTTTGAACCTGTTAAAAAATAGAAAAAACTACTTTTTTTTTTTTTTTTTTGAGGAAAGTAAAGATCAAGGCAAATTAAACTGGACTTGTCCCCTGGTGGCCATCAATATCAAAGCAGTCAAAAGTGACAACATGCTCCTCTATAATAATCATAAAGATTATATGATAAATAATTCAACAGTTATGCTGTAGTGAAGGGGATGTGGACATTCTGGTACAGTATTCAGGTAATTCAGACCGTATTTTGTTGACAAGTTTTGAGGATGTATCGAAATTAGTTGATTTTGGCTGAAGAAATTGTTGGGTGTGGTGAGGTGACAAATTGCAGTCTTCGGTAAACACTGATGTCATTATTTTGCCAGGTAAAATTGATTAACTAAAGTGTTGGTGGTGGTGTGGAACTTTTTATGTGGGTTTCAAAACCAGGAGTGTACTTCTGACAATCAGAAATTGCAATCTGAACAGCATTAAACCAAGTATGACACCTCCTTTTTGTTTCGCAACATACATCCCAAGTTTTTAGCTAAAGCTGTACAGAAGCCAAGATCAAGTTACCAAGGAGTTAGTACAATGGCCTTTTTAGGTTAGAAACTGCTGGTGGGAGGTTAAAAATAAGAGTTACTGAATACAGAGGCTCAGCTAAAGAAACTGAATATAAGAGAAATAGCTGAAGCTGCTGAAAAAAATTAAAAGGCAGTTAAAAGCAATGATGACAATATGCCAGATATAGTTAAACTTATAAGGTTGCGACTAGTAAACTGCAGAAGTAAAATAAACAAAATAGAATTTGGTAACTTAATAGAGATACACAATCCACTAACAGTAACATGACTTGAGGGTTGGTTAAAGGAAGGAATACATGACAATGAGATTTTTTCTGATGGTTATATAGTGTACTGAAGAGATTAAGGAGGACAGGGAAAAGCAGAGTGGGAGGTATTTTATACTGGTTAACAGAGACTACTACAGTTCACCGGTATTCATAGATCATACACAGTGAACTGGGAGCCGATTTGTGGAGAGATGCAAAAGAAAAACAAGGATATTGGCTGCTTACCCATACTGGAAGAATGAGTCACCAAAGTGAGGTCCTAGGAGAGAAATTAAATTCATATTCATTTTGACAGTTAGGCATAGGATATTCATTATTATCAAGAATTTTAATTTAACAGGTGTGGATTGGGAAGTAAATAGGATTGTTAGCACAAGAGAGCAGGCACATGCATACCTTGGTAAGCAAAGGAGAGTTTATACAAATGGTACACCAGATATTGTGATATTGGACCATCTCTGGAGACTTTTCTGCTTATGGGAGGAGTGAAGAAAAGCCATGGTAGTACAGGTCCATACAGGAAGGAAACAAATATGGTTTAAAATTACAGGCCTGTTAGTTTGACTCAGTTGTATGAAGATTCACGAAGAGATTGATATGCATGCACATCAGATATGTCATTAAGGAAAGGAACTTGTTTACAAAACAGCAACATGTGTTCAGGCATGGATATTCATGTGAATCTTAATTGGTGCAGTAAGAGCAAGGTACTTCAGATGAAATGGACAAGGGTGGTAAAACTGACAGCATAGTACTGAATCTTTTGAAGGTACTGCACAAATTGAGCCATTAAAAAGTGTTAAACAGGGTAAAAACTATTGGAGTGTATCAAAAAGTAACTTGCTAGATAGTGGGATTTTCAAATAATAGAGAGTTTATACTGCCAATGCAAACCAGCCATTATTCTAACAATCTTGACATTTATTTTTTGGTTAGAGCCATCAGAGTTTTTCTGGTCACCACTACCTCTTCGGAACTCTGTGGATGGGAACTGATCTAGCAACACATCCTAGACACCAGATATACCCCCGTCCCAACTTATGCGAAGACTGTAAACCTGTCACTTACAATTTTACAGACAATTGGCATATATATTTTGTTGATATATTTATTATTATTATATTTTATCTTTCTTATTTTGTTCATTTACTTTTTTTTATAACAGATTGAAATTGTATTTCTTTAAAAAAAAGATTGACATTATCGTTACAGAAAATTATTCCAACCAAAAATTATCTTTGGTCAACTTTCTCGCCATCATTGGGGGACAATCCCCACCCTTCTGCTTAGGGATTGTACACAAACTATGTGGCTCGGTCCAGCGGGGGAGGAGGGGTTGGCTGGAAGGCTACGCTGGGCTACGTGGGGGGGAGGAGGGGTTCCGAGCTAAGCCACGTAGCTTTCCTTTCTTAACATTTTTCACAGTTAAAATGAGGAACAGAACTCACAACAGCATGTGAATATTTATTTCCGTCATTTAATTATCTCCGTATGTAATTTACAATAGTCTGACAAGAGAAAACAGTACAAAATGTCTTCTGGAATCAAAAGGGAATAAAGCTAGGTGCTACGTGGGGGGGTTAAAGGCAAAAGCCACGTAGGGCTACGTGGGGGGGAGGGGGGGATCACAGGAGGCCAAAATGGAGCTACGTGGTTTGTGCATGCTCCATTAGTTATATTTTTAGTTAATTCATGTAGTAGGTGCAGATGTCACCCAGTGTTCCATGTGTTCACACGTTCAGAGCCTAATGGCCCGTTTATCAACTACCGAAGAAGGCAGATGCCGAAATATTGTGTATTCATTTGTCAGTATAAGTGTTCCCTCTCATCGCAGCAGTCCACTGTGGTATGTGGTGGGTTAATTTCTCTTTCCTTCATTATTTATATCTCCTGGAAGTTGCTTCCATTTTCCTTGGTTTCATCATTAATAATGCTTTTGTAGTATTTTCAGCTTTTACCTTCTCACTCCCAGTTCTGCAGGTAGTCTTGAATCTTATTTCATACATGTCCACAATTTTATGATAAAAAATTCACCTTTTTACCCTGTGCATTCTGTTAATATTTTATTGTGTCATTTGTTATTTTAGCAATTCATTTAAATGTATATAATCAAATATCAACAATATTAAATGAAGTCAATCTCAGATAATTACTGATCGCAGGTTCTCCCATTCATATAACAACTCTGTTCTGCCCCTTCATAACCACTCCCCCCCCCCCAAAAAAATCATTTGATATCCACAGCATTCAATTAATTTATTTTTCAAAACATTTTACAAGAAATAAAATGAGTTGAATGATGTGTGAGTAGAGAAATGTTGAATGGAAATTTAGGTAGATCAAAGTAATAAAATGGATTCGCCAATGTTTTATCTCGTTGAATTTTAAGTAAAATGCTGCAATGCATTGGTAAATAAAATTTTGAAGCTGTGGAAGTAATACCACTTGCCTCGTGGCTACATATTACAATGATTTCAGTTTCCTAATTTGGCTTAGTTATACTTTGATGGAGCACATCATCCATATTCCCACTGTCCCCTTACGTGTTTTTAATCTTAAATTTTTTTAGTTCAATTTTCCAAGCCATTTAAATGATTTCAGTGTTTCTGGTAAATTATTCAAAATATCATTTGACAACTAATAATTTATTGCAATATCTCTCCCCCTGCCTTAATTTTATCACACCTTCACACCTGAACTACTTATTAATTCTTCTACCAATATCCTTCAAATCTTCATCACCAATATATTCCATCTACATTCCTAGCCTTTCTTCATTCTCTTCCCATCATCCTGTGACTTCTAACTTAGTTCCATTATCATATCAGTAACTGATTGTGTTTCTCAGTTTTCTCATAAACAAATCTTGCTGCCCTCTTATGCACCCCCTCCAACTCCAGTGTTTGCTGGCCAAAATGTGGGCTAGTGAAAATGATTGCAGTGATTTCAGAAAATTACTGCAGATTTATTATTTGATATATACTTACAAGATTATACAAATATATAAACAAAACTGTGAAAGTGCACCTCAATATGTGCATCTTTAGTGACTCTGCTCACACCAAGTCGATAATCGAGTTCTTCCCAAACCCAATGCAGCGAGTCTCTGTCAATGAGAACAAATGCACTGATGATGCGAACCTGCAGGTCTGGCAGATCAACTGGTACTGGTGGCACGAACACTGTGTCTTTTACGAAACTCCAAATAAAGAAGTCGCTTGGGGTTAGATCAAGGGAACGAGGAGGCCATGACATCAGCTGACAATCTGCATCCCCAACAAGACCAATCCATCTGTTTGGAATCCTGGTGTTTAGGAAATTACGGACAACTAGAGAAAAATGTGGTGGAGCACCGTCTGCTCGAAAATGAAATCTTCACTGTCAGCTTCCAGAAGAGACAAAAGCCAATTCGGCAATATTTGCGGATAGATTTTCCCTGTGATTGTCACCTCATTAAAAAAAAAAAAGGCCCATAAAGTTTCTTTCATGAGATCGTGCAAAACACGTTCACTTTGGGAGAGTCACGAATGTGCTGCACATAAGCATGGGGGTTTTCGATCCCCCAAAATGCGCACATTGTGCCTGTTCACTTTTACACTCACATGAAAAGTGGCCTCATTACTAAACACAAGTTTTTCTGTGAATGTTTCATCTTGTTCTAGACATTGGGCACAAAATTAAAAATGACGTACTTAATCGTTGGGCGACAGTGCTTTTAGCAACTGTAACCTGTAAGGCTTCATACACAGTCACTTTTGTAGGATTCTCCAAATGGTCTTCTGTGGTATACCTAATTCCCTGCTCACTTGAGGAGTGGACATCTGTGGGCTATGAACGTAACTGGCGCGCACACGTTCAATGGTTTATTCAGACACAGGAGGGCGGCCCGTTGTTTTACAATTACAAAGGCACCCCGTGTCTTTAAACTGTTGATACCAACGCTGAATGGTGTTAGCATGAGGAGAAACTTGATGAATTTTGTTCTAAAGTGTCGCTGAATAGTTACCACAGACTGAGTTGAATGAAATTGGAGAACAACGTACGCTTTCTCACTTTCAGCCATCTTGCTCTCTAGTGTCTAGTGGCCATCATGGGTAGCCTGCATTTAGTGCAATCGAAATTTAGAGAGCCACATGTCTTATAACAGCAAACTCCATCATTGCACCTATAATAGGATAGACAAAAGAAAAATCGTGAAATCGCTGGAATCATTTTGACTAGTCCTGTACTACATTGCCACACTTACATTGCCCCCTAGTATAGCTCCTCATCACCCTCTCCAATAACTGAGAATTTTTAATCCTTTCCTATCACCTGCACAATGTGTCGTGCCTAGTTGAGTTTACTATCAAACGATGTGTCAAGAAATTTACACCTCAGGTCTTAAACAAGAAATTTCTTACCCACCATATAATGATACAAAACTTTATTTTTTTAATATATATCTAAGAAACTTGTTCTTCTTTATATTTATCTTTAATCTACTTAGATAACCCATCCTCATCATCCTGCAGCTGTTCACTGTCCTCTTCCATTTGATCCAACTACATATAGTAGTGTATAATCTGAACTTATTTGGACAGAGAGTAAATCAGACTTTTGATTTGTTTCCAGAATATGAAACATATATATGTATATGTATATCTATATTAGCTACTTCATAATTTTACAAATCCTATGAAAAGAAGCCAACAGAACAATAGAAATGATCCACAAAGTAAAATGGAACTGACTTAGATCTGTTAGGTCTGTAGGCAAATTGCTGCTGACTCATAAAGTAGCCAACTTAAAACTCAAAATCGCCAGCACATTTAGAGGCTGTGATAGTTACAATCTTACTTGTTGTCATGGTTACAACAAACATTAAGCCTAAAAGCCAGTATCTGGTTGGAAACAAGCAATTTGTGGCAATAATAAAATGACAAATGTCAGGTATATGGATTAATGTCACTGTATCTAGTTCTTTGTCAGAGGAATTTCCCAACATAACAAGTGCAAGGGTGCACTGAAATGTATCTAGAAATAAACTTTGGTTTTTTTAAAGTAGTGAAAATTATGTAAAAAAAGGCATTTGAATAATTGACATTTGGATTATCAGTGTTCCACTCTACCATTACATAATCTGCAAACAACCTAGCTTCTATCTGCAAACCATTAACACAATCATTCATTAGAATTTCAATCCTTTTGATACAGACTTTTTAACCCTATCTCTTTCCTGTCTACCTTTTAAGGAATTCTTCTACCCAGGTTACTTTTTCATTCACTCTAATGGTTCTTCACCCTAAATAACATTTTTTTAATGGTTTTTCAAGTCAAATTCCATGGGAAGATTTAGTGCTATACTATCAATAGGTTCCATACTGTCCATTTCATTTGAAATATCTTGCATATTGCCCACTAGCTGAGAACCATATATGATTCGCTTTTATGAACAATCTTCCCTAAATCCATGTTTTAGATTTACAAATCAATTTCTTTCTTCACAGTTATTTTTGATGTAGTTGCATACAAATTTTGTTATCAATTTATTACTACCGATACCAAACTAATTGGCTTATAATTTTCAACAGTATTTGTTGCACCTTCTTGATGAGCCAGCATTACACTTTAGCAGTCCTCAAATAAGCAACAAGTCTGCAAACTCAATCTAAATAATATTGTAACTTTAGAAACAAAGTCTATTCCATCTATCTTTAATAAATTTGTTATAGTATCATCCTCTTTATGCTGTTTTAGCTTTCTTAGTCAATCCATTGGGTTTATTTTAAATATTTTAGTCTACCCATTTCTCCAATGTGGAGTAACTCCTCTTGTGATTTATGTGCTCCAATTCTTGAACCAGAGACCATTATGGTATCATCAAAATACTTACTTAATATTTCTACATTTTTAATTTCTCAGTAACTTCTTCTCTATCCTCATCTACAAGTGTCTGAATAAATTCCTTCTCCCCCCCCCTTTCCCATTTCTAACATAGCCATAGAAATTTCAGAAGTCTCCTTGGGTCAATAATATTCTTTGTTAGCCCATATTTAGCTTCACCCTTTGCTACTATTAATCCATTGTTTAGTTGTTTCATGTGTTCCCTCTACTTTACTGTCTCTCAACTCTGTTGTGTTTTCTTCTCACCAACATCTTAAAACTCCTCACTTTCTTAAAGTAGTATGTAGGTTCAATAGCACTCTTTTATTCTCTGTTTGAGAATAACCATTTATTTTCTCATTCTGATCATTTCTTTGAACAGTTCCCCCACTTCAACTTCACTTTACTCATGTTCACCTTCAATGTACTGAACTGTCCACTCAAGTTTCTCTTCAGTTTATAATTTTAGTCATAACCACCATCAATTTTGCCCAATGTTTTACTAAAATAACTTGCACCCATTTGGACCACTTCATGATCCCTTTTTCCATCAGTTACTTGAGACATGATAAGTTTATTATCAGGTGTTATGTGGAGGATATCCAATATATTTAGTTCCCCTCAGCTCTGATTACTTATGGCTTGATGCCTTGTCTAGGTCATTAGAAGCAGGATGGGTCTGGGGATAAGGAATGTGAAAGAATTTGACCATGGCCTTCTTGAAGGAAGCATCCCGGAAATTGCCTGGAACGATTTGGGGAAACCACGGAAAACCCAAATCTTGATGCCCGGACGGGAATTCACTCTGGCATCCTCCAGAATGTGAGGCCAGAGTGTAACTATTCATGTAAAACCTCCTTGTATTATTAGTCTTATTTCTCTCCCAGTTGACACATAGTAAATTTAAGTCCCCACCAAAAATATAGATTTAGTTTCTCATTAGCAGCCTATGTGGTTTGTTTACTTGGGAAGTAAAGTAACTACCAATGTGAAGATTGAAGAGAAGAGAGGACACAGAATAAGGAAGAGTGCACAATTTCCTAATCCTGATCAAAATACAATCTAGAGTGCAACACAGTGAAGGAAGGCAAATTGTTGCTCTGTAAAGTAAACTAACAACTGCCGTGTAATTTAAATTTTGCTAATAAATGATCAAAAATGGTTTAAAGAGATGTGAGCTAATAACAATCCAACAGTAAAGTATGTTTAAAATCATTTTCTTCCAGTTTTCATGGCTCAAGTAGGAGTAAACACTAAAGTTTTGATCATAACAATTTGTCAACATTTGCGTTATAAAGAGAAATAGATGAACCGTGTGAAAATTTCGCGAATACAATGAATAGTAAGGTTGGGGGTTTGTAATAGGATAAAAGAAGAACTGCATCATTTGTTTCAGTTGTTTATTTGTTTAGTGTAATAGGTATATAACAAAAGTCGATGCCAGCTAAGCAGTCTCTGAGAGATGATGGCTCGTGGGGGAAAAAAAATAAAAAAATATGCCACTATTTTTTGTTTCAGTAGCTCAACTATTTCTTAAGCATTTATGATTTTTCCCATCATGCATCTACATTAGTTATATTTGATCAACTGTTCATCCATCCCCTTGACCAGCAGCATCTTTCCTAACAGTCTGACCCATCGCAACTGAAGTGGGATCACTCATTGCTTTATACAACAACTCAGAATGGGCCTCTTTATATTTACGTGTAGGCACTTTCTTGTTTCAGCGTCATGAATTGTTGATGCTGGGGTAATTAGAGTTGGGATGTGGAATGGGAAAGATTTCAGCCATGGCCATTTGAAGGAACCATACGGACATTCACCTGGAGTGATTTTCGGAAGCTATGGAAAACCAAAATCTTGGTGACTGGATCCACATCCGGTCACCCAGATTTTGGTGGTTGAATCTACATCCTCCCAAATGTGTGGCAGACCATTACACCTCATCCACCATGCTCGGTGAAGCCTCATCTACCAAATGTGTGCACAAGCACAATTCCCACAACAGAACTAATTCTATTCCCAAGAAGCACCTCACGTCATGGTTCAAATATGGTCAGTCAGGACCAGCGCAATTTCAATTGAGTGTTTCTCAAAGTGAGATACACGACCCCCTAGGGGTTCGCCAGTTGATTGTAGGGAGCTGGCCGCCAAGATTTAATTAATGGCAGACTGGTTATCTCAACTGTATAACGTGTACAATGGTGAATATCGCTCATTGTTGGCAGTATTGGAACTACAAAAAAATAAAAAAATATAATAAAGGTTGCAGTTTTTTGTTAAGAGGGTTCGCCACTGCCTGGGAAATTTTATAGGGGTAAGTGGAGCTAGAAGTTTGAGAAATTGCAATATATTATAACTGCACGTTTATATCAATATTATTGCCTGCACCCCCCACTATCACTACTTTATCCTCCTGAGGGAAACTCCAAAGGAGCCTATATCCACTATTACATACCCTAATATTGCACTAGGTATGAAAAAGCTTGTGATCTGGTAGCCTGTACTTAACTGATCCTTCAGAAATGGGCTTATATCTCTCCCACAGCTATTACCAAGCAGTAAAACCTTTTTCTTCCTATCTTCTATTCCCAAAGTTCTGCTACCTTACTTACTCCTACCTCTACATTCCCTCTGATATACTTCTCCTCTGAAATTAAACATCATTAAATAATTTTTCTATACTTTTTCAATCAAATTTCTTACATACTTCATTTCTATTACTAAACAGTGTCACAATGAAAATACTGATATCAATGATTTTTACTTTGGCCATATTATTGTACACTGCCCTATCGTTTAAACCAAAATTCAATTCTCTTGTGTGATCAAAAAATTGTTTCTAATAGTATTAATAACTTTAAGATTATACTTGAGATTACTTCATTATTAAATCTCTTACTTTCTTTTATCCCAAACAGAACAGCTGTATTATTGAAAACGTAGAACATATAATAGGAAACTTACAAATGAAAACAGATTAGATGATTTCACCATCTCAAGGAGGTAAAAAGTAGGAATAAAAATACTTTTTTACTGAAGTTTCACATATTTTACTAAAATTTTTTTGAGTGTTTTCATTGTACCATCAAGTTATAAATCCCTTA